>JAPKLW010000726.1:100732-219945 GCA_026898455.1 Plectranthus barbatus
TGTACATAATATACCAATCATAATGCTTTCAGTATATAAATCCATCACAAAGACATAGTAATTATTTTAATACATTCAATAATTGGTCTTGGCAAATCGGATTATGCAATTTATTTTGCAAGTAAAAATCCCTGCAAAAGAATATGCACAATAAAATGTATAGGTTTCGAACAAACATTAGAACAATAGCCAAATTGAAGGCAATACGACTTTTTTTGGCAGATGTAGCCTACTACAACTTCATGGTTTATCAAATGGATGTAAAAGCGTCTTCTTGAATGGTGAGTTGAGTGAGGAAGTGTATGTGGAACAACCATATAGTTTTGGGGAAGGTAACTAAGTTTAAAATTAAGGAAAGTTGTATATGGTCTAAAGCAAGCTCCTATATCTTGGTATAAGACTCTATCTCAATTTCTTATGACGAATGGTATTGTGAAAGGAATCATTGACAAAACACTCTTCAAGATTAAGCTTGTTCAAATCTATGTAGACAACATAATCTTTATTTCCAAGAACTCAGCCTTGTGTCGAAAGTTTGTCCAACTCATGCAATGTATTTTTTTAAATAAGTATGATGGAAAAAATGTCTCACTTCTTTGAACTCCAAGTCAGGCAGCTAACGGACAGGATATTAATCAGCCAATAAAGGTATACTAGAGAACTAATCATGAAGTATTGTCCACATAAGACAGATTTATTATGAGTTCCAAAGAGTATAAGCATTCAACTCACATTAGATGATGAAGTGAAATTTGTTGATCCTACTACCTATCATGGAATTATCAGCTCTATACTGGATCTAACTGCTAACTAATTAGATATGTATCCTGTTTAGTTGGACATTGCACAAGGTTCTTAACTAATCCAAAGAAATTATATATGAAAGAAACCAAAAAGGATAATGTGTTAGCTAAAAGGAACTAAGTTCTTAAGATTATCATATCCTAAGGATGATAAATAATAACTAAGGGGATATTCAAATTCAGTCTTTAGAGGTTTACGAATAGATATGGAAAGTGCCAATGGCGCCTCTCAGTTCTTTAGGCACAAATTCATATGTTGGTTTATTAAAAAACAACACCCAATCACTATATCAATAGTTGAAGCTGAATACATTGTTGTAGGTAGCTATTATGCTCATATGATTTGGATTAAACAGCAGCTGAGGGACTATAATGTGACAACTGATGCAACATCCATTTTGTGAGATAATAACTATGCAATCTCAATAATGCAGACCCCAGTTCATTATTCGTAGACAAAACACAATAACTTCAGGTATCATTTTATTCATGATCATGTAGATAAGAAGGATGTCACAATTTCTTACATGAGAACTGAAGATCAGCTAGTTAACATCTTTACTAAACCTATTAAGGAGTCAAGGTTTAAGGAATTATGCACTAAACTTGGCCTTCTTGAATTTGAAGAGCCAGCAAGAGAAGACAACTGATTTTTTCAGTTCTCGATGAAAATAGTTTTCTAAACAAAGAATAGATAGTGATGACCATCAATTTTTGAATAGACTATCCTGGATGGGACACCCAGAAACTATATAGTTGTTAGTTACTTAGTGGAAGCATATTACAATTGTGCCAAGCTCTCAGTTGTGAAAACAATCGAAATCATAAATCCAGATGATTTGTTTGCAGTAAGGAGAAGTTGAAAGCAGCAAATGTTAATTCAATTTCAAATACATTTAATGTCACATTAAATGCGTATTATGGAACAACAATCAACGACAGTCACTCAACTTCTTTAATTCTTTCACGTACACCACGATGGCTCATCATCAGTTTCAGCCATCGATCATTTAATGAGTATTATTAAGCAAGCCAATGAACATCTTGTTGGAATTGTATAAATAAAATCATTATCATTGGTACATTGGGAAATGTTATGTTTAATATACTGGTGATCATTAATGACTTGCAATAAATAACTTCTGTCTGAATTAACAATCATACGATGCGAATAAATGCATCCAACTATCTTGTCGATAGGGAGATCATACGGTGTGTAAGAGATCACAGAAGATCGTATAGATCGTTCGACCTAGCGAGATATAAACAGTTATCACAACTGAGATAGTTTCTGGTTTGGCTGTCGGTTTAGGTCGCGGCACACAAGTCCATAAGTGGTTTATCTTAACTGCTTTGTGTGATCGGTATATCTCAATGTATTGATAGGATCAACAATGATATGAACCATTCTACTTGACATATGAATGAGTAAAGATCTTGGTAACTTGGTAGGATCTAAATTCTATTGAAAGATAAGGGCCACACATGGGTTGACTGTCACTTTGACTTACTATGATGGAGAGTGTTACATGTACTCATATATCTGCATCTTGGGTGATGACAGTTTGTGTGGGATTTCCTCAGGCTGGATTTAGATAACCATATCCATTTCAGGATGGTGACATTCCCTGGGAAGCTCATGAGGTTCGTTATGCTAAGTCCTGCAGGCTAAATCATTGATTCAAGCATAAGCGATAAGGGTTGGGTGGTACAACTCAGGAATAATAAGAGATTAATTAATTGCAGCTAATTGTCATATACTGAATTAATTAATGAATGTCTGAAACCTTAAATATGGGGATTAACCAATTCAATGCTACCCGTTCCTAATAATGTGGTAATAAAGGGGTACGTCAGCATTAATTCTCTGGTGGCATGAATCAATGTTTATTAATTAATCATGTTCTGTGTTGAACATGGAATTAATTAATAGGAGGCCCACTTTATTATTTACATTTGATCCCTGGTTTGACCCAATAATGCTTAGAGCCCATTAGGGTTTATTAAACCCTAATAGTCCATTCTTCAGATCTATATAAATAGATCACTTCTCTCACTTAACACACATGTTTGAAGTTTCAAATCAGAAACCCTAGAGAGAGTGAGAGAGTGAGCTGTTGTTTCACTCCGATAGCGCATCCTCACCAGATTTTCGAATCGTGCAAGGGAACAGATCAGAAGATCAAATCTGTAGGAACACCATCAACCATATACCGTCAGTATTCAATCCGCATGAGTTGAGGTATTCCTTTAAATCTATGCATTAAATTAAATAGGACCATGCATAGGGCATTTATTATTTGTCATATCATTTATTTTGATATCCATAAATCAAATCTGGGGCTAAAAAATAAATGACGATTCACATCGCCTATTATAGACTCAGTTCCTACACATCTAATATCCACTGCAAAAGCTGAAACATCGGAGATATCTCAACCACTTGTCTCTACAACCATTTATACTATCATTTGCATTTACTTCGCTAAGACGCATTAATGGCGTTGTGTTCTAGAAACCCACTAACTAACGCTTTAGTCGCACATTATTATTTAGTGATCTTAATAATACAGTGGCAAAAATAAAAGCTCCCACATGGAATGAAGTTATGAGTTAAATCTATGTACTATGAAATAGTTTTTTAATCAATTGGTTGAGCAAATAAAAGGGGAATTTTTTTTATAACTTGGTAGAAAAATTAAATTGGGTTTTGACTCAATTAACATAAACAAATATCCTAGAGTTGAATTTTTATCCTGGATAACATAAAATAGTTGAATCAATTATTTACCATTTTAATCTTTCAACATGTGAGATATTAGATAAGTGTTATAACTTTCTCAATCAGGCAAGTATAACTTAGATTATTAAAAAGTGACTATCTACTCTTGGTCTCAAGAACACAAATTAATCAATCTCATAAAAACATCAGAATCATTTCCCTACAATCAATTACCTATTGGTCGGACCATTAATTAATCATACTATGAAATTCCTATTCGAGGTATTAATTATCTCTTCTCGGTCTCAAATAAATAATTTGCAATCTAAATTATTGTCTCTTCTTAGTATCAAATAAATTCATATTGAGAATTAAATCAATAATCATAAATCAATTAAATCAATAACTTGCAATCAATAATTTCAGGAACTGATTTAGAAGGTACTGGGTTAAGCAGGTACACTGTTGTCCCTTGCTAATAGCCCCAAAACGAAATAGGCAAGCTGTCATAACTTATCATTGACCTAGCCATTTCTAAAAGAGTCATGTTTCTTCTTTCTGCCACACCGTTCTACTGAGGGGTGCTAGGTGAGGTCCACTAGGATGCAATCCCTTGCTCTTCCAGATATTCACCACCATGATAAGATCGTAGTATTTTTATGTTTTTATTTAACTTCTTCTCTGCCTTAGCCTTGAATTCCTTGAATTTCTCAAGGCATTCAGACTTATAATGAAGGAGATAAACATATTCATATCTCGAGTAGTCATTAGTAAAGGTAACAAAGTATCTATGCCCAATATAGTGTAGCAAACATGATAATTTCATTTGTCAATAAGAATGGTTCATCTCACTGTTGATCCCATGAATGCATGATGTTGTACTAGTACATCAAGTAGCCAGGATAAGCTACATATATCAATGGATGTGTCGCAGCTTAAACCAGCAGCCTATCCAAGAACTATCTCAGCTATAATGTTCAATATATCTCAATAACTTAAGAGATCTATATAATCCTCTATGATCTCCTACACAACAAATGATCATTCATATCGGCGAGATAATTGGATATAGTTGTTCGCATCATATGATTGTTATGTCGGATAGGAGTTTGTAATTATCAAACATATAAGTGTTTTCCAATATACTTAATCATAACGATTTTATGTATACAATCCCAACACCTTAATCACTGAGTTGTCTATAGAATCTCAACCAATTCAAAATAAATGGGGCATTAGCTTAGTATAGATGGTGATCGTCATTCCACCACCAACAACTGTGCAACCGACACTTGATCTCACCCTATACATGGCACCTCAAGCCCGACACCAAGTTCTTTAGTGCCTGCTCCGACCCCTAATCCAAGTATAATCATGTGACACAACTTCCAGCAACTATTCAGCAAAACATGCAACAAACATGGTGTTGGTGCAATGGCAAATCTCCTCTCAAGATGCTAGAGTTGACGTGAGAATGGATGTCATTCGGAGTGTAATAGCTGCATTGGCCAAGGTTACAAAGATGAATGAAGAACAGAACAAAATGAGGAAGCTATTTGAGAATCTAGATAGAAGAAGAAGCCAAAAATGCTGCCAGTAAGAAGGAATAGAAGAAGAAAAAGAAGGATGAAAAGGAGCGATCAAGATCCATTGAGAAAATTGACACTGGACGAGAGTAGAATTGTATGTTTCATATTATTGTACATAGATCATTTTATGAAAACTGATTAAAATACTCTCTTTCACCGGAAATCCCTCATTGTCTCAAAAAAAAAACACTTATATTTTACTAATATGAGTTGCATCAGTTAGTGCACTCAGATTTTAGCAACACTGTGATCCTCATGATACTTTTCAAGAAAGCTCATATTACGACGGAACTGTGTCACAATGAAAGTGAGAAGGAAGTCCAAAAGAAAAAAAAACTAAGTTCATATCCAATCGATATGTTAAGAATTGTGTAATACAACTGAGTGAAAGCTCTCGATTGTGTAAATTCTTGGAACAACCATGATTGAAGTGGGAAAACTAAGCGATAAAAGATATTTTGAAATCTTTCCTGATGAGATGTACATTAATGTTTTGCAAAAAATAATATCTAACTAGCTATCAGAGATTGTCACGTGGACAATGTCCTTATCAACTCTTCGTCTTCTCTGAATGTGGCGTTGCCCCGAGATATTATAGATCACATTAAAGATACAATTGTATATCTTGCCCTATATATTCGTTTGGATCTTTTAAAATCCAAAAAATAAGAGAAAGCATAACACTAAGCCCAAGTCTTTTAAGATCTTTTACTCCTCACATGTCTTGGTAATCAAATAAATGACATGGCCTTGTTTCTACTTCAAGTTCTTCCGAATAGGTTTCCTTAGCTCAACTCTTTGTTATTAAGAAGAAGAGACCAGACTCTCTCACCAAAGAGAAAAAAAAAAGTACTTCAAATTCGAAAGAATATTATTTTTAATTTTGATGGTCTCCTAGATATGTTCAATCATCAGACCTCCATGTTTATCCATACCTTGTAGCAGAATTATATGCCAACAAAGTGATGAACGATGGAGGAAATTTCTTCAAGACCACAATCCACAATGTGGAGATCAAGGTTTTGTCTCAGTTCTTGTGAGAAAAATTTCGTCTATGCATACAAGACGTCTATATCTTTGGTTATCTAGATGACGACAAGGATGCCCCAAGAAATATCCATAAGTTAAATGCTACATATGGCTTATTGATTGTAATATCACTATGTTAAATTAAGCCAATTAAAGCTTAATTTGGGATTTAATAAAAAAAAATTAGCAATTTATTTTAAATTTGGACATCACAACTCGTACCAAAGAGCTCTGTTTCTGTCACCGTGCTAGGGTTTGCTTGAGATTAATTTTTGGGAAATTTAGATTCAACTGGATTGTGATTTCGAGGTTTGTGGAGTATTCTATAATTTTTCAAACTTTTAAGTTCAAGGCTAAATTGTGATGATTCCAAAAATTGTGGAATCACACCAATGAGTAAAACTCGTAATTTGGAACATTTTCGTGGATGTCCATGTTTCAATTTGGACAATGCATGTCAAATTAGGAATTCATGAAGGTTGAATATTTGTGTTGGAATACACGCGAGAATGAATCGGATCCGCGGTGAATGAGATCGTGCCACGTGGCCTACTTCGCCATGAATAATCTTACCACTTGGCCACTTGCAAATAAGATTCATTGTACCTGATCATATCTGATGGCATGCATCTTAAGGACTGTGATCGAAACTAATTTTGCAAAAATTAGAATTCATTTTTCTTTCTTCTTCACGTAGCAACCTCGTACATCCCCAGCTCCTTGTGCCTGTTTTCTTGTGCCTTTTTTGATCAGCTTAGCCGAAATTCAGCGACGACTTCTAAATACCATAGTAAGATCGTGCTCCAAGGAATTTATAGCACTTGTCATAACTCCATTTTGTTGAGAAACAAAGGAGTTATCAACCCATTTACAGACCCCGCCGGTAAGCTATTGAATTTTGATTTTAATTCCATAAGTTTGCCAAATGATAACGGAAGGAATTGTGATTTGACTTCATATTCATGTTCTTTGCGAATTCAGGAACAATTTGGTACCCTCCGATCATTCCGAATTGCCGGCAAACTGGAGTTCTCGCCAGAGAGATCCACTTCAACGTAAGTTTCATCCTGATTTTTGGCCAATTGAATCCATGAGTTATGCATCCTAGCATGTTCCTTGTCGTGCCTAGGTGTCGAGGAACAATCGATCTTGGCCTTTATTTTGTGCACATGTTCGTGTTGAGTTTCAGCTCGATCACTGGCGTCGGTCAACATCACTAGCATTGTTCGACGCATCCAGGTCGACCGATGTGTCCAGTGATGTTTGACGCAACCGGCAACGATCGTTGTGGCTGGCAGGCATTGGTTGGCGCACGATGGGCTATTGATGCTTGTTGAACCAAACACGTGCGGCGATCGCCGAGTTCATATGGTGAGTTGCCGAGTTTGTATATGGGTTTCCGTTTTAGTGTAGAGAAATAAAATTTTATGTTTTGTTTCGTTTTCGATCCAATACTTTAAATCTTCAATGCAAGAGCTTAAATATCATTACTAAGGCATGTTACACACATGTTTATGCAATTAGAGTTGATTTTGATTGTTGGATTTTGATTGAATTGATTCATGCATTAATGAATGCGAGTTTAGTTGTTTAATATATAAACATGGTATGAATTGGTTGAGTTGTTGATCGTGGAGTAGTAAACATGTATGATTATGTTTAAATAGGTCACATGCACATTCTATGTACGAGTGTTGCATGATGGGACGTTAGGTTCGTGTTGGTCAATCAGTCAAGCAGTCAGTCATAGAACCTGAGATATACATTAGCATCAGCTAAGACACTGATAATTAAACTTAGATGAGCCACCTAATTTAATGTGTACTCTCCTATGTTGCTAATTGAAGGAAACACAGAGTAGCTGATCAAGCTTTCATTCACAAACATATTTGTGCTACATTTGTAAGCATTTAAAGTGGGGACTATTTATGTAATTCAATTTGCCCTTTTGGGCTATGAGCTTCGTTTTTATGAAAAACATGCAAAATATTTTGTTTTGAATTGATTGTCTATGCCAAAAAAATTTGATTTCATATTTGTTCCTTTGGTAATTGACCAGAGAGATAAGGTTCAATGAGAACAGTACCGTGATCTCTTAACGAAATCCTGAGCCAAGCTTCATAAACCTTGGAGGTATTAATCTTTTGTTGTCTCGAGCCATGCTCGGACTTGGTCACTGAATGAAGTATTGATACCATCAAAGAAATAATGAGAGACACATGTAGTGTCTTAAATCGATCGGGTCTCAATGCGGTGAATTCTGAGACTAGTGCACTAATTGATAAATTGGGTCGAGTGGTTCACCCATTCCCAACTGTTCATTGTGACTCAGAAGTAGGCTAACTTCCAGTCACAAAACGATAAATAGATATTGATTTCAATTGAAAATAAACTACATTGCTAAAATATTTTTAATAAAATATGGTAAATGTTTTCCAAAACCCTGTGGTTTATTTGTATGCGACATAGCTTTCATATCTATTCAGGTATTATTTGTTTTCGTGACATGTGCTCGCTGGTTATGTTGCACCCAACCCCTCTACATTATTTCTAAAATGTGCAGGTTAGCAACAGTGATGTGGCTGCGGAGGTGTAGTGAGCATGAATAAAGAATAAGAGCATCGATCCTGAGATATGCATCTTCATATGCATATCTCTACTGCATAACTCTCCACTGCATGAAACTCTGAACTTATATTTCTTCCCTCGATTTGTGATAACCACTTCAGAAACCAAACTCTTTACTTTTGTTATTTGATTGTACTCTTTTGTGTATGAGGTTTCATTACTCGTTACAACTCTATTTATATATATTGTTGCTTAGTTAATTGGGTGAGGTTTATTCATTCTTATTATTTTTCTAAGACTTCCGCTGTTAAAATCCCCCAATCCACTGTAGTGCACTTGATGGGTTCGGGAAGGCGAGTTCGGGGCGTTACATTGATAGATTGTGAACACGATCATTGTATGTGATTTTGGCAGTTAGTTAAAGCTGAACATGAGAAAGTATGGACTATTGATGTTCATATACAATGAGGTTTAAAGCAACATGAGCGAGTACATTTTCGCCAGGATCATTGACTGCATAACAAGAAATCACATTGTTGCAATTGATTATGCTTTTTATATGATGTGTAGTTCAAACTGACCATTAGCTATCTACGAACATCCCGATATATCGATCATGAAGAGGAATTTTAAAATCAAGACTTCATTCCCCCCTTAAAGAAACTAACTAAAGTGGAAGCCTTTATTTCTCCAACTCTATCACAACCAAGCAAAGGGAAGGCTTCCATGTATTCACCCAATCAAGAACATATATAATGATTAAAGCTCTACTATTAATTCTGAGGAATGGGATCAAATTTTGAGTTGAGACTGAAGTGGAGGCTAAAGAAATAAAGCACAAAGCAGGAACAAAAGTTGAGGAGCAGCACCAAGAGACTTTCGCCTATGCAAAGTCTAGCAGATAACAGTCCCAATCACACATTTCATTTGTGGGATGCTCAACTTCTTCCTTTCTCATCTCATCAATCGAGAGACCCTGGAACTCTAATTCCCGAAGTTGGCCTTTTGAAAGAAATACTTCAAGCTCAAAAGATAACTAACTAGTGTCAACCAGATGATGCTCTAAACTCCACCACAATTATGTACTGCAAAGGGATAACCAATGTTTTTAAACAACTTGTTGGGTTTTGTAAACAGAAAGAATTTATTACAATGAGTATACATTCAGCATTATTTCCTATCTATTAAACAAACTAACATGCGAGTAACAATGGTATCCTCTTATCTCACAGGGACGATCATACTGCGTGTTGTAGATCACAGAAGACAGTATGTTCACTTGATCTAGTGAGATATAAATATTAATTAATTGTGTCCTGGGTTCTGGACATGGGAATTAATTATTTTTTAGGCCTACTTTATTATTTGCATTGAGTCCCAGGTCTGGCCCAATTAAATATGCTGAAAGGAGCCTAGTAGCCCATTAGGGTTTGCAACCCAAGATCTCTAAATAGATGGTTCTCTCTCACAAACCCTAGAACATTCAAATTAGTTGAAACCCTAGTTTGAGAGAGAGAGGGGCGGCACATCTGTTGTGTCTAGAAGGAGAAGAAATCACATTCTGGCTTTCACAATTCACAGTCTTGTGGATTGAACAGCATTGGGATACAAATCTGAAGATCTAATCTAGAGAACAAATTTCTTCCCTTCTCTTTTCTTCTGATCAATTCTTGAAATTAGATCAGGTTCTAATTTCTGTTTCCGCAGTTTTAATCAAATTGTGTGGTTGAATCGATGGATTGGAATTCAGACGCGAAAGATCGGATCAGACCCTACGGAGTTAAGGTACACTCAAAATCCACCACATTAAATTCATTGGAGCATGTTAGGGTTTTATCGTATGGTAATTGTTCACAACATCCATGAACGATCCGGGTTTATTTGGATTTGGCGGTTCGGTTCGCCATGAAATCCCTACAATTGGTATCAGAGCATTGGTCTCGTTTTCATTGCTCTTTTGGATGAGCAATTTATTCAATTTATGCATGTATGAATTATTATTGCTGTGGATGGTTATGTTTTTGTTCCTCGTGGCAACCCGTACAATTTAATTTGCGGTGGTTTATCCGTGTTTGGATTAATTGTTTTTGTAAAATCACGAGAAAATCCATGATTAGATTTAGGAAAAAATTATAATAAATTAGTCTATTGTTTTTTTTTTCAAATTTGTAATTTGTACGGGATGAAAAATTAAGAAGAAGTCGGTGACGAAGACGTAGCGGCGGCGCACGGCCGTAGCAGGAGGCCGCAGGTGGTGGCACACGTGCAGGGACGGCGCAGCAGTACCCCGCGCGGCTGCGGGCTGTGGAAAGTAGGCCGGTGGCGCAAACACTAGTTAGGGTTTGTGCTGCACAACCTCGTTTAACAGTGGCAGTGCGACGACAGTAGTGGTCAGCCCTCCCAAGCGTGCAACGGCGATGCAGGCGACGCCTTGGGTGGACAGCAGCAGCGTCGAACAGTGGGAGGCATGGCGGCGTGCATCCACGTAGGCTTGCATTGCCCACATCGATCCACGTGTTGTACGTCGCTCGATGCAGCGGTCACATCGGTCAATGCTGATGCTAACAATGGCGGCGGCGATAAGTTTTGTTTGTTGGTGCATTTGATTGTTAACCCTAGGGTTGGCGGTTAGATTGTGGGACCAATTGTCAAATTACAAAACCCTAGATCCAAAAAGATTTGGTGGTTGAGAAAATCAAGGCCCTTGAAGATTTGTGAAGATTTTAAGATATCTACTTTCAAATTTCAAATTTTGCAATAGAGAGGATTATTTTTATTTTCCTATTTCTTGGGGCCACGAGGAATCTTTGTTTGTCTTGATTGTCCTTGTATGATGTGTGATTTATAATTTGCGCAATAAGCATGTGTAGATAATAGGAAAGCATGTTTTACTACTTTATTATTTACATATTTCAAAAGCATGCTTATGTGATAAATTTCTTGTTGGATTATATCTTGAATTTTTGGACATGTTTATTTACATCCAAAAACTTGGGAAAATATAATGACAATGAAATTATTTATGTGAGCATTTAAGACACCTTTTGAATCAAGGGTTGTTTAATTAAAATCAATCGACATCCATAAAGTGATCCTAGGCTATAAGTGTATCTCCCGTCTTAGTAAATTTCTACGAGTGTAGCTTGCTAATTCTCGGAGGTGCATAGGCTGCAGTTGTTAGGATTTCTAGACAAACAATTTAAATCAAGTGAATAGTGGGAGGGTTTTGCGTAAACATATATGAGTGTAGCTTATGTAATTCTTTTCTCATAAGTATTCTAGGATTGATTTAAATTATAGATAACAAAGGCTTTTAGGGTTGTGCAGTATGGTTACGTGCCATGCCAAACTGTCTCTTTTGGTTGGAGTTAAATTTGTGGTTAATTGCTTAGATAAGGATTCCTGACATGAAATGAAATTATAGGATTGGGGATTAAAACCCGCTGTCTGGTTGAGGGTGACATCGTAAACGTCTACTTACGGTGGGAACCTTTGGGCTATTTGTGGAAAATATTTGTATTTGATTTATCAAGAGGTTTTCAATGAATTTGTTTTCGAATGTTCTGGATTTTTGTTCTTATTTATATTTTTTATTTGTTTTAAATATGTCTATGTCAAATTTCATCAATATTCTTGCACAAAATCCTTTAACTGGTCCAAACTTCTTGGAATGGAAGCACAATCTTGAATACATCCTAATTGCAGAAGAACACATGTTCGTTCTGCAATTACTTTCGTCCTATAGTGCCCACTGCTGAGTCCTCTCAGGAGGAAGTAGACTATTACAACAAGTGGGAGAAATCAAACAATGTAGTCAAGTGCTACATGATGACCACTATGTCGATAGTCTTACAGTAGCAGCAGCAGAATCTGCACCATAGGGATGCCCATGACATTATCGCCAGTCTGGAGGCAACCTATGCGGAAACTGATAGAGCTGTCAGATTCAATCTCATGAGAGAAATCGTGAGTAGAAAAATGACTAATGGTAGCTCAGTGAGAGAGCACGTAGTTTCCATGACTCACCTCATGGATGAGCTGACTGTGCACGGTGGAGGTATTGACGCTGAGGAGAATGTTGATATCATACTGAACTCTCTACCCAAGTCCTTTGAGAGTTTCATACTGAATGTTGACAAGAACAATAAAGAGTATACTCTCAACGAATTTCTCAATGACTTGATGGCAGCGGAATCAGTCATGAATCCTCAGAAGGTTGTCTTAGCTAGTTCTGGTAATCACTCTGCTATACTGAAAGGTATGAAGGGGAAAGGTGGGATTATGAAGAAAGTTGAAAAGACAAATACAAAGGACATGGAGGCTGACAAGAAGCCTAGGGCTGCAACTATGAAGGACAAGTGTTTCATGTGTGGTAAGAAAGGACACTAGAGGATAGATTGTCAAGTCGACAAAGCTAGACAGGGTATGCTATTTGCTTGTATAACTGTAGCATGATTAGAGTTCGTCTTTGCTACACAAAGAGATGTAGACAATAGCTTGTTAACCATGGTGATCTACATTGCAGGGAACCGTGCCGAGAAGGCTGGACAGTAATGGCAAGAAAATACCAGCTGCATGGAAGGCAACATTTTCTGACGGAGCCTCATGAAGTTTTCTTTCTCCTTATGTTTTGATGAATAAAGTACTTTTGAGAGTTTTAATTTTGGGCCGTGTTTTTTTTGGCAAGAAAAATGTTTATCAGCTTCGCATGGATATTTTGTTATTTATGATGGTTATTTATTTCATCATTGGCTATAACGTTGTTATTTGTCGTGCGATGCTGATTAACTCTCTTTATGTTGCTTACTTTCGTCAAAATTGTCTGCAAATATTGCATGTAATTCATCTAAAACTAATAATCCTAGAAAGAGAAAGCTTACTTTTTCGGATGAGGATCTTACATATCGCTACAAGTCTGAATGCTTTAAGAAATTCAAAGAGTTTAAGACTGAGGTAGAAAAGAAGGCTGGGAAAATTATCAAGTCATTGTGATCTGACCGCGATGGCGAATACCTTGGGAACGAGTTCCTGCAAAATTTGTCAAAACATGGGATTACATCCCAATGGACTGCATCGGGTACTCCCCAACAATATGGCGTAGCCGAAACAAGAAATAGAACTCTTTTAGAGATGATAAGATCAATGATGAGTTATTGATAAGCTCATAATTATACTCACGTATCTATATTTTTCTCCATTGTTTCAAATGTTTTATATTATTTTTTTACTTATTATTGTGCATGAGTCTATTTTGGAGGGTGTTATGCCTTTGATGGGTGATTTTTGCAGGTTTTAGGCCAAATTCATTGGAAAACCGTACCAAAAGCAGATGATGTTCAAAGGAACAGTCACGAATTCTTCCACACATGGAATCCGAGCTAATGGAGCATGGAAAGAGAAAGATCTTTGAATTAGCTTTCCAAAGCAACTGGAATAGGGTCAATCAGAGTTCGGAGCAAAAGTTATGGCAAAAACCGTGAGACTGCGCAGAAGGGGATCGACACTTGCATTCCTGTCGATTGAAATTTTCCCCGTCAATCAAGACAGAGGACCAAGTTGCAGAAATGACACAAATTCAACCCGAATTTTGATTTGAAGGTTGTGTCGATCGACAGGATTCCTGTCGATCGACACAGATGTCCGAGAAGGCTATTTTTGGCATGTTTTGGCAGTTTTTGCTATTTTAATCCAATACCTAATTAGGTCTTTCTTCCCCCTCTAAAAATATGAACTCTTAGGCACAAAAATTACACTGTTTTTCCTTGGATTTTACATTGAGCTTTGGAGTTTTTGAAGACATTGAAGGTTCCTCTTCATTTGTAAGTTCATTAATAACATGTTTATTTACTTTCTAGTCATGATTTGTGGCTAGAACCCTAAACAGGTTCTAGGGTTATGATTTCTTTTCTGATGCATGTTTAATTGATATCAACTCTTAAAGCATGGTTTAATTCTCTGATTTAATTTTATAATCTAGATTAAAAGAAGGACCAAGAGGTGAATTGAGATCTAGGTTTATAGTTAATAATTGATGGATCGAGAGATGAAAATTATTGACAGGAAGAGAGAATTAAATATGTTTTTTTTCTATCCAACAAAGAAGAAACCTACATAGGGATAACTGGATAATTATGAGATTAATTAATTTAGTGTTCTTTAGACCGAGAGGAGATAGTCACTAATTAATAATCTAGGATTTAATTGTCTGACCAAGGAATTTAATCCACAAAAATCTCTGTTTTTCCCATTGCTTAGTTGATTAATATTTGCATGTTGATGATTAGATTATCTTCCCTAGAATCTATGCTTTCTTTAATTGTTTTTAAAACCTTTATTTTACCGCATTGTCATCTTTAAATTCCAAAACAAAATCCATTTTTCTATTTCCTCAAACATCTATGTTCTAAGAACTATGACTAGTACTTTGGGTTTTTCATTGCACAGTCCCTGTGGGATCGACCACCTTAGGGTGTAAAAAATTATTTGATACTGTATTTTGCAGTTATCAAATTGGCGCCGTTGCCGGGAACTAGTCAAATTAATCTAGATATTAGTTTATTTTTAGATCTGATGGATTGAGGTTGTAAATTTAATTTTATTGTTATTTTATGTTTTGAATTTCGTATTTAGTTTGTTGATTTTAGTTTTTGGTGTTTGATTTTCTTGTTTGTTCCTGTTCAGTTTTTCTAGTTTTCGACCTCTATCTCAACTGACAGATTCTCTGTCAATCGACACAGTTCTGAACACAAGGGCCCAGGACAAGCCACTCGAGATTTTTGACCCAAAAATCGAGGCCACTATCAGAAAAGGAAGGGAAAAGCCAAACAAACCATTGACACCGTCATGGATGAGATACCACCTTTGGAGGATCCCGACACACAGCTCATTACTCAAGAGAGTGCCACTTTACTTGTCCAAGAACTCACTCGGATGAAGGACATTATCAAGCAACTCATGGCAGAAAGGGAAGCAGAAAGGCGCAAGGCCGAAAGAAGAGAAAGAGAGAGAGAAAGGCACTGCCCAGACGACTCCGATGATGAGGATCCGAATGCGATGGCCAAGAAGTAGAGACCGCAACCCGAAAATGAAGGATTCGTTATTGGCATCACCACCAATAACTTTGAACTCAAGACCGGCCTAATTCAGATGGTTCAGTAGAAACAGTTCGGAGGCCGAGCAGTGGAGGATCCGTACACTCACCTCAGGATGTTCATGGAGGTGTGTGAAACCATCAAGCAAAACGGAGTGACCCAGGACGTGATCCGTCTTCGCCTTTTCCCCTTTTCACTCAGGGATCAGGCGCAGACTTGGTTCACCGCTTTGGACTGCACCAACATTCGAACATGGGCTGATCTCCGAACAGAGTTCCTCGGTGCATTCTTCCCGCCTTCAGTTATCATTCGAAAAAAATGGAGATCTTGCAGTTCCACCAGCGAATGGATGAATCGTTGTTCAAAGTTTGGAATAGGTGGAATGAGTTGTTGAGGAGCTGCCCAGGCCATGGAGTTGACACTGAGGAGCAGGCTCATATCTTCTACAGAGGGTTGACTGAGGAGAGCCAAAAGTCCGTGGACTATGCAGCTGGTGGATCATTGATGAGCAAGTCACCAGAAAAGGCCCTGAAGCTGTTCAAAAAGATGGCCCAACGTGATCAACAATGGGGGAATCCAAGGAGACCGCAAGTCCGGGCAGTGGAGACAAAGGAGGATGATGCATTGAAAAAAGAGGTTGAGAAGCTAAAGGTGGAGGTTGAAAAACTAACTACTTCTGCTTTTGTTTCTGTTGCACAAGTTGACCCTATCGTCGACGTGAACTACATGAATCGTGGTGGCTACCAGAATCAGTACCGGCAAGGGGGATACCAACACTACCATCCTAAACCTCACCCAAGCTTTTCCTACTCTCAGCCCGATGTTGCCGAGCAGCCCCCTCCTGATTTTGATGTGCAGAAAAGTGAGATTGTGGAGAAAAAGAAGGAGAGCCTTGACGAGATGCTCAATAACTTCATCAAAGCCTCAGATTACCGAGTTGGGAAGATCGAGAAAGAAGTGGTAGGAGTCAATACCAAGGTGGATCTGCTTGGAAAGCACGTGAAGATCATTGAGACTCAAGTGAGCCAAATTGCTACCACTATTGGGATGCAACACACTCCAGGAAAGCTGCCCACCACCACCGAGGCAAATCCCAAGAACCAGAAAGAGTGCAAAGCTGTGAAGCTGAGGTCCAGAAAGAGCTATATAGGTCTGAGCATGCACCGAAGCAAGTTTTGGGGGAAAAAGAAGCAGACCCAGCAGTTTTGACCTCTGTCTCGATCGACGGGAATCCTGTCGATCGAGACAGAGGCCCAGAAGAGGTAGTCGACACAGATTCAGAGGAGGATATTGACAGAACTGCAGAGGGTGTGTCGATCGACACACCCCCTGTCGATCGACAAGCAGGTCAGACAGGAGGCCAATCGACAAAAACACAGTTCCAGCCCCATTCCTCCACTTCCAAAGCTTCCAAGACACCTCCGATGTCGTTTCCTTACAGATTCGCCAAGCAAAAGGAGGATTCCAACTTCTCACGCTTTCTCGAGAACTTGAAGAAGGTAAGTATTAATCTTCCACTAATTGAAGCTCTTTCTGAAATTCCAGGTTACATGAAATATCTCCAGAAGCTGATGAGCGAGAAGAAACACTTCGTGGAGAATGCAACCGTGAAGCTTCATAAGCAGTGCAACATGGTCCTACAGAAGAAACTTCCAGTCAAGAGAAGTGATCCAGGCTGTTTCACCATCCTAGTTGAGATCGGGGGGTTCAAGTTCGAGAAGGTGTTGTGTGACACTGGTGCCAGTATCAACCTGATGCCCTTCTCTATCTTCCAGCGCCTTGAGATTGGAGAGTTGAGGCCGACCACTATCACCTTGTAGATGGCAGACCGATCTGTGTCTCGCCCCAAAGGTATAATTGAAGATGTACTTATTCGTGTAGGTCATCTTATCTTTCCTGCAGATTTTGTGGTCCTCGACATGAAGGAAGATGGGAACACACCCCTCATCTTGGGAAGGGAATTCCTAGACACTAGTGCTGCTCTAATTTATTGTTGTGGTGGAGAGATCACGCTTCAAGCAAATGAGGAAAGGATCACATTCAAGCTCGACACTAGCCAACAACAATCCGAATGCTTCAGAATCACATCCCGAGAGGAAGCAGATGATGAAGAAGAAGAAGATGCAAGTGAGGAGTTCAAAGAAGACCAAGCCGCTCAAAGATGGGAGCGAGGGAACGAGTCGGCAAAATTGTCAATTACACCGTCTCTTCCCGAGCTCTCTGCTGTCATCCAAGATCGGTGGGTGATAAGCTCATTATTTTACTTGCTTATCTCTATTATTTTCTACTATTATATGTAGTTTTATTGATTTTATATATATATTTTATGCATGAGTCTATATTGGGTGGTATTATGCGCATCTTGGTGTTTTTGCAGGTTTTAGGCTTAAATTCACTTGAATATCGTTTCGAAAGCAGTGACGTGTAAGAGTAGCAGTGAAGAGTTCTTCCACAGGAGGAATTCGGGCAATTGGCACATGGCAATGGATGAAGCTTTGAGTTAGCTCTCCAACGCAACTTGAATAGAGTCAATCGGAGTTCGGGAGAGGAAGTTATGGCCAAAATTGTGAGACCGTGCAGAAGGGGCAAGAGACCACGTTGATCGACGTGAATCCACATCGATTGATGCCGAAGAGAGAGCCACGTCGATCAACACCAATCAGCAACGATCAACGCGGGTCTGCTGGCACGGAAATTTGATGAAAATCGGATTTATTCATATCTTTAGACCTAGATTTGATAGGATACACATCCACCACTATAAATACCTAACTAAATTCGACTTTTTGAAAAAAAGCTATCATATCAATAATCATATTTTTTAGTTTTTAGAGTTTGGAGACTTGGGAAACACGAAACCCTTTATTTTTCTTGTAAGTTCTTTATGTTTATGCAATTTAATATGTTTTCTTTTGGATTTCTATCTGCGATGAGTGGCTAGAAACCCTAGCGGGTTATAGGGTTGATATTATTATGGATGCATGTTAGGATTAATTAATTAGGTTCATGATTCCTGTGATTATTTTCGAATTCTAAATTAATTCAGGGACCGAGAGGTGACGATTAATTTAGATGTCTAGCTATTAATACAAGGACCGAGAGGTGAATATTGATAGTAGGATTAGGAATGCATGATACACTTTACACTATCCAAACAGATGTACTAGATTGTAGGAATTGAACTGATTTGCTTATCAGATTGACTAGTTTGGTATACTTGAGACCGAGCGGATATAGTCACTAATTAGTAATCTAGGTTATATTTTCCAAACAAGGAAATATAGCATTTTTGAAGTATTCCACTTGTTAAATTAATTGATTCCTACATGTTATCCATAATAAGAATTCTTTCCTAGAATCTGTGTTCCTTTAATTTGATTACAAAACCTCTTTAATTTACAAGTATTGTCATCTTTATTTTCTAAATCAAAACCCTGATTTTGAATTCCTCAAACAATGAATCTTAGGATCATAGCTAGTATATAGGATAGTTTCCCCACACAATTCCCCTGGATTCGATAAACTTAGGGTTTACAATTTTATTTGCCACTATTTCTATAATTAATCTGTAGATTTTACAGTGATCAAATTGGCGCCGTTGCCGGGGAATTGTTAGATTTTATCTTGTTACTAGTTCATTCTAGGATTTGCTGGATTGAGTTTTATTTTTTCTATATGTGTGCGTGTGTGAGTTTTCGTGTCTGCATCTCGCGTCGATCGACGCCCGTTAGCGTTGATTGACGTCGATCATTTTTGTTACATCGATCGACGGACACCTTGTGTCGATCGACGCCGACCACTCTCTTGCGTCGGTCGACGTGACATCCACGTCGATCGATGCTGAACTAATATCTACCTATTTTTTGCGCAGGTGCATGAACACGCAAGCCAAAGGAAAAACACTCAAAGCCTTTGTCCCTGAAATTGAAGCAACCTACAGGAAAATCAAAAAGAAAGGAAAAGAAAAACAGCGAGAGATGGCTGAGAATCCTGAAGCACCTCTGCAAAATATGACTCCCGAGGAGCAGAGGCAATTTGTGAATGAAGTACAACAGCTGAGAGAACAACTACAAGCGGCCTAGGCTATTCAGGCAGAGCAAGCTGCAAGACTGGCAGAGTTGAACAGCAGGCAAATTATGGTTCCGCAAAGGTCCATCTTGGATCGATTTCTTCCACAGCAAGCGGAGGCCGGATTGAGAGTTGGCATCGATGCCAACAACTTTGAGCTACGCACAAGCCTTATTCAGATGGTGCAGCAAAATCAGTTTGTGGGGAGAGCTGTAGAAGATCCATCTACCCACCTCAACCAATTCATTTAGGTGTGTAACACTATGAAGCAAAATGGAGTAACCCAAGATGTAATCAGAATGAGACTGTTCTCGTTCTCACTCAGAGACGAGGCACAGTCTTGGTTTGCTGGACTGGATAAGAGTCAAATCGGGACATGGGAGGAGCTTCGAGCAGAGTTCCTTACCAACTACTTCCCATCGAGCCTGCTGCTGAAGAGGAAAGATGCCATTACTACTTTCAACCAGATGTATGATGAGTCACTCTACGAGGCCTGGAAGAGATACAAAGAGCTTCTACGACTCTGTCCTGGACATGGCATCGATCTGGAGTTGCAAGTGTGTCATTTCTATGAGGGTTTGAATCCTCACATGAAGGAGTTGGTTGATGCATCTGCTGGTGGTATACTGATGAAGAAGAGTGGTGCAAAGAGCATGAGGTTGCTGGCTGATATGGCGCTGAATAGCCACCAATGGCCAACTGAGAGACAAATTCCAGTCAAAGCTGTGGAAGCTAAGCCAGAAATTGATGTGGTTGCCGAGGTGAAAAAGCTCTGGGAAGACATTGAAAAATTGGGCCAGCACAAGCCGCAGCAGTTACAGAGCCAAGCATGGCTATTGTTCCGGTGGAGGCCGACTTCATCAACCGGAGTGCAAGCAGTTTGTCTGGAACTGCCGGGACGGAGGTGAACTACATTGGTGGTGGTTATCACAATAACTATCGAGGCAATCAGGGGTATCATTACAACCATGGGCGATCTCACCCTGGTTTTTCTTATTCTAACCCTTCTGGTGCAGAACACCCTCCGTCTGGTTTTGATGTAGGTACTGGAGGAGAAATCGTGGAAAGGAAGAAATTCGTGCTGGAGGAGACACTCGAGAAATTCATCAAGAGCTCGGATAACCGGTTTGGAAAAGTAGAAACTGAGGTGAAGGGGATGGCCAACCACATGCAGCTGATGACGAAACATCTTCAGATGTTGGACACCCAACTGAGCCAAATCGCCACTACTCTCAGCAATCAGCATAAGCCGGGACAGTTGCCAAGTACGACAGAGATGAACCCCGCAAAGGAAAAGCCAGTGAATGCAATTACTCTGAGGTTTGGGACGAGCTACAAGGGTCCCGAGACGGTTGTGAACAATTCTAGAGGCGAAAAGGAGCAAAACTGCGCAGGACAGAGATCCACGTCGATCGATGCCAAAGTCTGTTCCAGGCGCAAAGCTGAAGCAGTCTGAAGATCAGCTCCTTCCTATACCATTCCCACAGCGGTTTGCAAAGCAGAAAGAGGACGAGAAGTTCTCCAGATTTGTGGAGAATCTGAAGAAGATCAGCATCAACATCCCGCTGATCGAAGCACTGAAGGAGATTCCGGGGTACATGATGTACCTCCAAAAATTAATGAGTGGAAAGAAACTATTCGTGGAGAACAAGACGGTGAAGATCCACAAGCAGTGCAGCCTGCTACTTCAAAAGCAGGTGCCCATCAAGAGAAGCGATCCTGGATGCCTCTCTATGCCGGTTGAGATTGGGGGACACACATTCGAGAGAGTACTATATGATACTGGGGCCAGTATCAACCTGATGTCGTACTCCATCTACAAGCGTCTCAACATCGGAGAGATGAGGCCCACGACGATCACCTTGCAGATGGCGGACCGGTCTGTGTCCCGCCCAAAAGGTATACTAGAGGATGTGCTCATTCGCTTGGGCCATCTCATTTTCCTGCAGATTTTGTGGTGCACGAGATGAAGGAGGACGAGAACATGCCCATGATCTTGAGGCGTGAGTTTCTCGACACTAGCGCCGCTCTCATTGACTGTCGAGGCAGCGAGATCACACTCCGAGCAAACGACGAGAGAATCACCTTCGTGATCGACAAGAACAAGAAGAAAGTGGAGTGAAATAGGGTCTCCACTACTGAAGAAGGAAATGAATCTGAAGAGGATGAAGCAGCTGCCATTGAGTGGGAGAGAGGAAACGAAAGGGTAAAAGTGTCAACTACACCACCTTTTTCTGAGCTCACCACCATTGTCAAAGATCGTAAGGTTTACATGGTGGATGCCAAAGGCCGGCGAGTCTGGACCCGACCTCCCTGGCGGTGATTTGAGGTATCGTCGAGCTGCGACGTTATATCAAGCACTTATTGGGAGGTAACCCAACCTTTTCCGTATTTAATTTTTAATTTTCGTTTTTTTATTATTTCGAATTTCTATTATTTTTGCGCTAACAGTTATTTTGCAGTTTAATTATAAAAAAAATTTGGAGTACGGCTCGACGTCGATAACCGCAGCCTGGCATCGATTGACGCCAAGCAGCCAGTAGACTGGATACACTTGATCCAAGGAGAGGGTTGCAAGAAGGCTTCACGTCGATCGATGCCATCCGACGTCGATCGACGCGAAGTGCCAGCAACAATTATTCCTTGTCGTGCGATGTCGAAGACTCCAGGGGATAAAAAGTTGATGTCTGAGATCAACTACTAGGTATCGTTCCTTCTTTTGTCTGATTTTCAAACTTATTCCACTCTTCGAGTTGGAAATAAGTTTGGGGGATGTGGACAAGAGATGGAACATTCTATCTTTTATTTATTCTGCTTTCCCTATTTAATTTTTGCCTTAATTTTTAAGTATATTCTATTTTGTGGGGAAAATTTTTGAGTTTTGAGATAACCTGAATGAGATTGTGAGATTATAATCGGTTGAGGGTTGAGTTTGAATTGATTGTGATTGTGGTTAGATGCCTATAAATGTAGAATACCGCATCATAGGATTGATTTGACACTTATGCTTGCATGCTGATTGAGTTGATTTGAAATTGACTGTGGAAGAAAATTTTTGAACCCTTGTGTGAGAATTTTGAGCCTTTATTTCGTTTGATGTGAGATTCACATGTGTATTTTTATTTCTCTAGAACTTGCCTATTTTCTGTGTTGAGACTGCATAGTGTGCACAAGTTTAGGAAATGATCTTAGGCCATCTTTGATAGCCCAATTCCCTGAACATTGTCCCTTCACATTAAACTTTCCCTAGTTAGCCACTTTTGAGCCTATACAAAAATTTTCTTTCCTTGTCTATGAGATTAAGAAGAAGTATTGGTTTCGCTCATGTCTTGAGTTGTAGTATATGGGGTGGAATGATTGTGAGATGGAGATAAGAAAATATAAATTAGTGGTGAAAAGATGTGTGAAAAAGAAGCTCAAAGAAATAATTAGAATTCTCATAAGCTCTCTGAAAAGAAAAGGATACAAAAATTATGTAAAGAGCATAAGAGATTCAAAATGAGCTAGAAAAAAAAAGTTGTGTATTTGTTGATATATTTGAGGAGATGAGGTGGATGATGATTGAGAGTGGTTGTAGTTTGTTGAGTTGGTCACTTAATGGATACTAGTCACTTGACCATATTTTCCTACCCTTCACAAAAAGCCTACATTACAACCTAATGAAAGTCTTTTTTTATTCTAGACTTGTGTGCACATTCTACCAGTGGAGATATTAGAAAATTTGCAAGCCTATGGTAGAAATTTCTTCATACATGTTGTTGAGTGCTTTCATCTATACCTTAAACACTTGAGAGTTGAGCGATACACTTCTTGTGAGTTCTTCCACTGTTGATGAATTTTTCGTCTCTTTCAAATTGCTTGTGTGTAGTGGATTTTTGACCCTTGACTGTGATGAATCTTGTGAGGCATTGCACTTTAATCGCATGATCTTTTGATTTCTTTCTTGCCTATTGATTGAGGATAATCAAACGTTCAAGTTTGGGGGGTTTGATAAGCTCATTATTTTACTCGATTATCTCTATTATTTTCTACTATTTTATGTAGTTTTATTGAGTTTATATATATATTTTATGCATGAGTCTATATTGGGTGGTATTATGCGCATCTTGGTGTTTTTGCAGGTTTTAGGCCTAAATTCACTTGAAAATCATTCCAAAAGCAGTGACGTGTAAAAGTAGCAGTGAAGAGTTCTTCCACAAGAGGAATTCGGGCTATTGGCGCAAGGCAATGGATGAAGCTTTGAGTTAGCTCTCCAACGCAACTGGAATCGAGTCAATCGGAGTTCAGGAGAGGAAGTTATGGCCAAAACCGTGAGACCATGCAGAAGGGGCGAGAGACCACGTCGATTGACATGAATCCACATCGATCGACGCCGAAGAGAGAGCCACGTCGATCGGCGCCAATCAGCAACGATCGACGCAGGTCTGCTGGCACAAAAATTTGATGAAAATTGGATTTATTCATATCTTTAGCCCTAGATTTGATAGGATACACATCCACCACTATAAATACCTAACTAAATTTGACTTTTTGAAAAAAAACTATCATATCAATCATCATATTTTTCAGTTTTTAGAGTTTGGAGACTTGGGAAACACGAAACCCTTTATTTTTCTTGTAAGTTCTTTATGTTTATGCAATTTAATATGTTTTCTTTTGGATTTCTATCTGCGATGAGTGGCTAGAAACCCTAGCGGGTTCTAGGGTTGATATTATTATGGATGCATGTTAGGATTAATTAAT
Organism: Plectranthus barbatus; assembly: GCA_026898455.1. Lineage (NCBI taxonomy): Eukaryota > Viridiplantae > Streptophyta > Magnoliopsida > Lamiales > Lamiaceae > Plectranthus > Plectranthus barbatus. The sequence goes on from JAPKLW010000726.1 coordinate 125,346, forward strand.
TAGGTTCATGATTCCTGTGATTATTTTCGAATTCTAAATTAATTCAAGGACCGAGATGTGACGATTAATTTAGATGTCTAGCTATTGATAGAAGGACCGAGAGGTGAATATTGATAGTGGGATTAGGAATGCATGATACAGTCTACACTATCCAAACAGATGTACTAGACTATAGGAATTGAACTGATTTGCTTATCATATTGACTAGTTTGGTGTACTTGAGACCGAGCAGAGATAGTCACTAATTAGTAATCTAGGTTATATTTGCCAAACAAGGAAATATAGCATTATTGCAGCATTCCACCTGTTAAATTAATTGATTCCTACATGTTATCCATAATAAGAATTCTTCCCTAGAATCTGTGTTCCTTTAATTTGATTACAAAACCTCTTTAATTTACAAGTATTGTCATCTTTATTTTCTAAATCGAAACCCTGATTTTGAATTCCTCAAACAATGAATCTTAGGATCATAGCTAGTATATAGGATAGTTTCCCCACACAATTCCCATGGATTCGATAACCTTAGGGTTTACAAATTTATTTGCCACTGTTTCTATAATTAATCTGTAGATTTTACAGTGATCAGTGGGTCAACATGGTGGATGCCCAAGGAAGGCGTGTGCGTTTTAGCCCGCCCTAGTTCGGAAAAGAGGTATCGTCGAGTTACGACGTTAACTGAAGCACTTGTTGGGAGGTAACCCAACTTTTACATGCTTTCTTTTTAATTTCCATTGTTTCTTTACAATTTTTGTTTTTATTTTCGTTGGTGTGCTTAACTTTATTTTCAAATTTCTGTTTTGCAATTACATTGTTTTATTTTTGAAAAAAAAAAGTCGAACAGGGAGTATTTACCTCTGTCTCGATCGACAGGCTCCATGTCGATCGAGATAGAGGTCAGCACGGAGAACTCTTAGATCGACAACCACAGAAGTCGAAAGAAGGCTCTGTGTCGATCGACAGGCTCCCTGTCGATCGACACAGTGCCAGCAGTCCCAAACCTCCGTTGCGAAGAGCTGATTTCTCCGGTGGATAAAAAGTTGATGTCTGAGATCAACAGTCAGGTATCAGTTCTGTTTCTTGTTTGATTTTTAAACTTTTTCTTACTCTCCGAGTTAGAAATAAGTTTGGGGGATGTGGACAAGAAATTCGAACTTTCTAGCCCTTCACTTGCTTTGTTTTTATTGCATTTATTGGATTTGGTGTGTTTAATTTTTGCCAATAAAAAAAATATAGATAGCATGTGAGGAAAATCTTCAAGTAATTGAACCCTCTAGCATTATATGCAATGTTTGGAATCGATCTGTGATTAGTTGAGTTGATTTCAATTGTGGTTGATTTGCCTATGAATGTAGAATACCGCATGATAGAGTCTAAGTGAAACTTACACTTGCATGATGTTTGAGTGGATTGAAATCGACTAAGGAAAAAATTTTAACCCAAGTGAGTTTTTGAGCCTTTATTTGTTCATGAGAGATTCGCATGTATGTTTTCGTTTCTCTAGAACTTGCTTTTGTTCTGTTTTGAGATTGCATAGTGTGCACAAGGATACAAAATGATCTTAGGACATCTTTGTTTTCCAAATTATCCTAAACATTGTCCCTTGTTATATTTTATCCCTAGATTAGCCCCTTTGAGCCTGTTACTTTTTCTTTCTTGGTCTATGAGTTAAGAAAAACATTGTAGTTCTATTTTGTCTATGAGATAGAGCTATGAAAAAGGTGAATTGTATCCTGTCTATAGGATTTGGGTGAAATAAGGATAATTGTTATAAGTGGATGGGAAATTTTTAGATTGGTGAGCAAAAGAAGGTTGGGCTCTGGAAAAAGAAAAAAAAAAGTTATGTCCTTATAAGATCAAATCATTAAATAAAATTTTTTAAGAGCATAAAAGGACTAGAAAAAAAATGAGCCTTGATTTGTGTTGAAATTTTTAGGAGATTGGCGGATGATGAAAAGATAGTGGTTGGATTTGTTGAGAGTCATGAACTCAATTGGTTTAGTCACTTGGCCATATTTCCCTACCTTTCACAAAAGCCTACATTACAACCTAATCAAAGTTGTTTTTTATTCTTGAATTTTGTGCACAAATAAGCAGTGGAGATTTTAGAACTCTTGCAAGTCTATGGTAGAAATTTCTTCATACATGTCATGAGTGCTTTCATTCAAAACGTAAACACTTGAGTGATTGAGCGATACACTTTCCCGTGAGTCTTCCGAAGTTGATGAATATCTTATCTCTTTCAATTGCTTGTGTGATGTGGATTGATGAACCTTGATTGTGATGAATCTTGTGAGGCATTGCGCTTTCAACTGCTTGAGATTTCGTTCTTCTTTTCTTCGATTGAGGACAATCTAATATTCAAGTTTGGGGGGTTTGATAAGCTCAAAATTATACTCACTTATCTATATTTTTCTCCATTGTTTCAAGTGTTTTATATTATGTTTTTACTTATTATTGTGCATGAGTCTATTTTGGAGGGTGTTATGCCTTTGATGGGTGATTTTTGCAGGTTTATAGGCCAAATTCATTGGAAACTCGTACCGAAAGCAGATGATGTTCAAAGGAACAGTCACGAATTCTTCCACACGGGGAACCCGAGCTAATGGAGCATGTAAAGAGAAATATCTTTGAATTAGCTTTCCAACGCAACTGAAATCGGGTCAATCGGAGTTCGGGAGCAAAAGTTAAGGCCAAAACCGTGAGACTGTGCAGAAGGGGAGAGACACGTGCATTCCTGTCGATCGAACATTTCCCCGTCAATCGAGACAGAGGACCAAGTTGCAGAAATGACACAAATTTAACTCGGATTTCAATTTGAAGGTTGTGTCGATTGACAAGATTCCGATCGATCGACACAGATGTCCGAGAAGGCTATTTTTTGCCTGTGTTTGGTAGATTTTGCTATTTTAATCCAATACCTAATTAGGTCTTTCTTCCCCCTCTATAAATATGAACTCTTAGGTACGAAAATTGCTCTGTTTTTCCTTGGGTTTTACATTGAGCTTTGGAGTTTTTCAAGACATTGAAGGTTCATCTTCATTTGTAAGTTCATTAATAACATGTTTATTTACTTTCTAGTCATGATTTGTGGCTAGAACCCTAAATAGGTTTTAGGGTTATGATTTCTTTTCTGATGCATGTTTAATTGATATCAACTCTTGAAGCATGGTTTAATTCTCTGATTTAATTTTATAATCTAGATTAAAAGAAGGATCGAGATGTGAATTGAGATCTAGATTTATAGTTAATAATTGATGGATCGAGAGATGAAAATCATTGACAGGAAGAGAGAATTAATTATGTTTGTTTTTTGTTTAACCAAGAAGAAACCTACATAGGAATAATTAGATAAATATGAGATTAATTAATTTAGTGTTCTTGAGACCGAGAGGAGATAGTCACTAATTAATAATCTAGGATTTAATTGTCTGGCCAAGGAATTTAATCCACAAAAATATATGTTTTTCCCATTGCTGAGTTGATTGATATTTGCATGTTGATGATTAGATTATCTGCCCTAGGATCTGTGTTTTCTTTAATTGTTTTTAAAACCTTTATTTTATCGCATTGTCATCTTTAAATTCCAAAATAAAATCCATTTTTCTATGTTCTAAGAACTATGACTAGTACTTTGGATTTTTCATTGCACAGTCCCTGTGGGATCGACTGATGCGGCTAAAAGTTCAATAAAAATTAAACTCCTAGCTACTCAAGAATAAAATTTGTCAAATCCAGGTCCTACTTCCCTTCGCCCGCTAGATTACCGGAATACTATAGCAAAGTCTAATAGCTAGGCAAAATAGAATCGTTGAGTAATTTCTATCAATCTAGACATTCAATTTAAACATATGCTAACAACTTATAACAAACAATGAATTTAACCAACAATCAATATTTAATCAAATCTCTCTCCACACATTGGTAAACCAAGATAAACAAATACTCAAATGAGGTAGATAGGATGTTGAAATAAACGTAGATGTAATCCAATTAGGTTAACCATTGATGTAAACCAAGTCTAATTCCTAGGAGGTTGAGCAATCGACCCTACATTCGTTAGTCACTTGCTACGGATAACTAACGGTAGATGAAACTAGGAATTGCAAAGAGCTGCGTTATTAACCCCTAGATCACTCCCAATCGACCGTCAATTATCGCCCTATGACCTAGCCCCGCACAGGGATTGGAACTAAAATCGTAAGAATATACACTTTTCACGACGATTCCGCCCGCGTGTTGGCTGCAGCGTTCACATCAACTATATCAAAAGCTGGCTATTACCTACACCTAAGAGATAAGGAACAAGCACAAGTGCAATTCAATCCCTCAAAGGAAAGTAAACAAACAATTATCAAACCTAATCTTCATGCAACCTTGTTCAAATCAACATCCACATTGAATTAGAACAACATACCTCTCAATTGTAACAATACAAAGTTGAAATCAAATACATCCATTACAATTGATAAGTAGAAAGTGAAATCTTCCCCAATTGGATTTGCTAGGTCTTGATCTACCCCCTTGGATCTTCAATTCTCCTCCAATGATTGATGAATTAGCTCCTTGATACCTTGGGTGAGGTTTTGGTAGAGATAGAAATGGGAATCGTAGAGAGAATTTAGGAGGTAGTTATGAAAAGTTATGAATTCGTTCTAAAAATAACTGTTTTTCCCCCTTTTATAATGAGCAAACAGGGCCTCGGATCGCCCGAGCCGAAGTTGGCTCGCCCGAGCCATGCTGAAACTGTCAAATGCTAAAAATCACGTTCTGGCTCGGCCGAGCCAATTTGGCTCGACCGAGCCACCTCTCTGAAGGGCTTGGCTCGACCGAGCCTGCACACCAATCGGTCGAGCGAGCTCTCTGTCGGGCAGCTCGGCCGAGCCTGCACACCGCTCGGCCGGACAACTCCTCCAAGCTCCCGAAACTCCTCTTATTGCACCGCCCGGACGAACTTAGCCTCCTCGGACTTCATACTTGGACGATTTTTATCCAAAACTCATCCAAAAGTGTTATTTTATGCCCAAAACACGTCCTACAACATTTCGAACACGAAAACAAGACAAAAGAACAACGAAAGCATATGATATGAAGGTAAAATAACCACAAACATGCACGCGCACACATCGAAAAATAGGTCATTTTACGCACATATCATAATCCCCCAAACTTGAACCTTTGATTGTCCTCAATCAAAACAAAGTAAAGCTATTAATCTACCTCATGCAATACCTCATAGCTCATCAAAGTTATCTTAGCATGTTCAAGTAAAACGAGATTATCACCTAACTTTGTAACAAGGTTAATGCTAAGGACATGAACCACTCATCAAAAATGGATACAAGAAACGAAAGCACTCCCTCACGTGTTTGGGGATGATGAGATTCACTCAATCACAAGATATTGAGCTCGATTTCCATAGGCTTGAATCCATTCTCACCACTATACTACAACGAGTTAGTTTCTAGAATCAAAAAGGTCTTTTCACGGGTTGTAACGTGGCTAACTAAAAGGTGGGTGGTTTTGGGCCAAAGTGACTAAACTTCTCAATTTCCCAAAACCCCCAAACTTGTTCTTTTCGAACCACTACAAACCCCGAGGCTTTTTCATTTCACAACACACTTTTTTTTTCTTTTCTCTTTTCTTTTCTTTTTCATCATTTTTCAAATGCACCATCATTCATTCATTTGTCGGTGCCCTCTTTTTTTTCTTTTTCAAACACTTACACCAAAAATTTCGTTGGTGCCACATTTTCTAGGATTCAAACCAATCCTTTATTTCATATCTTTCATGCCTCAACATTTCCCATCAATACAAATTCAATCAATTCCCAACCCAACTCTCATCACCGTAGTCACCCTCATACACTCTTTCCCCCCAAACTTGATCCTAATTATATCAAAGAAGATTCACCAATAAAGCTCAATCACGGGGGTCAAAGATACGAAAGGCAAAATAATGATAACAATCACCTTATACTCCCGGTGTGAAAGGTAGGACTAAAAATCGATGGCCTAAGATCATTTTCTAGTTACACACTCGTGCCAATAGATAGAGAACGGATGCAAGTTCTAGATCTCGTACTCTCAATCTTGCCACTCATAAACAATAAAGATATGACAATATCATGGCTCAAATCTCCTAGCTTTTTGTCAAGTCCTATGCATTAACCACACACAAAACTCGGCAATTCAAAAGTTAAACTTAAGACATGCTTCGACAACTAGATTCTGCCCTATCATTGGTTGAGATAAACATCCAACTTTACCAAGTAAATCATGATTCGAACCTCAAGTCTAGTTCAGGTTCATCACACACACACAAGCACACAACATCCTAACAACAATCTACATGCCATAAAACAAAGTAATGAATCTAATTGGTAGAAGGAATGATAGAAAGCGTTACCCATCGGCACACACGATCAAACCGCTCTCCAAGACCTTATTTGTACCTACTTGGTCAACACAAACACCACCAAACACTTGAGCATAAAACAAACCAATAAAGCTCTCATATCCACCAAACTATCCACAAACCAAATATCAACAATGATAAGATCATATCCAATAGCTCCACCATTCAAACCAAACCAATAATCCAAACCACAAACCATGCATAATAGGAAGTATTCAATCATGCCAACTCATTAATAATTCTATCCACAATCACAATCAAACAATCCTCAACCAAATTCACTTCCAAAACCTCTTTCCACCATCATTCCACTATCCAAAATCTATACACATAAATCATTTTTCCACTAGCTCCACCAAACATACCATCAAAACCAATGTTCAACAAACTCAAACCCATGAAAATATCCATACATATCATCAAGATGAGCATAGTCCAAAACATTCATCCAAGGTAGAATATCAATATAGGTACAACCAAATCGAATCAAATCCAATAAAATGTCAATATCCAACAACTAAACTAAACTAAAGCAAACTAGGATAGAGGAAAAGAGGAGAGGAATAAACCAAGGCACCATCTACCGGCACATCCCCCCAAACTTAGTCAAGTGAGACTAAGTTTGCAAAAACGGTGGACGGTGCATCGTCACTCCTCTTGATCTTGTAGTTCCTCCCTAAAAACACAAAATCAAACAAACTAGACATTTATTCAAAATCAAAGCAACTAAAAGCAATTAAACAAAAAAAAGAAAATTGGTTGGGTTGCCTCCCAACAAGCGCTTCCCTAACATCGGTAGCTAGATGACCTTACCACATCACCCATTGTCAAAAATCTTGTGGATTTTTAATACACCTTTCTCCCTTAATCTGCGTTTACTTGGGAGCAATTTGTCCAAGGCAATTTTTCTTTCACCCCTATCATCTCTCCAAGGAGGATCGATCATCTTGTTGAACTCGAATTGCATGAATGAGTGCTCCTTCTTTGAAGTGATCCTTAAGACATTCTCCAAACGAATCCCCACTTCAAGAAAATCATTGATCCATTCATCCAATGCACTCACCATTCTCTCCTCAACCTTGCCTACTTCCCAAGTTGACATTCCCCGCTTCAACCTATCCTCATTCTCCTTGCTTATTGTCGGCTTTTTCTCTTCTATGAAATGTTCCAATGTCGGTATTGTTGAAATCTCTTCAAGTGAAGGCTCCTCAATTCTTTCTCTTTCAATGTTCTTCACCGTCTCCTCGGTGCCTTCCTTCACGAGCTCTTCTTGATGAACACCCATTATCTTTTTACTAATGATTTCTCCAGTTTCCTCCTTTTCTTTGTCATCTCCTAATGCTTCCTCGGGTTTCATCTCTATACTCGCACTCTCATCCTTCTCCATATTTTCAAAAATTTGTGCCGGCTCCTTGATATCTTCATTTACCTCATCAACTTGAAGTATTACTTCTCTTTCCCTTATCGGTTCATCTTCTTTTTTCACCTCTATTTCTTGCCTTTCCACATGCTCTTTCCTTGATCTTTTCAACAATTTAAGTTCTTCTTGCATGAGCTCTATTTGTCTCCTCCATAAATCATCATCATGAGATTCCTTTACAACATCCACCATTTGAGAAGCTCTTTCCTCCTCCGTCCATTGGTTACTACATTCAAATATTTCCTCATTCACGTTTCGGATAGGCATTCGCGGTCTTTGTCTTTGCATCATGAGGTCTCTCATCTCCTCCAATTGCCTTTGCACATTAATAAGTCTCTCCATGTTAGACACCTACAAGAGTTCAACAAAGGCAAGTCTCCAACAAAAACAAAAATCCAAAAGAAAACAAAATTAGAACAATAATCAAACAAATGTTAGTAACAATATTCACACAAACAAAAACACAAACACCTAGCCTACAAGCTTCACTTTTCCCTCAATATCTAGCAACCTACTAAATGAAGTCCCCGGCAACGGCACCAAAACTTGATACAGCTAAACGTTCAATAAAAATTAAACTCCTAGCTACTCAAGAATAAAATTTGTCAAATCCAGGTCCTTCTTCCCTTCATCTGCTAGATTACCGGGATATTATAGCAAAGTCTAATAGCTAGGCAAAATAGAATCGTTAAGTAATTTCTATCAATCTAGACATTCAATTTAAACCTATGCTAACAACATATAACAAACAATGAATTTAACCAACAATCAACATTCAATCAATTCTCTCCACACATTGGTAAACCAAGATAAACAAATACTCAAACGAGGTAGATAGGATGTTGAAATAAACGTAGATGTAATCCAATTAGGTTAATCATTGATGTAAACCAAGTTTAATTCCTAGGAGGTTGAGCAATCGACCCTACATTCGTTAGTCACTTGCTACGGATAACTAACGGTAGATGAAACTAGGAATTGCAAACAGCTACGTTATTAACCCCTAGATCACTCCCAATCGACCGTCAATTATCACCCAACGACCTAGCCCCGCACAGGGATTGGAACTAAAATCGTAAGAATATACACTTTTCACGACGATTCCGCCCGCGTGTTGGCTGTAGCGTTCTCATCAACTATCTCAAAAGATGGCTATTACCTACACCTAAGAGATAAGGAACAAGCTCAAGTGCAATCCAATCCCTCAAAGGAAAGTAAACAAACAATTATCAAACCTAATCTTCATGCAACCTTGTTCAAATCAACATCCACATTGAATTAGAACAACATACCTCTCAATTGTAACAATACAAAGTTGAAATCAAATACATCCATTACAATTGATAAGTAGAAAGTGAAATCTTCCCCAATTGGATTTGCTAGGTCTTGATCTACCCCCTTGGATCTTCAATTCTCCTCCAAGGATTGATGAATTAGCTCCTTGATACCTTGGGTGAGGTTTTGGAAGAGATGGAAATGGGAATCGTAGAGAGAATTTAGGAGATAGTTATTCGAAGTTATGAAAAGTTATGAATTCGTTCTAAAAATAACCGTTTTCCCCCTTTTATAATGAGCAAACAGGGCCTCGGGTCGCCCGAGCCATGCTGAAAACTGCCAAATGCTGAAAATCACGTTCTGGCTCGGCCGAGCCAATTTGGCTCGACCGAGCCACCTCTCTGAAGGGCTTGGCTCGACCGAGCCTGCACACTGATCGGCCGAGCGAGCTCTTTGTCGGGCAGCTCGGTCGAGCCTGCACACCGCTCGGCCGGGCAACTCCTCTAAGCTCCCGAAACTCCTCTTTTTGCACCGCCCGGGCGAACTTAGCCTCCTCGGACTTCATACTTGGACGATTTTCATCCAATACTCATCCAAAAGTGTTGTTTTATGCCCAAAACACGTTCTACAACATTTCAAACACGAAAACACAAAAACAAGACAAAAGAACAATGAAAGCATATGATATGAGGGTAAAATGGCCACAAACATGCACGCGCACACATCGAAAAATAGGTCATTTTACGCACATATCATCGACCACCTTAGTGTGTAAAAAAAATTTTGCTACTGTATTTTGCAGTTATCAGTTATGCAAGGTTACCCATTTCATTTTGGGGATACGCATTGGAAACATCGGCTAACATCTTAAACTTGGTACCTTCTAAATCGGTTCCTAAAACACCCTGTGAACTCTTCCTTGGATGCAAACTCAGTTTGTGCAAGTTTAGAGTATGGGGTCGTCCAGCACACGTGCTGACGAAGGAACCTGATAAGTTAGATAGCTGGTCCAAGGTAATGTTGTTTATAGGGTATCCTAGGCAAACGAAAGGTGGTTACTTTGACTGTCCTAAGAGTCAGAGAATCGTTGTTAGCACCAACGCTAGATTCTTGGAGGACGAGTATGTGAGAAACCAAAAGACAAGAGTGATATAGTTCTTCAAGAAATTCAAGATGAGAATGCAATTCCAAAGGAAGTAGAACGTGCAAATGTCAGTACACTTGTGAGAGGTACAACACCACCGGCGCGTTCTTTAGTACAAGGTGCAGAACTACAAGTTGCTGCACCGACTACTGACACGACACCGATGCCTCATCGCAATGGGAGAGTTACTTTCCAACCAGAAAGATACATGTTCGTGGGTGAGTCTTCGGACTTGAGCCCTGAAGACAGACATGAAGATTCTGACCCACTGACCTACGAGGAGGCAGTGCAGGACAAGGATGTTGAAAATGGTGTATCGCCATGAATCCTGAGATTTAATCCATAACCGCTATGGATGTGTACCAGAAAGCTAAGTTGTCTGATGGCATTAGTGCCATAGGGTGCAAGTGGGTATACAAGAGAAAGAAGGGAGCGGATGGAGATATTACGACTTTCAAAGCCAGGCTGGTGGCAAAGGGTTATAGTCGGAAAGAGGGCATAGACTATGATGAAACATTTTCACCCGTAGCCATGCTCAAATCCATTCGGATACTTCTTGTCACAGCAACGCATCTGGACCTTAAGATTTGGCATATGGATGTCAAAACCGCTTTTGTAAATGGTTATCTTGAAGTAGGTAGGGACAACTATATGCAGCAACCCGAGGGTTACATGCGCAAGAGCGTAGAACATCTTGTCTAGAAGCTTAATAATTCCTTATATGAAATTAAGCAAGCTTCAAGGTCGTGGAACTTACATTTCAGGGATGTCATTAAATCCTACGGATTTTCACAGTTGGAGAACGAAAGTTGTGTATACCGACTTTATGTCAGTGGGAGCGTGGTTTTCCTTGCACTATATGTGGAAGACATACTCTTATTTGGAAACAACGAGGGAGTGATGTCGGAGATTAAGAGTTGGTTATCCAAACTATTCCAAATGAAGGATCTGGGAGAAGCTGGATACATCCTTGGGATTAAGGTCTTATGGGATCGTAAGAAAAGGATGTGAAGATTATCCCAGACATCCTATGTAGATACTGTGATAGCCCGGTTCATAATGCAACTCGCCAAGAAAGGCTTGCTACCTTTCTTACCTGGCGTACATCTTTCTACTGGTCAATGTTTTGAGACACAAAAGGAGAAAGATTGGATGAGTCTTGTACCATACGCATCTGCGGTGGGTAGCCTCATGTATGCTATGTTGTGTACCAAGCCAGATATCTATTATGTCGTTGGCATGGTAGCAAGATATCAGTCAAACCCTTGGACTGCGGTAAAGCACATCCTCAAGCATTTGAAAAGAACTAGGAATTATAGCCTAGTTTATCAAAGTGAGGATTTGTGCCCTGTGGGTTATACAGATTCGGATTTCCACGGGGAGAAGGATGAGAAGAAATCGACCTCAGGCTATGTGTTTAACTTGGGAGGTGGGGTTGTATCTTGGAGGAGCGCAAAGCAGAAATGCAATGCTGACTCCATCATGGAGGCGGAATAAGTCGCTACCTCCGAAGCTTCGAAGAAGGGGTATGGCTCCGGAATTACCTCTTGGAGTTGGGTGTGATTCCAAGTTTGCTTAAGAGTATCACAATTTATTATGATAATTCTACTGCTAAAGTCTTGCAGTCTAATTAAGTTCAAGCACGAGTGATAAGGTTTTAGTGGTAATGCTCAGGAAATAAGAAATTAATTAATTGTGGAAGCTTGTCAGAAGCTCCAATAAATTAATGAATGTCCAGTAACCTTAAATATGGGGATTCTCAGGTAAATGCAGCTCGTTCTCATAACGTGGTAATAAAGGCGTAGGTCAGTATTAATTTTGTGGTGAAAAAAAATTAATATTAATTAACTAATTAATTGTGTCCTGGGTTGTGGGCGTGGGAATTAATTAATTCATAGGCCCATTTTATTATTCGCATTAGGTCCCAGGTCTGGCCAAATTAAATATGCTGAAAGGAGCCCAGTAGCCCATTAGGGTTTACAACCCTAGATCTATAAATAGAAGGTTCTCTCTCACAAACCCTAGAACATTCAAATCAGTTGAAACCCTAGTTTGAGAGAGAGAGGGGTGGCGCATCGTTGTGTTTGGGAGGAGAAGAAATGCGACCCTGGCTTTCACAGTTTACAATCCTGAGGAATCCTCACCAGTAGCAGGATTGAACAGTATTGGGATACAGATCTGAAGATCTAATCTGGAGAATGGATTTCTTCCCTTTTCTTTTCTTTTGATTGATTCTTAAAATTAGATCTAGTTCTAATTTTTGTTTCCACAGTTTTAATCAAATCGCGTGACTGAATCGAGGGATTGGAATTCGAATGCGAAAGATTGGATAAGACCCTACGGAGATAAGGTAAACTCGAAATCTACTGCATTAAATTCATAGGAGCATGCTAGGGTTTTATCGTATGGTAACTGTTCACAACATCCATGAACGATCCGGGTATATTTGGATTTGGCAGTTCGGTTCGCCGTGAAATCCCTACACAACCTGCCTCCAATATTGTTGGTAAGTTTTTTCTAGATCTTCTTGAAGATGGTCACCCTAAAGTTCGACAGACATTGACTAAAGCTATTAGATTTCAATGATACACAATTATTGGCATCTGATCACTAGAAAAATTAACTTAATAGTGATTTAGCAAAGGTAAAAATATTGGCAATGAATTAAATTAAGATTACATTCAAATAATAAAACACAGATCTTAGGTTTAACTTCTATTCTGGATAACAAGCGACAACTATATCAATTATTTATCACTTTAATGTTGCAACCGGTGAGATATCAGATAATTGAACAAGTATAACTTAGACTAGTAAAAAGTGGCTATCTCATCTCGATCTCAAGAACACAAATCGTCAATCTCATAAAAATATCATATTTAATTTCCTACAATCAATAATTTCTTGGCCGAACAGTTAATTCATCATATTATGAATTTTTATTCCTGTTATTAGTTATCTCCTCTCATTCTAAAATTAGTACTAACTTGCAATATAAATTATTATTTAATCTTGATCTCAAATAATTCAGATTAAGAACTAAACCAGGAATCATAAAACATCAGCAAAAAAATTAAATATATTGATTCACCCTAATGCTTCCATCCAAGATAGTCATTACAAACCATAAAATATGCTAGGGGTTTAGCTACTCATACTGGAATCCAAAAGCATAAAAATAATTAAAAACATGAAATTAAACTGTATTAAAATAAAAGGGATAATGAACTTAACCAGAGTCATTAATTCTGACTTCCTGTTTTCTCCAAAGTATAATAATTAACTAAACTAATGTTGAAATAGAAAAACTGAATTCTAAATTAAAATAAAGCCTAAATTAAAAACTACACTATAAGAAAAAAGCTCATAGACAACATTGAAAAGACAACGGTTTAGGCTTAAATCCATTATCGTAGAGTGATATTATCCTAAACCGTTGTCTATTAGAATCTTAAAACGCAAAAAGACTACGGTTTATTCACATTGTCGTATAAGTGTTGTGTATTCCACAAAAGACAACGAATATATTTTTCTAGTTGTCTTTTAAGTGTTGTTATATATTTTATCTATAATTTTAAATTAATTTAAATTTAAATTTAATCTTAAACCTAATAAAATCCATAAATCCTAATTTTCCCCTCCCTTCTTCAAAATCGCACGATTCGTCCTCTTTCTCCTTCAGACTGATGCCGCACGCACGCTGCCAAGAAGCCCGTCGTCCGCTCGCACGTTGTCTGCACTGCCCCCATTGCCCTATCCCACTCCTTCATCCACCCTTCCACCGTCGACACATCTGCACACCCGTCTGCCCGTCTGTCATTCGCACGCACACCATCGTCATCCGCACGTCCCCAGTCAGCACGTACGCCGCCTGCACCACCGCCTTCGTCAGAGTATCTCCACTCAAAAAGGTAATAATACATTTCCACTTACAATTCTACTCGAGGAGCTAAGTTTTTTCTAATATTGTTGGTAAGTTTTTTCTAGATCTTCTTGAAGATGGTCACCCTAAAGTTCGATTTCAATGATACACAGTTATTGGCATCTGATCACTAGAAAAAATTAACTTAATAGTGATTTAGCAAAGGTAAAAATATAGGCAAATAATTAAATTAAGATTAAATTCTAATAATAAAACACATATCTTAGGTTTAACTTCTATTCTGGATAACAAGCGACAACTATATCAATTATTTATTACTTTAATGTTGCAACGGGTGAGATATCAGATAATTTAACAAGTATAACTTAGACTAGTAAAAAGTGGCTATCTCATCTCGATATCAAGAACACAAATTAATCAATCTCATTAAAATATCATATTTAATATCCTACAATCAATAATTTCTTGGTCGGACAGTTAATTCATCATTTTATGAATTTCTATTCCTGTTATTAGTTATCTCCTCTCATTTTAGAATTAATAACTTGCAATATAAATTATTATTTCATCTTGGTCTCAAATAATTCAGATTAAGAACTAAACCAGGAATCATAAACCATCAGCAAAAAATTAAATATATTGATTCACCCTAATGCTTCCATCCAAGATAGTCATTACAAACCATAAAATCTGCTAGGGGTTTAACTTCTCATACTGGAATTCAAAAGCATAAAAATAATTAAAAACATGAAATTAAATTATATTAAAAATAAAAGTGATAATGAACTTTACCAGAGTCATTAATTCTGACTTCGTGTTTTCTCCAAAGTATAATAATTAACTAAACTAATGTTGAAATAGAAAAACTAAACTCTAAATTAAAATAAAGCCTAAATTAAAAACTAGCTACACATTAAATCTGGACCTACATAGGAGTATTTATAGTGGTGATAGGATGTGAAATATGGTAGAAAAATATAAGGATAATGATTGAATTTGATATCTATCTTGATCGAAAGATCCAAAAGTGTATATCTGAATCTCGAACTCTATCTCATGCGCAGGTTCCAGAATTCCTTCACGTCGACTACCATGCTCTACATCAGTCAATGTGGTTGTGTCAACCGATATGGTCGGTGTGTTGGTCGATATGGCTAAAATCCTCGTGTTGCTCGATATGTTGTGTGTCGATCGAAATAGAATGCTTTTACACGGGATTTTGGTCTTCTCTTGCTCTTTTCACTTGTTTTAACTTACAAGCGTGTAAATAATGCACCACAAACATAATACCTCTTTAAACTGGCTCATGCAAATTAATAAAGGAAAACTAAAGCATAAGGAAACACTAACAAAAATATAGGAATAAGCGAGTAGCTTATCAACATCATTATCGTCACTATGAAGATATGATTATTTTGCTAAGAAGCTTAAGGTAAACATTCTGGAAAAGGGAAGAGGCATGGGCATTACAGTGGCCACGTCTCCAAGACCAATCAGAGACATTGAGTTCAAACTCCAAGTTCGAAAAACATTTAGGTTTTGCAGATCTACTGCATTTGAAAGACTTATTCCTCACAGCAATTAGGTGAGGGCCCATCTTATCATGTTAAAACCTAGACTGCTATGGGTGTTCAAATTGAGGAAGATCAGCCAATTGATCTGGAACCTTTTGCATCTAACCTTAACAAGAAAGATCCTTCTTCCAGAGCTCCGAATATACAAAATCTTGACTTGGTTGTTTCCTCATTACAACAAACTGTCTCTCGCCTATTTAATGTTATCAAAAAGGGGGAAGGGAGACAACACAAGAAGAGAATAAAAAGAAAGAGAAAATCGAAGGAGTAGAAGTCTGAAACCTCTAGGAAGAGGAAGGAAAGACAAACTGATAAGGAAACCTCCTGCAACTCTGGGAAGTGAATTTCTATTTGTTGTTATTTGGAATTTTAGTGATGTTTGCCTTTGGTGATATTATCTAAAAAACAACCGTAATTGTCAAGTAATTCGAATGAAAGAGTATAAAGTTTGAATGTCAATATCTTTTTGTTTCATAGCCATAATATTTCTGCTAAATTGATTATGCATAGCTAGTGCGATCAGTTATCAGTTAATCATCCCTCCCCATCTTTTGCAGAGTATGCACAACTCTTCCCATTATCTAAGCTATTGAGGGGAAACAAAATGCCTAAGGGAAGACCAGATTTATTAAAGAGTTTAGCTGATGAAACTATCTTCTCTTCTTTGAGTCATGTATGGTTTTAACATCATTGAAAAGGGGAAAACTGTTAGGAATTATGTAGTTTTGATTAAATGTTAAAAATCATAAGTTAGCTAATCATTGTATACAACAAACTGCCATAGAAAAAATCTCGATATCTATTTTATTGGCAATCTTTAAGAATCGTAATAGATTACTACAGAGAACTCAAGACTGAAGAATAATACACGAAAGGTGAAAGAGCAGATCAACTGCCAGCCAATAAACATTCATAGTCGATTGCTCGGAAGACCTATCTAAGTATATGGACGAGCCAGTTATATGGAGGATAACTGAGATCATACAGATTGTGAAGAACAAGTATCAAAATTTGAACCCGAGATACTCTTACTAGGATTCATACTATGTTGGGAAAAATGACCAACAACTATGATTCTTTAGTCAAAAGTATTATTCATAGGACAAAGCACATAAAAGTCAGATAGAAAGTTAGAATTGCAAAAACAGCAACTTGCAACGCCTAGAAGGTTGTGATCTTATCCCCAACTACTATAATTCATTTAAGGGCTCTAAATAGCTCCTCACTTGAAAGAGAAACAATTTTTTAATTTAATAAATTTTCACAACTTTACAACATTTGAACCTCCGACCTTCTGAGTTCCTGTTCGATTGGTTGTCTCAGCAAGTAGATTTTGTGCGTCTGAAAAGGCTTATCAAGGCCTACAAAAGGAATCAAGAAGATTATGACAAGCTCATGCTTTCATCAAATCCTTGAAGCTTTTTGTGCACATTCGACATGAGATCATATAATATAGTTTTAAGCTATATTAAAAGTTATGTTGGAGACTATACCCAAAAATCCTAGCACAATGGTGTGGTGAAGCTTGAAGGTTGTGTGTCTGCGACGAAAGTTAGTGGAAGTCTTCTATTTCACAAGAACAATAGTTGTAATTCGTAGAAGGCTATTGTGTTCAACTAGAGTTAGTATATTTCCTTCATGTGAAGAAGAACAGCGGACTTAGGGATTTGACATTCTGAACCACTATAACCTTTTGTGTTTTGCCTTTTAGTTATTTCCTCAACACTTTACTAAATTGACTCTTTAAAACTCAACAATTGATCAAGATAGTTAGATTATAATTGAAACCTACTTTCTTAATTGCTTGACTATTTGACATTTACAAGACTTGTAACTGAACCTGGTCCCACTCACTTACACACGTTTCCGCATGCACTTTTACTTATACATGTTTCCGCTGTGGGACCAACAATTTTTTCATTGTCTCTTGTGATGTTCGTCACTAAAATCCTTCTTGTATTCTCCAAATCTTTCATTTTAAAAAAAATCACTATATCCATTACACATAACAATAGAAACTCAAATAACTAATTCCCAATGTAATTAATGTACGCACATTCATAATAGGTTCCTCTTCTAAAACCAATCTTTGTCATAGATCATTGAATCTTTTATAACACTATTTTGAATTTTGCTTTAGATTATAATAAGAAATACACACCTTATTATGTGTGTTCTAGTACGATGAATTCTTTGGGTTCCATCATGTATATTGTCTCTCCTAAACTATCATGTTGAAAAGCAGTTTTTACTTCAAGTTGGTGAAGCTAAAACCTCAGTGGTGATACCATGGTAAGAAGTTCTTTTTAATTTTCTAATAAGTACTTAATAGCAAATTAAAATATATATATTATCCCCTTTTGTATGAAACCAGTTGTCATCAGTTTTTCTTTAAATCTAATTTTGTTCTCTTTTGCAACTTCAACTTTTCTCTACATTACTTCTAACAGACAAGTTTTTGTATCTTTGGCTTATCAACAAATATCTATTCTTCTCAATAGAGTTGATTCCATCTTACATTGATATCAACTATTATGCTTTCCTTGCTTTTTTCTTTTTTTTTTTCTTTTTTTTTTTCTTTGGCTTATGATGCCTGAAAGATAATATATTTTCTCATCAACATTGAGTGTGTAGAATAGCATAGTAGCTTGGCCAAATTTGGATGGTGGGTTGACAGGTATCCTAAGTTTGACTCTTACCAATTGTAATTGTTGATAATGTGATCCTATTTCATTAGTGTGGATATACTTTTATCACAAATAACTTTGTGTCAACTGAGTTTCCTTTAATGTATTACCATATAGATCCACTTTAACATAACCCATTCTAAGCATAATAACACCAATCTCACTTTAGAAATTCTGAAAAAGATTTTAATGGCATTTCATTTTCTCTAATTTGACATCCTTGTGATACTATGATGATCTTGTTGCATTCATTTTTAGAAACTATATTCTACATTATTTTTAGAAACAAAAAAAATCTCACCCCATTCAAAACTCGAACCCATGATCTAGTGAATGCACCTAAACCACTTACACCCAGATGTTGTGTTGAGATTAAACAATCACCTCAGTGAGCAAATTGAAAAATGATAATAAAACAACATGCAGAATTTAACGTGGTTCGCTGGTAAAACAACTACGTCCACGGGGAGAATCACGATCAAGTATTTTACTAGTTCAGGAAGATTACAATTACAAACCCAGAACACTCAAGCTTAAAAGCTCTCACTCACAGAAAATGAACTCACTTTTCTGATCTCTCAACACCCGTGTATCGCTCACACTGGTGTATCTCTCACAGAATTTGAACGCTCTCAAATTCTGATCTCTCTGCAAAACTTTTCTCGTCTCGCTCTCTCTGCACTCTGCTCTCCTCTCCCTCCTGCGCAAAGGATATGAGGACCATGTATTTATACACACTCCTCAACAAACTTCTAACAGTTTGAAGCAATCAGCAGCCGCCACATGGAGATTCTTCTGACATAGAACACACAGAGCAGACCGTATGCTCAGTTTTCGCCTCCAAAAACACATGCTCAGCATTGCCAAAACTGTGGCGGTAGACAATTTGTCCAAAGTCAATTTCTCCGAGGCAGTTCTCCAAAGCTCGTTTCTCCGGAGTCAGTTTTCTGAAGATAGTTCTCCGGAGCTCAGTTTCTCTGAAACTCAATTTCCTGAAGACAGTTCCTTCGAAATTTAATATGGTGCAGTCAACACCACAAATATCCCTCCTGACTGCAGCAACCTTCGATCATCTCCTCCCACTCAGTCCCTATCTCGGGACCTCCATAACAAACAGAGCTCAACACACCGACATAAGCTCAAGACAATGCTTGAACTTATTTGAAGGAATTGGCTTTGTCAGACAATCTGCGGCATTTTCAGAAGTATGGACCTTCTCCAGTCGAACCCATCCCTTCTCTACAATTTCCCGCACAAAATGATATCTGACGTCGATGTGCTTTGACTTGTTGTAAAACATAGGATGCTTAGCCAAGTAAAGCGCACTCTGGCTATCACAGAAAATCGTAACAGTCTCTTGTAGAAATCCAAGCTCATTCACAATCCCTCTTAGCCACATAGCTTCTTTTATGGCTTCAGTGATTACCATAAACTCAGCTTCTGTCGTCGACAAAGCCACCATGGATTGTAAGTTTGGTTTCCACGTAACAGCTGCTCCGAACAAAATGAACACAAAACCAGTTTGGAACTTTCGAGTATCTATGCTTGAAGCATAATCTGAATCAGCATACCCATACAGCGCCTCTGCATCCCCATAATTTCTCTTCTCAAAATTCAAACCAAACTGACTGGTTCCCCTGAGGTATCTCAATATACCCAAAAGTGAGCTCCAGTGATCCTTTTTTGGACTCGCCATATATCTTCTTGTCATGCTAACAGCATAGCATACATCAGGTCTTGTACAAATCATCAAGTGCATGACACTCCCTACTAAGCTTGCATACGGCACCTTTTCCATGGACTCTCTGTCCTCCTTAGTTTTAAGTTGCATGTCTTGACTCAGTTTTGAATCAAGAGCCAAATGAATAGCTAAAGGCATGCACTTCCCCATCCCAAACTTCTTCAAAACCTTGGACAAGTAAGTTGACTGTAGCAACTTCAACTTTCCAAGTTTCCTGTTTCTCAAAATGTCCATCCCTAAAATTATAAATGCTTCACCCAAATCCTTCATATCGAATTCCATAGCAAGATCAAGCTTCACCTGCTTGACATCCGACATATGCTTTGCAGCCAAAATAATGTCATCCACATATAACAAAAGATAGACAAAACTGTCATCTTTCCCACGCCTGAGATACACGCATTTATCAAAATTCGATCTCGAGAAGCCAATCCTTAGCATGTGTTCATTGAACCTCTTGTTCCACTGCTGAGGACTCTGCTTCAGGCCATACAAAGACCTTTGAAGTAAGCACACCTTGTGTTCCTTCCCTAATTCAGCATAACCAGGAGGCTGCTCCATGAAGAACACTTCTTCAAACTTTCCATGCCAGAAAGCAGGTTTTACATCCAGTTGATGCAATTCCAGATCCATCTGGCAAACAACAGCTAACAGCAATCTGATTGAACTGTGTTTGACAACTGGTGAGAAGATTTCATTGAAATCTACTCCTTCTCGCTGAGTGTAGCCCTTAGCTACCAACCTGGCCTTGAATCGCACTTTCTTTAAGTCAACATTCTCAACTTTCTTCTTGAAGATCCACCTGCACCCAACACAAGCTTGGACTTTTGGTCTATCCACCATTTTCCAAGTTTGGTTCTCATTCAGAGATGCCATTTCCTCATCCATGGTGTGCTTCCAATTATCACTATCAGCACTAGCACAGGCTTCTTCAAAAGTACTCGGATCTTCAACTTGTAATTTCTCAGCAATATGTAGACTTAGAAACATTACATCGGCCTCTGAGAAAAATTTAAGAGGTCAAATCTCCCTCCTAACTCGATCCCTAGCTAGCATATAGGTTTTGACTGGCGCTGACTCTGACTCAGTTTGAGGTTCAGGTTGAGCCTCAATTTCAGATTCAATTTCCACAAAAATTGGGTTCTCCTGTAAATTGACTTCGTCATCAAACTGACTCTGAACAGTGCCTCCCTCCTTATTTCCAAGGAACAACATCTGCAACTCCCTGAAAGTAACATCTCTGGAAGTAAGCACCCTCTGTTGACCCTTTTCGAGGCACCATAATCGGTAAACCTTGGTTCCTGCTGGATATCCCAGCATCACACATCTCAAAGCTCGAGGTTCAAGCTTATCCGGCTTCACATGAGCATATGCAAGGCAGCCAAATGGCTTCAAAACTGAGTAGTCAGAAGGTTTGCTGAACCACATTTCATTAGGAGTCTTAAATTCCAAGGCCACAGACGGACTCTTGTTAATCAAGTAACAAGCAGTTGCTAGCGCCTCACCCCAGAATCTCTTTGACATCCCCGAACTGAGTAGTAGGCACCTTACTCTCTCCAGCAAAGTCCTATTCATTCTTTCCACAACCCCATTCTATTGCGAGTTGTAGGGAGCAGTCTTGTGCCTCTTGATTCCTTTCATCCTACAGAAAGAATCAAACTCCTACGGTAAAAACTCCAAACCACTGTCAGTTCTTAGGCACTTCACTTTTACTCCTTTCTCAGTTTCGACCTGAGCATACCAATCCCTGAATTTCACAGCGGCTTGATCCTTGGCCCTCAAAATATGGACCCACACATTCATGGTGTAATCATCAATAATGGAGATAAAGTATCTTCCTCCTCCAAGTGTTTCGGTCCTTGAGGGACCCCAGAGGTCAGCATGCAGATACTTCAAAGGTAAACTGCTACTCTTGTTGCTCGGTGATATGGCAGTTTCTTACTCTTCACCAAAATGCACTCCTCACAAGTGCAACATCATCTTCCTCACAAAACTGAATCAACCCCTGTTTCTTCAGTTCGTTCAACCCCCTCAAACTGACATGACCCATCTTAAGGTGCCACAACTTCCAGCCATCCTCCTTCACCACATCAACCTCTATGACAACAGTCTCAGCATATAGGTAATAAATGTTGTTGTGTCGTCTTCCTCTCAGAATCTCAGTTTGTCCCTTCACAACAGAAATGCCACCTTCTATTCCAACGAAGCTATGTCTCTTTGCTTCATAAGTTCCCAAAGATATAAGATTCCTCTGAATCTGAGGTATAAACCTTACCTCCAAAAGCACCTTTACCACTCCTAGGTGATTTCTTATCCGCACAGATTCGATGCTCTCGATTTGACACACCTTGTTATTGCCCAGCATAATTATGCCCATGTTCTTCCTCTCAATGTTCTCAAACCACTCTGGTTCGTAACACATATGAAACGAACATCCCGAATCCAAAATCCAATCATCTTCATCGGGACGATCAACCACATTCAGCACCTCATCAAAGTGCTCCTCAAGGCATTTAACAATGTTCGAGCCTTGCCCTTGCTAACCTTTCTGCTTCAGCACAGGACATTCCCGTACAAAGTGTCCAGGCTTATTATAGTAATGGCAAAGTTTTGTTTCCTGATGAGAGGCATAGGATTTCGGCTCGACCAATTTCCCTTTGAACTGGTACGAGGCAGATTTGGTCTCCCTCATGGTTTGAAAAATAGATTTGTTAGTTCCACCATTCTTCTGAAAATTGCACCCCTTATTGTGAAACTTACCACCCTGATTCTTCTTCACAAAGAGCCCCACACTCATAGCATCATGCCCACTCTTGTGAGCTGCCTTCTCAATCTCCTTTCCTTTAATGACAGATTGAACCTCATCCAAAGTGATAGTTCCAGTTCTTCCATAAATCATAGCATCTTTCAAGTTTGCATAAGATTTTGGAACAGCATTGAGGAGATAGATCCCCATCCTTGATTTTCTCTCCGATATTCTCCAGATCATCAACAACCTTGTTGAATTAATCCAATTGCTCAGCAATACTTCTGTCAGAGGAGAACCGACATGAATAGAGCCTCTACTTCATGTATAACCGGTTTGCGAAAGATTTAGTCTGATACAGACTCTCCAATTTCTTCCAAACAGCAGCTGTTGTTTTCTCCTTAGAGACTTTTCTCAGAACCTTATCATCAAGGCTCAGAAACAAGACACCCCTTGCCTTATTAAGTAGCTTGGGTTTTTGTTCTGGAGTTTCAGACAAGAAACTCTTATCAGCTGGGAGAAGAGCTTCCTCGAGCCCTTGCTGAGTCAACACAGACTCCATTTTCAACTTCCATAAGCTGAAATCATTTTTCCCAGTGAACTTCTCGATCTCATATCTTCCTGAAGACATGATTCACAAGTTCGAACAATCAACTCAATAAATTCACACAGGAATTTATATTCACCACAAGAAATCAATTGTGCATGTCTCCGTTTCCCACAGACGGCGCCACTTGTTGTGTTGAGATTAAACAATTCCTCAGTGCGCAATTGAAAAATAGAAATGAAAAATGATAAAAAAACAACATGCAGAATTTAACGTGGTTTGCTGGTAAAACAGCTACGTCCACGGGGAGAATCACGATCAAGGATTTTACTAGTTCAGGAGGATTACAATTACAAACCCAGAACACTCAAGCTTAAAAGCTCTCACTCACAGAAAATGAACTCACTTTTCTGATCTCTCAACACTCATGTATCACTCACACTAGTGTATCTCTCACAGAATTTGAATTCTCTCAAATTCTCATCTCTCTGCAAAACTTTTCTCGTCTCGCTCTCTCTGCACTCTGCTCTCCTCTCCCTCCTGCGCAAAGGACATGAGGACCATGTATTTATACGCACTCCTCAACAAACTTCTAACCGTCTAAAGCAATAAGCAGAGGCCACGTGGAGATTCTTCTGACACAGAACACGCGGAGCAGACCGTATGCTCAGTTTTCACCTCCGAAAACACGTGCTCAGCATTGCCAAAACTGTGGCGGTAGACAGTTTCTCCAAAGTCAGTTTCTCTGAGGCAGTTCTCCAAAGCTCGTTTCTCCGGAGTCAGTTTTTTGAAGACAGTTCTCTGGAGCTCAGTTTCCCGAAGACAGTTTCTTCGAAATTTAATATGGTGCAGTCAACACCACACCTGAGTTGAGAACATATTCCACATCTTGTTTTCCTATGATGTCTCAACATTATATAACCATCTACTCCTGTTATTTAGTTTTAATGAGCAAAGACATTGCAGTGAAACAGGCTTAGCAGAGTAATTGTCAATACTTCCATACCATCTCTCATCGAGTTTCTCGACATGAGGGGCACTTATTTATTTGATAGGTAGTATCAACTATGGTTCTTTCTTCTCTAAACTTCTTAGACAAACTCGAGTCGAACAATATATACGCCGCTCTCTCAAGAATAATTTTATTTATCTTTTCAGTTACGCCATTTTATTGTGAGTTCTGTGACACTTCTATCTCTTTTCATGCCTTTGTCTATATGAAAATCACATTTACAAGAATAAAAATATTCTCAAACTCCACGATCAAAAACCTTTGTCTTCAAAAACCTCTTCCTTCGATATCAAGATTGTTGATATGGCTTATATATCAATGGTGGCAGGCAGATGCCTGCGGAGCGGAGCGAAGCGGATATAAATACTTGATGTATTTGTGTATTCGCTGCTATTCCTAATAAAAGGACGGAACTGCTTCTCCACCGTAGATATATATAGACAAATTGTTGAACCACGTAAATCTTGTGTTCTTGTGTTTTTTAATTTTTCGTTTACAATTCTTATGTTAATATTGTCATCATTCACAACGAAGATAAATATTTATCGTTTTATTTGAGTAATTATCAATTATAGATATAAAATGCCCTTATCTTCCCCCCATATTTCAGTCCTGTAAGTGTGAATGACCATAACCTAAAGGTGACTTTTCCAACCTAACACAATTTCTTCTTATTTTTTCCTTGTTATGTCCATAATGCGTAACATATTTTGGGCCCATTTTTAAGAAATTAAATAAAGCTCATTAAGGGGAGATTTGACCCAAAGAATATCAATCAGAACCCGGTTATCAAACTCTTTTCGAGGCGCATTGCCTCGAAAGAAAGGCCATTTTCAGGGATTTGTTTCGAGGCAAAGGGATATTAAGCTCCCGAATGATTTTTTGTTAAGCTCAAAGATTATAATCTATCTATGCTTGCATTTAGTTCAAGGGATTAATTATTGAAGAAGTGTATCCGTTTATTAATTGGCATTTATAAATATTTTAAGGATCAAAACAAGAAAACCATTTACTTCAATTCCAAATCATTAAAATAGTATTTCACAAGTTCAATTTCATTTCCATTTTTAGTATTCTCTCGTTAATTCCTTAATCCAAAAAATACCTCACGAAATTTACACCATTAACATTCCTAATATGCATTGCTTTCAATTTGAACCGATAACATGTTCATAAACTTTTGTTTGATCAATTCATTGAATCCATTTTGTCAATAAAAGGCCCAATTTCTTGTTTCAAAATTTATTTCAATAATTTTCTTTATATGAAATGCGAATATAAAAATAAATATTCATCTTTTATCGAAAAAAATATATCACCCAAATTAGATTATGTTTCGATTTAATTTTCTAATCTCATTTAAACTAATTGAGATACATATATGTGACCCTTCTCGTTTGTCTCCTCATCTCCATCAACCCATCCGTGAATTTTTTACGAGGGTTGGGTAATAATTTTTTACACAACACAATAATACGACATGAATTCTGTTGAGGTTCGATTTTATACGGATACGGGGTCAAGACAATATGAAACAAACGAGCAAGAATAACGTTTGTGATTGAATTCGGAACAAAAACAAGTGCCCGTTTATTAGTCAGCAAAACAGGTGCACAACTACTCCTACAACTGATCCAATGCAACAGATAGAGCGGCTGCGCAAGTCGTTGAACATGTGGTACAAAATAATTTATCTGTCGCTGCGACTAACGATTTTTGGCAGGTCCAAGAGGAGCTGATTGATAATGGGTTTGCTACACAGCTCTCTCCAGTAGGCGCGAGGGGATGTTCCCGCTTCTCTAGGGGAAATGTGAATGGGGATGATTCTAGTTCTCCTCACGATCAGCAGGAGGAAGCGACTGAGACTGAACCAAGCGATAAGGGGTCTGCTAGTTCACATGGCAAAAAATGGTCAGAAGTTGTTCGCTCTTCAGAGGGTAAATCTTCTACCACTCCGCTCTGCTACTTTACTCTCGCAGGTCTTGGGGCATATCCCTTCGGCTGCGAAAGCTAAAGGTAGCACGAGCATTCCATTTGTTAATAACGTGGATGTTGATGATGAGATGAATAGCAAACTTGAGTTGAGACCTGGAGGTACTACAAAGAAGACCAAAGGGAGTGATACCCAAGAGCAAGTTAGAAGGTATCTGGCTCGGTCTAGGAGCCGTGTGGGTGGTGTAGGGGATGACTGTTGGACATGATTTTTGCATCGTGGAATTTGAGGGGTTGCATCAGGCCTATAATAGACTGCGGTATCTCTCAACGTTCTCTCTGATGGATTTATATACTGAAAGCATTATGATTGGTATATTATGTACAAGGTCGATTGGTTAATATACTGGGAATCATAAATGTTGTATGTTCATCTCCTGTCTGAATTAACAAACATGTATCGCAAACGCAATTATCCTCTTATCTCGTCGATAGGGAGATCATACGGTGTGTAGTAGATCACGGAAGATCGTATGGATCGTTTGACCTAGCGAGATATAAATAGTTATCACAGCTGAGACAGTTCGAGGATAAACTGTCGGTGTAGGTTGCAGCATACGCAGTAATAAGCATCTTGTCTCGGATGGCATGGTATGCTGGAGTGGGGCACACATTGATAAGGACCTAAGTCGAGATCGATTCTTTTATCTGACATTAAAAGAATCTAGATCTCTATGGCTTGATGAGATCCTAAGCCTATATGAAGGTACAGAAGTATATCCAGATTGTGTATTACTTTGAGTTGCAGTGAAAGGCTCTAGTTGAGCTTGTATATCTGTATCTTGGGTAATAGCAGTTTGTGTATGACTGTCTGGTACTGGAACTAGGTAACCACATCTAGTATAGGATGGTGGCATTCCCTGAACAGCTCAAAAGGTTCGTTATGCTAAAGTCCTGCAGGCTAATTAAGTTCAAGCATAAGTGAAAAGGTTTGAGTGGATTGATTCCGGAATATAAGATGTTAATTAATTAAATAGCTTGTCGGAGCTTAAATTAATTAACGAATGTCTGTAACCATAAATGTGGGGATATACCGAGCCCATGCAACCCGTACCTCAAAATATGGTAGCAAATACGTAGGACAATATTGATTCTCTGGTGGAATGAATTAATATTAATTAATTAATTATATTCTGGGTTGAATATGGGAATAAATTAATTGATAGGTCTTATTTGTTATTTGCATTATGGTCGCTGGTCTGGCCCATGAAACTCAAGCCCAATAGAAGTCCAGTATTTTCCTATAAATAGGCCTCAGTTCCTCAGATCTCAACACACCACAAGATCATAAGTTGCACATAGCAAACTAGGTTTTGGGAGCTATGGTGATCGACTAGATCTGAGAAACGAGGAGGAAATTATGCTTCTCAACCGGGTGAGGAATCTGAAGGGAATCTTCACCAGATATTCAGATTGAGTTGGGATACAGATCAGAAGATCAAATCAGGAGGATTTTCTTTCTTCTCTCTCTCCTTGTTTTTCGAAAATAATTATTTTATTTTCATAAGATTTAATTCCTCAATCTGTTAGGGATTAAATCTTTGTGCGTGGGAAAAGATCTAGAGGAATCTCCGCGCACTCGTTCTTCAGGGTTTTGCAATCCAGGTATTCCGCATAAACCCCCTTATGCATATTCAATAGGAGCATCCAAGGATTAATCATAGGCATAGCAATTTATTTTGATATTCCAATTAACAATCCTTGGCAAACAGACATCGTAATTCAGTTCACAAATCCCTTCAATTGGTATCAGAGCCATGTTGAATTAATTGGCTCTATCGGAAAAATAACATTGCCTATGATTTGCATGATAATTATTATTGAATGATTGTATGGGTTTTTTATGGATTGTATGTTTATGTTTTTCGTCCTCGTGGTTCTCGGGTTAATCCGCCCTTTTATAAGGATTCGTTTTTCACCCACGAGATAAATTCGTGGTTAGATTTAGATTTTTAGAATGTAATTAGATATTTCAAATGTAATATTTTATTTTCAAAAAAATTAAATATGTAAACCGAATAACGAAGAACACGAAGAACGAAGGACCGCACGGCGGGGCACGATAGCGTCGGCACGGCAATAGGCCGTGCACGACGGTCGCGTGCAGCGAGGGGCACGGCGGCCACGACGGCGGCGCAGCTGTGCGGAAATCCTAGGGTTTCAGCGCGCGGCGCGCGCGCGATGGGCAGCAGCCATGCAGTCAACAGCCAGTCAGGTGCGGTGCGGGGGTCTCGGGACGGCGACGCGGGGAAGCTGGCACCTGCCGGGACGGCGGGCGAGGGCGGCCTGGGGGCGACGGGGGCGCGCAGCGAAGCGGAACCCTAGGGTTCGCGCGTGCACGCAGTCCTGCGCGCGTTTGCCAGCAGTAGGCGGGCGCTCTCCGGGCGGCAACGGCGGGACCTGGTGGTGCGGCGTGGGCTCGGGAGGCGGAGTCCGGCGACGGTGGTCGGTGGGGGTGGCGCGGCCGCAACCAGCGCAAACCCTAGGGTTTGTGGGTACGAGCCAGGGCGCGCATCTCCTCCGTGCCTCGTGCTTGTTTCCGACGAGCCTAGGTGAGCCGATGGTGGAGAAGATAGTGGACGTAAGTTCGGGCAACGGTCGGGGCAAGACGGGGTGGTGGCATGCAAAACGGGCGATGGCCGAAGGAGGCGGAATCGCGGGCTACAACCATGCACGTACGTGCATGGCTATTGCACGATTCTGAGATCCCTCACGGCAGCGGCGAGTCGCCCGCGGCAGTGGTTTGCCGGTGGTGGCTCATCGGGCCAAGTTCTCGCGGGCTATTGGGCTTGCAATGTGTGTGCCCAGGCCTGCGATTTGGTTAACAGGCCCAGTTGTCCAATTTTCTGATGGATCAAATCTTGGAGGCCCAGATTCAGAAAATAAATTCAGATCACAATCCAAGTAGTGGGAGCCCAGTCGAAGATCTGTATAATTGATTCCAACTTGTAATAGTTAGAATTATTTTGTTTTGTATCATGGGGCCACGAGGACAATTTTTATTTGTTTAATTATCTGTCTTCGCATGATATATGTGTTTAATTTAATTGCGCAGCATATAAGCATGTTGTAGATAATAGGGGCACGTTTACTGCTTTTATTTACAGCTTTAAAGCATGCTATGTGATTTATTTTGTGTAATTAATTATAACTATAAATCTGGGGTTCATGCTATGCATGATAGAATTTTAGCAATGTTATAATTATGGCTACATAAAATAATCTGTGCAATTGAACCTTATGAATTAAAAATTACTAAGCTCATAATTTAGTAAGACCTCCACAAAGCGATCCTTTATTGGAAGTGGGTAATTTATTAGGTAAACGTCTACATGTGTAGCTTAATTAATTTATTATTCATAAGTTCTAATAGATAGGATATCTTAAAACAAACATTTATATCATGTGAGAAGTGGGAGTTCATGCGTAAACGTCTACATGTGTAGTTTGCGTATTGAATTTTCATAAGTTCTCTAGGGATTGAATTAAATGAGACAGCCTTATTATAGGGATCAGGTGTGTTCTAATAGATCCTTATATGGAAGGGTTGGCTTTGGTGGTAAGCTAGCTTAGATGTTATCCAGAGTATAACTCATTTATGATGTCCCTGCTCAGTAGGATAATATGGTCTTAAGTTAGTCTCCAATTATTAATTCCATATGTCTAAGGAACCCGAGCATGGATTGGAATTAAAGGACTGGAATTGAAAGATGCAGTCTGGTTAAGTGTTTTGTTGTAAACGTCCACATGTGTGGCTTGCAATAGTAATACTTAGGCAAATTGGAGGAAACATTAATATTGCTTTATCATAACGTTTCAATATTTAATTGTTTCAATAGTTTGCGACTATGTTTTAATTTCTGCTTTAATTTATTATTTTCAGACATGTCTTTAACGAATGTGATCAATATCTTAGCACAAAACCAATTAACCGGCCCTCATTTCCAAGAATGGAAACGTAACTTGGATTACATCCTTGTCGCAGAGGAACACAAGTTTGTCCTTGATAAGCCTCGTCCGGCTGCTCCCACTAATGCATCGACTGATGAGGAAAGGAGCTACTATAACAAGTGGCTCAAGTCAAACAATATAGTGAAATGCTATATGATGACTAATATGTCCAAGGTAATTGCACAGCAACATCATTCATATGATAATGCTAGTGACATAATGGACAGCCTCACAGCGACCTATGGTGAGTCAGACCGAGCAGTCAGATTCAATCTCATGAGGGAAATCATGGGAAAGAAAATGGCAGAAGGTAGCTCGGTCAGAGAGCACGTGGTCGGCATGACTCACCTTATGGATGAGCTCACGCTGCACGGAGGTGGTATCGATGCGGAAGCGCAGGTTGATATCATCCTCAACTCTCTGCCAAAGCCCTATGAGAACTTTAGGCTGAATGCTGTCATGAACAAGAAAGAGTACACTCTTAACGAGTTACTCAATGATTTGATGGCAGCGGAATCAGTAATGCAACCAGAAAAAGTTGCTTTAGCTACTTCTAGTAATCGTCATGTTGCGCTGGTTGGCAAGAGGCGCAAAGGAATGTTTAAGCAGAAAGCCAAAGGTACAACTTCTGGTAGAAAGTCAAAAAGGACACCGGGCGTGCCTGCTAAAAGGGACAAGTGTTTCAGGTGTGGCAAGGCTGGTCACTGAAAGAAAGATTGTCAAGTCAGGAAGACTGGACAAGGATCGTCGTGTGCATTTATAACGGAAACATGTTTAGCATCGGTTTCTACCCATTCTTGGGTAGTGGATACTGGAGCTACTGATCATGTTTGTTATACAATGCAGGGGTTCAGGCCGACAAGGCAGCTGAAGCATGACGAGATTACCATCTCAATGGGCAGCGGAGAGCAAGTCTCAGCAGTAGCCATTGGAGATTTTACTTTAAGCTTTGAAAACAATGTTTTGATTTTGAGAGATGTTTTATATGTGCCGGTTTTTTGGCGGAACTTAATTTCAGTTTCCAAGTTATTTAATGATGGATATTCAGTTATTTTTTATAGTGGAGTTTCTATCATTGGTAATAACGGTGTTATCTGTCATGGTAAACTGATTGACTCTCTCTATATCATTGATTGTATGCATAAATCTTCTGTGAATGTTGCAAACTCATCCAATAATAATAATCATTTAAAGAGAAAGTTTTCTTCCGATGAGGATCAAACATATCTCTGGCACTTGAGACTAGGTAACATCAATCTAAAGAGGATTAAAAGATTAGCATGCGATGGGTTCTTGGATTCTTTTCAAGTGGTACCGCATCAAAAATGTGAATACTGTATAGAGGGAAAGATGACGACCAGGCCTTTTAAGGCAAGTCAGTCTCGAGCAGAGGATGTGTTGGAATTGATCCACTCTGACTTATGTGGACCAATGTCCACGCAAGCTCGTGGAGGTTATGAGTACTTTGCCACATTCATTGACAATTACTCAAGATTCGGATATGTCGATTTGCTTCGCCATAAGTCTGAATGCCTTGAGAAATTCAAAGAGTTTAGGACTGAGGTAGAAAAGAAGCTAGGTAAGACTATCAAGACACTACGATCAGATCGTGGTGGAGAATACCTCAGTAACGAGTTCTTGCACTACTTGTCAGACAACGGGATTACATCCCAGTGGACTGCACCAGGAACCCCTCAACAAAATGGTGTAGCGGAAAAAAGAAATAGAATTCTCTTGGAAATGGTTAGGTCGATGATGAGTTATGCAAGCTTGCCGATTTCGTTTTGGGGATATGCCTTGGAGACAGCGGCCTACTTGCTTAACCTGGTACCTTCTAAATCAGTTCCTAAAACACCTCTGGAACTCTGGTATGGGCGAAAGCCAAGTTTGAACAGAGTGAGGGTTTGGGGTTGTCCAGCATATGTGCTGACAAAGGTACCTGATAAGTTAGAAAGTAGGTGTAAGCTGATGTTGTTTGTAGGATATCCCAGGCAAACGAAAAGTGGTTACTTCTATTGTCCTGAGAATCAGAAAGTCGTTGTCAGTACCAACGCAAGATTCTTGGAGGACGAATATGTAAGAAACCACAGATCTAAGAGTGAAATTATCCTCCACGAGCTTGAGGATAAGGAAGCAATTCCATCAGGAAAGCCCAATGTAATGGTAAATCCACTTGTAACAGGTGAGGCTATACCAACACTGCCACTAATGCAAGGTATGGGACCAACGCGTACTGTGCCAACTACTGACACGGTTTAGATGCCTCGTCGCAGTGGGAGGGTTATCCACCAACCCAAAAGGTACATGTTCGTGGGAGAGTCTTCTGACTTGATCTCGGAAAATGGACTGGATGATACCGATCCCTGGACATATGATGAGGCGGTATCTGATAAAGATGCAGGCAAATGGCTGATCGCCATGGATTCGGAAATAGAATCCATTACGGCTATGGATGTATACCAGAAAACTGATTTGCCAGATGGCTGTCGAGCCATAGGGTGCAAATGGGTATACAAAAGAAAGAAAGGAGCGAATGGTGAAATTACAGCTTTCAAAGCAAGGCTGGTGGCGAAGGGTTATAGTTAGAAAGAAGGTGTAGACTATGACGAGACCTTCTCACCGGTAGCCATGCTTCAGTCCATTCGTATACTCCTAGCCATAGCAACACATAAGGACCTAGAAATCTGGCAGATGGATGTCAAAACCGCATTTCTAAATGGGTACTTTGAAGAAAGTAGAGACATCTATATGCAACAGCCAGAAGGTTATGTGCAGAAGGGCGACGAACATTTGGTCTGGAAGCTAAGGAAGTCGTTGTATGGACTTAAACAAGCTTCACGGTCATGGAATCTGTGTTTTGATGAAGTGATTAAATCCTATGGATTTTCACAATGTTCAAATGAGAGTTGCATGTACCGTCTATGTGTCTGGCGGAAGCGTGGTGTTCCTTGCACTTTATGTAGATGATATTCTCCTATTTGGCGACAATGTGGAAGTATTGTCGGGTATAAAGGGGTGGTTATCCGAGCAGTTTCATATGAAGGAACTTGGGGAGGCAGGATACATCCTAGGGGTAAAAGTATTGCGGGATCGCAATAAGAGGATTCTTACCTTGTCTCAAGGATCATATGTGGATACTGTGATTGCCCATTTCAGCATGCAAACTGCCAAGAAAGGTCTGTTACCCTTCAGACATGGCATATATCTTTCCAAGGATCAGTGTCCGGTGACACAAAGGGAGAAAGATGAAATGAGGAACGTGTCGTATGCATCGGCCGTGGGGAGCCTCATGTATGCAATGCTATGTACGAGGCCAGATATCTGCTTTGTTGTAGTCATGGTAGCGAGATATCAGTCTAACCCTGGACAAGCGCATTGGACCGCGGTAAAGCACATACTTAAATACCTGAAAAGGACTAGAGACTATTATCTCGTCTATCCGTGTGAGGAGTTGTGCCCTATGGGTTATACTGATTCAGATTTCCAGGCAGATCGAGACGAAAAGAAGTCCACCTCTGGCTATGTGTTTACATTGGGAGGTGGGGTCATATCATGCAGGAGTGCAAAGCAGAAGTGCATTGCGAACTCCAACATGGAAGCAGAATATGTGGCAGCTTCTGAAGCTTCGAAAGAAGCAGTATGGTTTCGAAACTTCCTTCTGGAGTTGGACGTGATTCCTAAGCTACCCAAGACCATCACGATATATTGTGATAATTCGGGAGTTGTGGCTAATTGAAAGGAACCACGAACTCACAGAGCAACAAAACATATTGAAAGGAAGTACCATATTATACGAGAAATCGTAGCAAGGGGTGATGTGCTAGTAGAGAAGATTGATACAAGAAATAATCTAGCGGATCCATTCACAAAGGCTCTGCCTCAGAAGGTCTACGAGATGCATGTACGTAACCTTGGGTTGAGGGCAAAGCTATCCACGTAGAATGTGTGGTGTAATAGCTAGATTAGTTTAGACGCGTTACACTCTGGAAAGCACCTGTATAATGCTTTGAGTATAAGTGGGAGATTGATGGATTTATATACTGAAAGCATTATGATTGGTATATTATGTACAAGGTCGATTGGTTAATATACTGGGAATCATAAATGTAGTATGTTCATCTCCTGTCTGAATTAACAAACATGTGTCGCAAACGCAATTATCCTCTTATCTCGTCGATAGGGAGATCATACGGTGTGTAGTAGATCACGGAAAATCGTATGGATCGTTTGACCTAGCGAGATATAAATAGTTATCACAGGTGAGACAGTTCCAGGATAAACTATCGGTGTAGGCTGCAGCATACGCAGTAATAAGCATCTTGTCTTGGATGGCTTGGTATGCTGGTGTGGGGCACACATTGATAAGGACCTAAGTCGAGATCGATTCTTTTATCAGACATTAAAAGAATCTAGATCTCTATGGCTTGATGAGATCCTAAGCCTATATGAAGGTACAGAAGTATATCCAGATTGTGTATTACTTTGAGTTGCAGTGAAAGGCTCTAGTTGAGCTTGTATATCTGTATCTTGGGTAATAGCAGTTTGTGTATGACTGTCTGGTACTGGAACTAGGTAACCACATCTAGTATAGGATGGTGGCATTCCCTGAACAGCTCAAAAGGTTCGTTATGCTAAAGTCCTGCAGGCTAATTAAGTTCAAGCATAAGTGAAAAGGTTTGAGTGGATTGATTCCGGAATATAAGATGTTAATTAATTAAATAGCTTGTCGGAGCTTAAATTAATTAACGAATGTCTGTAACCTTAAATGTGGGGATATACCGAGCCCATGCAACCCGTACCTCAAAATGTGGTAGCAAATAGGTAGGACAATATTGATTCTCTGGTGGAATGAATCAATATTAAATAATTAATTATATTCTGGGTTGAATATGGGAATAAATTAATTGATAGGCCTTATTTGTTATTTGCATTCTGGTCGCTGGTCTGGCCCATGAAACTCAAGCCCAATAGAAGTCCAGTATTTTCCTATAAATAGGCCTCAGTTCCTCAGATCTCAACACACCACAAGGTCATAAGTTGCACACAGCCAACCAGGTTTTGGGAGCTGTGGTGATCGACTAGATCTGAGAAACGAGGAGGAAATTCTGCTTCTCAACCGGGCGAGGAATATGTAGGGAATCTTCACCAGATATTCAGATTGAGTTGGGATACAGATCAGAAGATCAAATCAGGAGGATTTTCTTTCTTCTCTCTCTCCCTGTTTTTCGAAAATAATTATTTTATTTTCTTTAGATTTAATACCTCAATCTGTTAGAGATTAAATCTTTGTGCGTGGGAAAAGTTCAAGAGGAATCTCCGCGCACTCGTTCTTCAAGGTTTTGCAATCCAGGTATTCCGCATAAACCCCATTATGCATATTCAATAGGAGCATGCTAGGATTAATCATAGGCATAGCAATTTATTTTGATATTCCAATTAACGATCCTTGGCAAACGGACTTCGTGATTCAGTTCACGAATCCCTTCACTCTCGATCTTGTTATTTTATTAAAGACTAAATTTAGGATGCTTCATTCTCTTAATTTATCTCAACTTTTTTTCTGGCTCGAACTATGTAATAATTTTAATTTCTCTCTTGTTGGATGTATTTTGGTTTTGTGGATTGTCTCTCGAGTTGATTTGTAGGTTGTATCCATTAAGAGGCAGGTCATACACTGTCGGGTTAAATGGAAATTTAACTTAGTGCAGTGTATAGCTTTAACCCTCTAGCTGACTGGCGTGCTTTATGAGATACTTTGATTGCTAGTGCTTCGTTGGAGGAACCTACTATTGTGGCGGGGGACTTTAACGCTATCTTCAATCGTGACGAGAGGGTGGGTGGGAGACCGGCCATGAAGAAGTAGTACACCGAGTTTTTCGATACCTTCTGTTGGGAAAATATTCATGAATTACCCTTAGGATCTTATTGTAAAAGGTTTTGTTGGATCAAACCTTAGTAGACGGTCGATCATTGCTGAACATTAGCATAGCTTAGCAACTGATGTAATGTCCTGTATAGGGTAAACATCGAGTTGTAATAGAATAGGCTACTTGGAAGTATCTCAGCAAACATCAAAGAATGCTAAAGGAAGACCGCTAGCAATAACAGAATGCTAAGGAGTCAACATTCGACAAACACATCCTAAACTGCTGAAGACGCTAGCAAACCAAAATCAGAGTAGCAGACAAAGCACTTGCTGCGCATTGAGACCAGAAGTATGCTGAAAGAGATCCAGCATCCTGTACCAGTAGAAGCTCAGCAAAGCAAATCAGAACAACTGCTACACCGTCATTTTGACCTACACGCGATGATTAGCCATGTCAGAAGTAGGACGAAAAAGCCTGTCCAAAAGCAGAAAAGTTAGTAAATAGCTACCTGCATTTAAGGAGAAAGATCTGTTGTGTCTAAACGGATCTGCCGACTCAAACTTCAAGGACACCTCTATAAAAGGCAAGTCAAAGGAAGATGCAGGTGCTGCTCACTCTCTAACCAAAACTCGATATACGAAAGATTCCAAAAAGTAAAAAGGCAAGAGAGCAGTCCAGTTGAAAGGTACAATCCAGAGATATCCAAAGGCCTTCAACATTCAGAGTGTCTCACTACGTCTGACATTCTTCTGAGTGATTCTTGAACTAGCACAAGAATCTTCAATCATTGGGATCACTTTCTCTTTAAGGAAAGCATTCAGCAGTCAATTTCTTGTGAAGAAATTGATTAAGGCGGGCATTGAAGCCGAAGACACACTATAGTTCGGAGGGAACTCTAAACTCTTCCAAGTAAGTGGTGAAAGCGAGTTTTACGAAGGTGCGCCCTTGACTCAGCCGGAGCCACATCAGGAAAGTCCGGAGTATCGGAAGATAGCCATAAAGCAGACAGACCTATCGATGGCTGGTTGCTTAACAGGAAAGGAAATTATTTGTACACCTTATACTTTCTAGTAAGATTCTTAGCAATTCGGCTAAGGAGTGGACGTAGATCATTTGATCGAACCACTATAAATTGTGTGTTGTCTTGCTGTTACTGCTTTCCAAGCTAGTATGTTTTTAAACCTAGTGACCAAGTTGCTAGTGTATAACTGAAAAAGGTAACCTAAGTAAACTTTAACTAAAATAGAGTTGAGAATAATCTGAATACAAGTAAACGCAATCTATTCCGCTGCACTTCGTATGTGCACTTTATTGTAACCGCGACAACTCTGATCATAAGGGACCAACAAGTGGTATCAGAGCAGGAGGTTGAAAAACCGACTGCTTCTGAGTCGCTTAGGACCTAGATCCTAGTCTTTCCTTGCGTCTCTTGTATCTGTATTTTACATAGCTCAGGTGAAGACGAGAATTATTCAATGACGAATCACGCTCTTCCAAAGTACAACAAGGATGGTTT
This sequence comes from Plectranthus barbatus, assembly GCA_026898455.1. Taxonomy (NCBI): domain Eukaryota; kingdom Viridiplantae; phylum Streptophyta; class Magnoliopsida; order Lamiales; family Lamiaceae; genus Plectranthus; species Plectranthus barbatus. Next base: position 163,118 of record JAPKLW010000726.1, read on the forward strand.
TGCAACATGGAAAAAGAAGGCCATGATCCAGCTGCAGAGCATACATCCAGAGACGAGGGACATCCTAACAGTTGGTCCTATAGAAATCATGAAGGTCAACACTGCACCTTCTGGAACCGCTGGTGGCCAACCCAGAACTGAGATGGTGCATAAACCCTACGAGGAATGGACTCTTGAAGACAAAAAGAGAGGCCAGCTGGAGTTTATCGCCATGAAACTAATCATGGAATGTCTACCTCCCCTAATGTCCAATAAAGCTCTTGACTACAATACCGCAAAAGAGATGTGGGATTATGTGTGCGAAGTCTCTCAGGAAACGGAACAAATGAAGTGAAACAAGCTACAAGTCGCTGTGGACAAGTACGAATCCTTCGCCATGATTCCAGGAGAAACCATTCAGGAGATGGAAGAAAGATTCAACACTATCATCGCAGAACTCAAAAATGTTGGCAAGACATATGACAAAGGGGAAATGAATAACAAGATTATATCCAAGTTTTACCCCAGAAGTGATTGGTTTGTCAAGATGACAAGCATGAGCGAAAAAGATCTCAACAATATGACGACCGCTGAAGTTTTCTCTCAACTGAAGGCACATGAATTCTTCATTCAGCAGTCAAAGAAAAACGAAGCTGCCTTTATACATCCAAACCCCACAAGCGTTGGAACTCAAGAAGACGTAGCTTACTTTGTCAAAAAGGATGGAAACAAATGGATATCTCTGAGGAAACCTTTCTATAACCAAGAAAAGCCCACACCTGCATCTGCAACACCGTCCAAGGAAACTTCATCAACTTCTACTATCAACGATGAAGATCAAAAGATAGGCGAGCTGGAAGAACAGATGTAAAAGATACAGAAAATGATTCTGGAAGCAAAAGCCGAAAAGGAAGCAAATGCGAGCATGATGCAGCACCCTACTGAAAAAAGGATAAGAACATGTTTTGAATGCAAGTCTTCTGATCACTTGAAGCATGAATGTCCAAAAGGAAGTCCTGAGGAAAGAGAACGTCTGCGTCAAAGATTTGAAAGACGAGCAGTGCGAGCTGTAACAAAGGTGTTGCTGACACGGACAGAAGTTCCAGATATTCCTGACTACGAAGAGGAATATTACCCCACTGACGAGGAAGAAGAAGCCCTAATGGTCTTTATGGCAAAAATCATTGAAGATGGCGAATCATCCGCTGATGCTGAGCAAACCTTTGAATCGGCCCTAGCAGTCGACAATCAGAAGGTAACACCTATAACGAATACTCCATGCTCAGCACACACATCTGAATCAGGGGATTCCTTCCTAGATTCTGAGGAAGATTATCTTACTAAGCTTTCTTTAGAACTTTCTAAGGTATACACCTTGAAAGATGCTATTGTGAAAGATAATTCTTCACTTAAACAAAAAAGTCTTAAGTCTGACCAATGAAGTCGAAAGACTAAGGTCTGATAGTGAGGAACTATCAAGAGTTAGAACTGAATCTTCTGAACTCCTTGAAATTTAAAAAATCTTGAAAAGGAAAATATTCTTTTGAAAAACAAAGCCAATGAGAAGTGTGTCTGCGCATATGTGACTAGTCAGGATATTTTGAATAACCTGATAAACCAACAGAGACGTCACGGTGACCGATCTGGAATTGGGCATAGTTGCAATGACAAAGATGAAACTTCGAGGCAAAAGGAAAATATCATCTTTGTTTCTGGCGGAAAAATACTTGATGATAGTAAAGAGAAGGATAAATCAGTTGATGAATCCTCAAACGCTAAGCCGATCGCTCAGCAGAATATCAAACAATCTGCTGAACCCAAGCAGAGTGTCAAGCACTATGCTAGACCTCAGCAAAAGGTCAAGCAGAATGTAAGATTTCAGCAGAGGATCATAAAAGATGTTGAACTTCAGCAAAACTCACAATTGAGGTCTGCTAAGCGAAACTATTCAGCAAACTCAAGGACAAAGGCTGAGCATCATGTTACAAATGCCAGGAAGCCAAATCCTGTCCTTTCTCGGGAAAGACACATTGAGGATCATTCAATGAAATCCCAATACTATAAATACATATCGCATAGGAGAAACACTTATGTGAGACCCGAGTCCACATATGTGTATCATCAAAGGACGATGAAGGGAAAGGAGTACAACGCACAACCACATACTCATGCACACCAAAAAGTTGAGAAAGTTAGCAAAATGAATCTCGAAGAAAAATCTTTGAAGATCATCAAAATGTGGGTTCCAAAAGGAACAATGACTCAAGCTAATCCTCCAGGACCCGACTCGAAACGGGGACCTAAATCAACTTAATTGTTCTTGCAGGATCAGGATTCAAGTGCGAAGACATCAGGCATGTCAAATGAGTGGATCCTAGACAATGGTTGTTCTGCGCATATGACGGGAGACGAAGAATTATTCTCGGATATTCAAAAATCATATGGCCCATCTGTGGTGTTTGGAGACAACAGCGAAGGAAGAGTACTTGGCAAAGGATGCATAGAGCGGAACGGACTAAGAATTGTTAATGTTGCTCTCGTATCCAATCTCAAACACAACCTGCTAAGCATAAGTCAACTATGCGAAAATGGGTACACATTATCTTTCATTCATTCTGGATGTTCTATAGCTGACAATGTAACAGGAGAAATAAAGCTTCGAGGAATTCAGAAAGGATGACTTTATGTGGTTGATTGGCAAAGTGGTCAACAACACTCATGCTTTCTAGCACTAAACAAAGAGGAAACCACTTGGTTATGGCATAAGAGGTTAAATCATTTAAATTTGAAAACCATCAACCATATTGCTAGAAATGAACTTGTCACAGGTTTACCTCAAAACATCACATTTCGTAAGGAAGGCATCTGCAAGGCATGCCAACAAGGAAAGCAGACCAAAGCCTCATTTCATTCCAACCCACAAAAGAACACCTCAAGCAGAATTCTAGAGCTATTACATATGGATCTATTCGGACCAGTTGATAACTGCAGAAACAGCGAGCAAATAATATTTTTACACCCAAGGGTGGTCGATCCCACAGGGAATGTGCAATGAAAAATCCAAAGTACTAGTTATAATTTCTAGAACATAGAAGTTTGAGGAAATAGAAAAGGGTTTTGTTTTGTAAATTAAAGATGACAGTGCAATAAAATAAAGGGTTTTTAAAACAGTGAAAGGAAAGCACAGATCCTAGGGCAGATATTCTAATCATCAACATGTAAATATCAATCAATTCAGCAATGGGAAAACATAGATTTTTGTGGATTAAATTCCTTGTTCAGGCAATTAAACCCTAGATTACTAATTAGTGACTATCTCCTCTCGGTCTCAAGAACACCAAATTAGTCAATCTCGATAATTATCTAATTAATTCCTATGCAAGTTTCTTCCTTTTAAGACAGAAAACAAACACAATTAATTCTCTCTTCCTGTTAACAATTTTCATCTCTCGATCCATCAATTATTAACTATAAACCTAGATCTCAATTCACCTCTCGGTCCTTCTTTTAATCTAGATTATAAAATTAAATCAGAGCATGCATCAGAAAAGAAATCATAACCCTAGAACCTGTTTAGGGTTCTAGCCACAAAACATGACTAGAATTAAAGCAAACATATTATTAATGAACTTAAAATAAAGAGGAACCTTGAATGTCTTGTAAATACTCCAAAGCTCAATTATTCTAAGTGTAATAATGCATAAAAGATGTCTGAAATTTGTGCCTAAGAGTTCATATTTATAGAGGGGGAAAAAGACCTAATTTGAGTATTGGGTTAAAATAGCAAAAACTGCTAAAACAGGCCAAAAATAGCCTTCTCGGACATCTGTGTCGATCGACAGCAGGCTGTCGATCGACACAACCATCCAGTCGAAATCCGGGCTGAAGTTTGTGACGTTTTTGAAATTTTGACCTCTGTTTCGATCGACAGGAATCCTGTCAGTCGACACAAATCCTGTCTCTCGACACAAATCCATCTGTCTGCTCAGTCTCACAGTTTTGGCCATAACTTTTGTTCCCGAACTCCAATTGACCCGATTCCAGTTGCGTTGGAAAGCTAACTCAAAGATCATTCCATCCATGTGCTCCATTAGCTCAGATTCCATCTGTGGAAGAAGTTGTGACTGTTCCTTTGAACATCATCTACTTTCGGTACGGGTTTCCAATGAATTTGGCCTAAAACCTGCAAAATTCACCCATCAAAGGCATAACACCCTCTAAAGTAGACTCATGCACAAAAATAAGTAAAAACATAATGTAAAACACTTGAAACAATGGAGAAAAATATAGATAAGTGAGTATAAATATGAGCTTATCAAACCCCCCAAACTTGAATATTAGATTGTCCTCAATCGAAGAAAAGAAGAAAGAAATCTCAAGCAGTTGAAAGTGCAATGCCTCACGAGATTCATCACAATCAAGGTTCATCAATCCACATCACACAAGCAATTGAAAAAGATAAGATATTCATCAACTTCGGAAGACTCACGGAAAGTGTATCGCTCAACCACTCAAGTGTTTGGGTTTCAAATGAAAGCACTCACAACATGTATGAAGAAATTTCTACCATAGGCTTGCAAGTGTTCTAAAATCTCCACTGCTTATTTGTGCACACAATTCAAGAATCAAAAAGGACTTTGATTAGGTTGTAATGTAGGCTTTTTGTGAAAGGTAGGGAAATATGGCCAAGTGACTAAACCAATTGAGTTCATAACTCTCAACAAATCCAACCACTATCTTCTCATCATCCACCAATCTCCTAAAAATTTCAACACAAATTAAGGCTCTTCAATTTTTTCCTAGTCCTTTTATGCTCTTAAAAATTTTATTTAATGATTCGAGCTTATAAGGACACAACTTTTTTTTTATAGCCCAACCTTCTTTTGCTCACCAATCTAAAATTTTCCCATCCACTCATAACAATTATCCTTATTTCACCCAAATCCTATAGACAGGATACAATTCACCTTTTTCATAGCACTATCTCATAGACAAAATAGAACTACAATGTTTTTCTTAACTCATAGACCAAGAAAGAAAAAGTAACAGGCTCAAAGGGGCTAATCTAGCAATAAAATATAACAAGGGACAGTGTTTAGGATAATTTGGCTAACAAAGATGGCCTAAGATCATTTTCTATCATTGTGCACACTATGCAGTCTCGAAACAGAACAAAAGCAAGTTCTAGAGAAACGAAAACATACATGCGAATCTCTCATGAACAAATAAAGGCTAAAAACTCACGTGGGTTCAAATTTTCTTCCTTAGTCAATTTCAATCCACTCAAACACCATGCAAGTGTAAGTTTCAATTAGACCCTATCATGTAGTATTCTACATTCATAGGCAAATCAACCATAATCGAAATCAACTCAACTAATCAAAGATCGATTCCAAACATTGCATATAATGCTAGAGGGTTCAATTACTTAAATATTTTCCTCACATACAATCTATATCTTTTTTTATTGGCTAAAATTTAAACAAACCAAATAAAGGAAGTAAAAACAAATAAAACAGGAAAGCGAATAAAGATAAGGGATAAAAGTTCAATCTTCTTGTCCACATCCCCCCAAACTTATTTCGAACTCGGAGAGTAAGAAAAAGTTTGAAAATCAGACAAGAAAAAGAAGTGTACCGGACTGTCGATCTCAGACATTGACGTTTTTATCCACCCGAGGAAGTCAGCACTGCGCGACGAAGATTTGGTGCTGCTGGCACTCTGTGTCGATCGATAGGGAGCCTATCGATCGACACAGAGCCTTCTGTCGACTCTTGCTGCTGTCGATCGAAGTGTTCTCCGTGCGCCATGCCTCTGTGTCGATCGACAGCCGGTCTGTCGATCGAAACAGAGGCAATTCCTCTCTATTTTTTTTTCAAAATTGAACAACAAAACAATAACAAAGTAAAGGCAGAAAATAAAAATAAACAACTACGAAATTTGAAAGGAATTGAGATAAAAACAAATAACAGTTGGGTTACCTCCCAACAAGTGCTTTAGTTAACGTCGTAGCTCGACGATACCTGTTTTCAGAACCAGGGCGGGCTAGTTCGCACTCGCCTCCCATGAGAATCCACCATATAAACCCACCGATCTTGGATGACAGCAGTGAGCTCAGGAAGAGACGGTGTAATTGACAATTTTGCCGACTCGTTCCCTCGCTCCCATCTTTGAGCGGTTTGGTCTTCTTTGAACTCCTCACTTGCTTCTTCTTCTTCCTCAGCTGCTTCCTCTCGGAATGTGATTCTGAAGCATTCAGATTGCTGCCGGCTTGTGTCGAGCTTGAATGTGATCCTTTCCTCATTTGCTCGAAGCGTGATCTCCCCACCACGACAATCAATCAGAGCAGCACTAGTGTCTAGGAATTCCCTTCCCAAGATGAGGGGTGTACAGCCATCTTCCTTCATATCCAAGACTACAAAATCTGCAGGAAAAATTAGATGACCCACACGAATGAGAACATCCTCAATTATACCTTTCGGGCGAGACACAGATCGGTCTGCCATCTGCAAAGTAATTGTAGTCGGCCTCAAATCTCCAATCTTGAGGCACTGGAAGATAGAGAAGGGCATTAGGTTGATGTTGGCACCAGTGTCGCACAGCACCTTCTTGAACTTGAATCCCCCGATCTCAACTGGAATGGTGAAGCATCCTGGATCACTTCGTTTAACTGGAAGTTTCTTCTGTAGGACCATGCTGCACTGCTCATGAAGCTTCACGGTTGCATTCTCCATGAAGTGTTTCTTTGTGCTCATTAGCTTCCGGAGATATTTCATGTAACCTGGAATTTCAGAAAGAGCTTCAATTAGTGGAATATTAATGCTTACCTTCTTCAAGTTCTCAACAAAGCGAGAGAACTTGGAATCCTCTTTCTGCTTGGCGAATCTATGTGGGAAGAGCATCGGAGGTGGTCTGGCAGCATCGGAAGTGGAGGAATACTGCTGAGAGTGCTGATGTGTCGACTGGCCTGGAGTCTGGACTGCCTGTCGTTTGACAGGGGGTGTGTCGGTCGACACACCCTCTACAGCTTCGTCGATCTCTTCTTCTGAATTGGTGTCGACTGCCTCTTCTGGGCCTCTGTGTCGATCGACAGGAATCCTATCGATCGAAACTTTGCAATCTTTATGGTTCTTGGGATTTTCCTCGGTGGTGCTTGGCAGCTTTCCGGGAGTGTGTTGCATCCCGATAGTGGTAGCAATTTGGCTCACTTGAGTCTCAATGATCTTGACGTGCTTGCCAAACAGATCCATCTTGGAGTTGACCCCTTCCACTTCTTTCTCAATTTTCCCCATTCTGTGGTCCGAAGCCTTGATGAAATTCTTCAGCACTTCGTCGAGGCTATCCTTCTTCTTCTCCACAATCTCGCCATTCTGCACATCAAAATCAGGAGGTGGTTGTTCGACAGCTTCAGGCTGAGAGTAGGAGAAGCTTGGATGAGGTCTAGGATGGTAGTGTTGGTATCCCCCTTGCCGGTACTGATTCTGGTAGCCACCACGATTCATGTAGTTCACGTCGGCAATAGGGTCAACCTGTGCAACAGAAACAGAAGCAGAAGTTGTTAGTTTTTCAACCTCCCCCTTGAGCTTCTCAACCTCTTTCTTCAATGTGTCATCCTCCTTTGCCTCGATAGGTCGGATTTGTGGCCTCCTTGGATTCCCCCATTGTTGATCATGTAGGGCCATCTTTTTGAACAGTTTCATGGCCTTTTCTGGTGACTTGCTCATCAATGATCCACCAGCTGCATAGTCCACGGACTTTTGGCTTTCCTCCGTCAATCCTTTGTAGAAAATGTGAGCCTGTTCCTCTGTAACTACTCCATGGCCCAGACAACTCCTCAGTAGCTCATTGAACCTGGTCCATGCCTCAAAGAGATTTTCATCCATCCTCTGGTGGAACTGCAAGATCTCCATCTTTTTCTGAATGATGACTGAAGGCGGGAAGAAAGCAGCGAGGAACTCGGCTCTGAGATCGGCCCATGTACGGATGTTGCTGCAGTCCAAGGCTGTAAACCACGTCCTAGCCTGATCCTGAAGTGAGAAGGGAAACAAGCGCAGACGGATCACATCCTGGGTGACTCCTCCCTGCTTGATGGTATCACACACCTCCACGAACATCCTGAGGTGGGTGTACGGATCCTCCACTGCTCGGCCCCCAAATTGGTTCGGTTGAACCATCTGAATCAAGCCGGTCTTGAGTTCAAAGTTATTGGCAGTGATGCCAATAACAAACTTTCATTCCCTGGCTGTGGTCTGTACTTCTTGGCCATCGCGTTGGGGTCCTCATCATCGGAGTCGTCTGTGCGGCGCTTTTCTCTCTCTCTTCTTTCGGCCTCGCGCCTGTCAGCTTCCCTTTCTGCCATGAGCTGCTTGATGATGTCCTTCATCTGAGTGACTTCTTGGACAAGTAAGGTGGCACTCTCTTGAATGATGAGCTGTGTGTCGGAATCCTCCAAGGGTGGCATCTCATCCATGATGGTGTCAATGGTTTGTTTGGCTTTTCCTTTCCTTTTTCTGATGGTGGCCTCGATTTCTGGGTCAAAACTCTCGAGTGGCTTGCCCTGGGACCTTGTGTTCATAAAACTGCAAGAAAAATAAAAGAAAACAGAAAATCAGAAACTGTGTCGATCAACAGAGAGGCTGTCGATCGACACGGGTGTTTTCTGCGCCTGTTTCGGTCGATAGAGATTCTGTCGATCGAGACAGAGGCCGAAAACCAGAAAAAACTGAACTAGAACAAACACGAAAATCAAACACCAAAAAATCAAAATCAACAAACTAAAAACGAAATTAAAAATAGAAAAACCAATAGAAACGAAATTAAACTAAAATTACAGCCTCAATCCATCAGAACTAAAAATAAACTAATAATTACATTAATCTGACAATTCCCCGGCAACGGCGCCAATTTGATAACTGCAGAAACAGCGAGCAAATAATATTTTTACACCCATGGGTGGTCGATCCCACAGGGAATGTGCAATGAAAAATCCAAAGTACTAGTTATAATTTCTAGAACATAGAAGTTTGAGGAAATAGAAAAGGGTTTTGTTTTGTAAATTAAAGATGACAGTGCAATAAAATAAAGGGTTTTTAAAACAGTTAAAGGAAAGCACAGATCCTAGGGCAGATATTCTAATCATCAATATGTAAATATCAATCAACTCAGCAATGAGAAAACATAGATTTTTGTGGATTAAATTCCTTGTTCAGACAATTAAACCCTTGATTACTAATTAGTGACTATCTCCTCTCGGTCTCAAGAACACCAAATTAGTCAATCTCGATAATTATCTAATTAATTCCTATGCAAGTTTCTTCATTTTGAGACAGAAAACAAACACAATTAATTCTCTCTTCCTGTTAACAATTTTCATCTCTCGATCCATCAATTATTAACTATAAACCTAGATCTCAATTCACCTCTCGGTCCTTCTTTTAATCTAGATTATAAAATTAAATCAGAGAATTAAACCATGCTTCAAAAGTTTATATCAATTAAACATGCATCAGAAAAGAAATCATAACCCTAGAACCTGTTTAGGGTTCTAGCCACAAAACATGACTAGAATTAAAGCAAACATATTATTAAAGAACTTAAAATAAAGAGGAACCTTGAATTTCTTGTAAAAACTCCAAAGCTCAATTATTCTAAGTGTAATAATGCATAAAAGATGTCTGAAATTTGTGCCTAAGAGTTCATATTTATAGAGGGGGAAAAGGACCTAATTTGAGTATTGGGTTAAAATAGCAAAAACTGCCAAAACAGGCCAAAAATAGCCTTCTCGGACATCTGTGTCGATCGACAGGCAGGCTGTCGATCGACACAACCATCCAGTCGAAATCCGGGCTGAAGTTTGTGACGTTTCTGAAATTTTGACCTCTGTTTCGATCGACAGGGAGGATTTCGGTCGACAGGAATCCTGTTGGTCGACACAAATCCTGTCTCTCGACACAAATCCATCTGTCTGCGCAGTCTCACGGTTTTGGCCATAACTTTTGCTCCCGAACTCTGATTGACCCGATTCCAGTTGCGTGGAAAGCTAACTCAAAGATATTTCCATCCATGTGCTCCATTAGCTCAGATTCCATATGTGGAAGAAGTCGTAATTGTTCCTTTGAACATCATCTGCTTTCGGTACGGGTTTCCAATGAATTTAGCCTAAAACCTACAAAATTCACCCATCAAAGGCATAACACCCTCTAAAGTAGACTCATGCACAGAAATAAGTAAAAATATAATGTAAAACACTTGAAACAATGGAGAAAAAAATAGATAAGTGAGTATAAATATGAGCTTATCACCAGTCACTCCACCCTCTATAAGTAAAAAGATATATACTCTTGTGGTAGTTGATGATTATTCCAGGTACACATGGGTTCGCTTACTGAAAACCAAAGATGAGGTTAAGATCACTCTACCAGAGCTAATCCTCAAGGAAAAGAATAGTAAAGAAGTTACGGTGAAGAGGATCCGGTTTGATAATGGAACGGAATTCTGTAACAGCATTCTCATGGATTTTTGCGCAGAAGCCGGTATAAATCATGAGAGATCCATTGCTAGGACCCCACAGCAGAACGGTCTAGCAGAAAGGAGGAATCGAACCTTGAAAGAAGCAGTGCGATCTATGCTAGCCGATACCGACCTACCTGCTAAATTTTGGGGCGAAGCTGTGATGACTGCCTGCTATACACAGAACGGGAGCTCTATCAACGGTCGATTCAACAAAACTCCCTATGAAGTATATAACGGTCGTAAGCCTAATTTAGATTATTTACGTGCTTTTGGTGCAACGTGTTATATCCATAACAACGGAAAGTCAAAACTTAACACTTTTTCGCCTAAGTCGGATGAGGGTGTACTTCTCGGATACGGTCACCCCACTCACAAAGTTTACAGAGTGTTAAATAAGACTACCAGAATTGTGGAAATAACATGCAATGTTATTTTTGATGAATCTACTTTAGTGCGCAGAGCCATCAATAAGACAAAGGATGACAATCATGAGACTAATGATGTCAATGGTCAATCGATCTTGAATTATCTTGAACACTTACGAGTTGATCCGACTAAGTCTATGAATGAATGTAATCCTGTTCAGACAAGTCCAGCAGACCAGGCCAGTGATGCTAACGATCATGCTGAGGCCAATCCCCAAAAGGATATCTTTAATCTGCTAGATGATTCAGATGAGGAAACCTCTAATCCTACCCCCGTCGCTGAGGAAATCAATGCTACTGAAGATCTTGGCAGAGGAGCTGCTGAGATACCAGCTGCTGAGGCACCAAATTCTGAGAATTCTACTGAAAGAGAAGGTCCAGACTATGATGTTCCTATAGCCGAAGTACCGGCTGCTGAAGAAACTCCTGATGCTGAAGATGCTGAGGATGAAGTGGTCAATGCAGAACATACCAATAATCTCATAGGAGAAAGAATTGCTGGAGAACCAATCAGACCAGCATGGCTGCGTGCACATCCACTAGAAGATGTTCTTGGAGATATCAATGACCCCGTCCTGACCAGACGAGGATCTGCAATGTTTTCATGCTATCTATCAAGTGAAGAACCAACTAAAGTTGAGGATGCACTACGTGATCCAGACTGGGTAAACACTATGCAAGAGGAGCTTGCTAAATTCTCTTGCAACCATGTATGGGATCTGGTGGATAGACCAAAACATTAGAATGTCATAGGCACCAAATGGGTATTCAAGAACAAGAAGAATGAATCAGGCTTGGTGGTAAGAAATAAAGCACGCCTTGTAGCCAAAGGGTACAAACAGTGTGAAGGCATCGACTATGATGAGACATTTGCGCCTGTAGCAAGATTGGAAGCAATCAGATTATTTCTCGCTTATGCAGCACATCATGAATTCTCGGTCATGCAAATGGACGTCAAAAGTGCATTCCTTAATGGCGAACTCAAGGAGGAGGTCTACGTTGAGCAGCCTCCAGGCTTTGAGAATGGAAATCAGGTCTATAAACTAAGAAAAGCTTTGTATGGACTGAACCAAGCACCTCGAGCTTGGTATGGAACTTTATCTAAGTTTCTACTCGACAATGGCTTCAAAAAGGGAAGGATTGATCAAACACTCTTTCGCATTAAGGACGAAGGAAGTATTCTACTTGTGCAAATCTATGTTGATGACATCATCTTTGGCTCAAAGAATCAAGCTCTCTGTGACAAATTCTCCAAGCTAATGATGAGTAATTTTCAAATGAGTATGATGGGGAGAATGTCCTATTTTCTTGGACTTCAAGTTCAACAATCAAATGAAGGAATTTTCATTCATCAAAAGAAATACACGCGAGATCTAATTGCTAAATAGTGTCCAGAGAAATCTAAGAGCTTACGGATTCCCATCAGCAATGCGTGTATAGCAGATCTAGAAAAAGAATGAGAAGCAGTGAATCCTACCTTATATCGAGGAATCATCGGATCTCTGCTATATCTTACAGCCAGCAGACCCGATATATCATATGTTGTGGGACTATGTGCCAGATATCAATCCCAACCAAACAAAACACATCTAGACACAGCGAGGCGAATTATCCGTTATTTAAAATGCACAGAAGGCTTAGGAATTTGGTATCCAAGAGCCGACAGTCTAGCCCTGAGTGGATATTCAGATTCTGATTTTGGAGGATGCAAAATCGACAGGAAAAGCACCAGTGGTACATGTCAATTCCTTGGTCATAAATTGATCAGTTGGTTCAGCAAAAAGCAGCACTCGGTAGCAACCTCAACCACCGAAGCAGAGTATGTAGCGGCTGCTAGTTGCTGTCAGCAAATTCTGTGGATTCGACAACAACTTCAAGATTATGACATCTCACCTGAATGCGTACCAATCTACTGTGATAACAATAGTGCTATGTGCATCACGAAGAATCCAGTACATCATTCCAGGACAAAACACATTGACATCAGACATCATTTTATCCGTGATCATCAAGAAAAGAAGGATATTGATATTCAGCGAATATGTACTGAGGATCAAATAGCAGACATCTTCACTAAGCCCCTTGCAGAGGCAAGATTCAAAGAATTATGCATCAAATTGGGCATGAAGGAACTAGATATTGCTGCTGATGAATGAGATACTACTCTCATTCTTTCTGGTTTTCTTGGATTTTCTTATGTTACTTTCAGCATATTATGGGAAACTTTACTATATGTAGTCTGCTAAGCTAATGGCGAATGACGGATATGCCCCTATCAACATTCAGCAGATAAATTGTTTCTGCTCAGCAAACTATGAAGGAATACAGATCACATCTATATTTTGTCCTGAAAAAACATCAAGAGATCGAAATATTTATATATTCTTCACCAAAAGAGGAACATGCCTTGAAGCAGGTATTCATTACAAAAGGAAGAGATGGCACTATCAGCCAAACAAAAGAGGAAATACAAGATCTACTACAGAATTCATTTAGAAAGGCGACACTGGCTTATAAGGATAGAAATCAGCCCCTTGAAGGTTGGATGGACCGTCAGCGATTTCTGGAAAATACTTCTCCATCAACCAGCTAAGCTGCATTCCATTCCGCAGAGACACGAACGGATGAAGGTTGACAGCTTCCCAGACATTCTTGAAGACGTATCTGGCCCAGTCAACGGAGGAAGCATCATCCATGGCCATCATCACCTGCAAAACAGATCTTGAGAAACAGAGGTCATAAGGCTCCTCTCCAAGCAGGATTCCATGGGCAATACGGAACATGACCCAATATGATGTCTGGAGGCCAGAGGCAGGAATGTCAGGGCTGAAATCAAAACGAGAAGAATGACGCCATTTCTCCCATGCCAGCCATTCTGGAGCCACTTCCTCTGCAAGATAGTCCTCTACAGACAACAAACCTCGAGGAAGCCCGAAATCAACTGCAAAGGTGTCAGGGGTCCAATGGACAAGCTTATCATGGAACACCCCATAGATTGTGTTCGGTTCCACACGGCAATCACTGAGGAAATCTCTCAACACTTCCTCTTGAAAATGGTGAGGAGTAGCACACACAAATTGCGAAAGACCCCCCCACTGCAACGTAGATATGATCTTCACTGCCACATCACAATCATCTATGTAATACCTATCCAGACCTGGCTCATCCAGGATCAGATTGCATCTGATATCTATGGTTCGTGGAGGAGAGCCCATGAGTGAAGAAAGGGACCTGACTCTCTTGAAGGAGAAGAAGATTGAAATTATGAATCAGGAAAGAAGGGAAGTTGCGATGTTTGGATAATCTCAAACTGAGGTATTTATAGAGGATTTCCCATTTATGACGCGAAGAAAGAGAAAAATTTGTCTGAAGATCGCAATGATTCACCTCTTGGAATACGAAACGTCGCCAATAAAGGGATCGACGTGTATGCATGGGAAGTCAAATCATTTTTTTTCCAGCAATAGTAAGAAAGGAGTATTGAAAAGTTCGAGGATCTCATCATCACATTTTTCAGATAAGAGCTCTCATAGAATCAGCAGATCTTCCGAAGTTGCTGAAAATTAGAATGCTGAGAAGGACCATCCTCTATCAGCATCCTTAAACGGCTGCTAGTTCAGAAACCACAATATATCCAAAATCGAGGCAGGAGGACTCAAAATTCAAACTTGATGGGACCCGATCAGGCGTAATTAATGCATGCAAACGGCGGCATCAACTGAGGAGACGCCACGTTAGAAACACTTGAGTGTTTCTCGGAGCAGGGGAAGCTATATGAAAAGACGCGTTTATTCTGAACCGTTGATCTAACACTTCGCAAACTTTCCCTCAACCGTTAGAACTCACATTCAAATTAACCCTACCTTTGCTCTGATCACTGTTCATTTTCTTCTCATTTTTCGAAAGACAGAGCAAAATCCCCAATCCTAAAGACTCCATAGAATTTGAAAAATTACTCTAGATTTTCCCTCACAGACATGGCTACAGACTCTATAGCCTCATCATCCCAGAAATCTACATGTCAGAACCATCGCCCTAAATCACATGAACCACCTCCCTTCAATTTTCCACCAAATTCTGAAGAACCCTTACATATGCGGCATGCACCAGGGTTTACTGGGATTCTAAAGAAAGAAGATGTTGATGACTCAATATCGTATGGACAGCTTGTTATGATGGCTCGGAAGAAATCCCTAGCCGGCCACACAAAGGAGCAGAGGTGTTTGGCTCAAATCATGAAGGATCGGATTCTGTATAAATGTCTTGCTGCTGAACATATCCCAGATTGGATAATGGATATCCTCGATAGCGAACAGGTAACTCAATACTTATCCGCTGAACCCATGCATTTTCATCCGCATATGGTTTCTGAATTTTATGCCAGAGCAGTCATGAGTGAAGATGGAAAATCTTTTAAAGCTTGTGTTTATGGAAGTATCATTGAAGTCAGTGCCGAAGTTCTTGCTAAAACTTTTGGTCTTCAGAATGAGGGGGAACGTATATCTCATTACAAAGTAACGGATTATGATGAGATGGAAAGACGTTGGAATTCTTGGAAGAAGCCTGAAGTAATGAAGGATAGGAAAGGTC
This sequence comes from Plectranthus barbatus, assembly GCA_026898455.1. Taxonomy (NCBI): domain Eukaryota; kingdom Viridiplantae; phylum Streptophyta; class Magnoliopsida; order Lamiales; family Lamiaceae; genus Plectranthus; species Plectranthus barbatus. The sequence goes on from JAPKLW010000726.1 coordinate 178,624, forward strand.
ATGAGATCACATTCCGGGCTGCCACACCCATTAACACCCTACAGGATGAATTTAAGATTCTAGCCGAATTGGTGATCAAGATGTTCCAATGCGACGCCGGATCATATTCTGAACTTTCTGCTAAGAAATATGCAGTAATGATGGCTCTCACAGACAAAGTGAAGGGAAATTGGGCTGAGTATTTCTTCGAACGATGGGCAGAGCACGACAAGAAGAACGACCACATGTCTGTGGATAGAACTTTTTCATCAAATGTTAATTTTGGATTGAAAATAAGCAAGTTTCTGGAATTGGTCATGCATTCAACGAAAATTGATCAAGGAGTGAAGTTGCTCTCCACTGATTTCATTCCAATCACACAAAAAGCAGCCAACCCTCTTGATTTCAAGAAACCAAAGAAGCTGACTGGTAAATCCAATGTGGATGCGGACAAGCCTACTTCAGATGAGGAAGTAGGCGAACGTTCCTTGGGCGAACAAATATTGCTGACAGCGACACCTATCTCTGCTGAGGAAATAGCAGCATTAACTCAGAACGCCGAAACAGAGCAATGCTTTAAGCAGCTTGATGATATTGTAGCTCTCGGAGAGATACCAACCGAACAGATTGAGGAGATTATGGACCAAAGGGCCACACTTCAGCAGCCACTCGTGATTGGTCAACTTGTTGTTCCAATTTCTTGTGAACAACAAAAGGATATTGCTCCCACCAGGAACAGAAGGTCTAGTCGTCAGCGCCTACGCCAAATTGCTGAGCTAACCACTGTCCCAACTGAAAAAGTACCTGATTCACCCCTATCATCTAAAAGTTTTGATGAACGTGTGAAAGGCGTAAGTGAAGCTAAACGAAAGCGTGCAGAAAAATTGAAGGCACAGGAAGTAAAGGAACACAGAAAGGAGATGGATAGAATCACATTCGAAGGAAGGGATCTGAACTTCGAGAGAGTAAAAAGATCTCATCTAGAAAGAGAGAATCAAAAGGAGAATACTAGTCAAGCACCCGATGCGGAAGCTGCTGAAGAGTTAAGCAGAGCAGCAAAGAAAGGGAAGACAATAATAGACTCTACTTTGACAGAAAAAGAAATGGATAACCCTATTGCAGTCAGCAACACTACAAAGATTACAACTGCAGCAGACGGCATGACTGATAAAGAGCTAGATACGCTGATTCAATCTGGCGCTTTCACAGCTACGGAACACTCCAAAGGCAAATCGGTTCAATTTCGCGAACCAATTGCTACATCTTATCAAGACAGTAGCTCAGAGGAGGACGTGCCACGAACAGAGATAAATGATACACATTCCAAAGATAAGGATGCAGGACCATCAGAAATCTCTAAGGAAAGCGCAGATACGAACATGCCTACTGCAGATCATGTTGCTAAGGAAAACACTATTGAGACTGAATCGGAGCAAACCACTGAAGAAACAGAGAAAAACATTGCTAAAGAATCTATTGCACAGACGATTCTATGAAAACAACTGCTGAAGAATCTACTGCAGCTGACGAAACAATGGCAGATACTGCTGAAGAAGTCCATACTACTGAGGAGACAACAGTCGATGCTAGTAATAAAGATCAAGAAGAAGAGACGATAGAAGAAGAAATCTCCTCTGCTGGATTTCTGGACGAATCCACCTGTTCATCAGAATCTGATTCTGAGGGGGAATCTACCGAAGTATTTGATGCCAAAACTCTTTGAAAATACCCCACTTTGCGAAATGAACAACTGAGGATCCCATTTGATGGTTTACCTGGCAAACTTTTTCGCTCACGAAGAGTAGCACAGTGGTGTGCTGCTGTCTCGATTAATGAAGATATGAATGCTGATCTCAGAGATTAGAGTGATGAGATCTTAGCCTTCGTAGAGCAAGAAGTAAATAGGGACATTGCAGGAGTCTTCTATGTTGAGATTCACGAAGAAACAGAGGAAGGCAGAGTGCTTGGTAATCAATTTCGATGATGGAAGACTTATGACTATATCATGCATGAACTCTGTTTTGAGGAAATGATGATTATTATCGCTAGAAAAGGTCTCAATTTCTGACGTTCCGAAGAAACCTGGGCAAATGAGTGGATGGACCAGCCCTCCTGCACAAAACAATATACTGATCAACAAGTAATTGCTCGATTGCAAGCCATCTGTGCTCACAGGAAGTTTCTTCCATCTCAGACCCTGCCCAGATCACAGTTTGCTCCAGATAAAAAGTCCTTGGCCCACATGGGACTAACCAAACGACAAAGGGCTGCAATGATTGCTTATCGGAAGCGGAAAGCTGCTTATGAGGAGAAGTTGCGAGTTAGAAGTCTCGAACTAGCCGCAATCGAAGAAGAAAAAGAAAAGGAGGCCAGGAGACAAGACTATCTCAAAATTATTAACTTTCAGAAAGAATACACTCGAGCCGCCACCTCACTTCAAGTCTCTGAAACTCAAGGTTCTGACTCAAATCTCAATCAGAATATAGTGAGTGAGTCCATGGAAGTAGATACCAATGTGGTTCTTGATGTTGACACACAAAGAGTTGAAGCAGCAGCTCATGCATCTGCAATTGTTACAGTGGAAAGAGAAGACGGTGAAGCTACTACATTAGCAAGCGGTACTGAAATGGTTGTCTCTGACAATCCCATTGCCGCCGAACCAGTCCAAGTAAGCTTCCAATCTCTTGTCAACATACTTCATAACGCCCTACATCAACACGATATCTAGCAAGCCAGATTCAATGAAGAGGTCCTGAAAGAGGTTGCTGATGTCCGAGGAGCAATCTCTGGAGTGAAAACCTCTGTCTCAGAGGTTCAGCAACAAGTTGGTCAAGTCGCTACCAAGATCACACATGTCAAAGAAACCGTGTCTACGGTGCAAACAAATGTGATGACTCTCAGCGTCGATCTTGACGCACACAAGTCCTTCTCCACTTCTGTTTTGGATGCTCTCAAAGAGGGGGAAGAAAGAAGGATTGCTGAACAAGCAAGGATAAAAGCAGAGGAAGTTGAGCTACTGCTGAAAGAAAAAGAATTTGAACGTGCAATGATGGAACGGAGAATGAAGTTAGAAGAACAACAGAGAGAAGACCAACGAGCACGTATTGAAGAGATGGAGAAACTAATGGCCATGACGATGAAGAAAGTTGAATCTCTTGAGAAGCCAAAACCTCCACCGGATGCTCAGAACTAAGGTCACTCTTTATCATTTTTTTTCTTACCATGATTCTGAAATGATTTCTCTAAACTTGTAATTGCAAAATCATATATGAAATCATCAGAATCATGACAAAACCTTATTGTCTAAATTCTAATTTTTCGAGTGTGAACAATAATTGAAATACACTTTCTGTGTACTCAACAAATCAGAATCCGGAAAAATAAACCAGGGATGTTTAAATGGTTGCGGAATGATTTGATTGTAATATTTTTTTAAAGCAAAGAAAGTCTCTGAGATAGTGTGTCTAGAAATTTCTTTGTAACTCAGAACTTCTAAGCTAAGTCTCAGCAATCCCTAATAAGCTTTGACCGCACCAAAAAGGGGGGAAATGTTGGGAAAATATTCATGAATTACCCTTAGGATCTTATTGTAAAAGGTTTTGTTGGATCAAACCTTAGTAGACGATCGATCATTGCTGAACATTAGCATAGCTTAGCAACTGATGTAATGTCCTGTATAGGGTAAATATCGAGTTGTAATAGAATAGGCTGCTTGGAAGTATCTCAGCAAACATCAAAGAATGCTAAAGGAAGACCGCTAGCAATAACAAAATGCTAAGGAGTCAGCATTCGACAAACACATCTTAAACTGCTGAAGACGCTAGCAAACCAAAATCAGAGTAGCAGACAAAGCACTTGCTGCGCATTGAGACCAGAAGTATGCTGAAAGAGATCCAGCATCCCGTACCAGTAGAAGCTCAGCAAAGCAAACCAGAACAACTGCTACACCGCCATTCTGACCAACACGCAACGATTAGCCATGTCAGAAGTAGGATGGAAAAGCTTGTCCAAAAGCAAAAAAGTTAGTAAATAGCTACCTGCATTTAAGGAGAAAGATCTGTTGTGTCTAAATGGATCTGCCGACTCAAACTTCGAGGACACCTCTATAAAAGGCAAGTCAAAGGAAGATGCAGGTGCTGCTCACTCTCTAACCAAAACTCGATATACGAAAGATTCCAAAAAGTAAAAAGGCAAGAGAGCAGTCCAGTTGAAAGGTACAATCCAGAGATATCCAAAGCCCTTCAACATTCAGAGTGTCTCACTACGTCTGACATTCTTCTGAGTGATTCTTGAACTGGCACAAGAATCTTCAATCATTGGGATCACTTTCTCTTTAAGGAAAGCATTCAGCAGTCAATTTCTTGTGAAGAAATAGATTAAGGCGGGCATTGAAGCCAAAGACACACGATAGTTCGAAGGGAACTCTAAACTCTTCCAAGTGAGTGGTGAAAGCAAGTTTTACGAAGGTGCGCCCTTGACTCAGCCGGAGCCACATCAGGAAAGTCCGGAGTATCGGAAGATAGCCATAAAGCAGACAGACCTATCGATGGCTGGTTGCTTAATAGGAAAGGCAATTCTTTATACACCGTATACTTTCTAGTAAAATTCTTAGCGATTCGGCTAAGGAGTGGACGTAGATCATTTGATCGAACCACTATAAATTGTGTGTTGTCTTGCTGTTACTACTTTCCAAGCTAGTATGTTTTAAAACCTAGTGACCAATTTGCTAGTGTATAACTGAAAAAGGTAACCTAAGTAAACTTTAACTAAAATAGAGTTGAGAATAATCTGAATACAAGTAAACGCAATCTATTCCACTGCACTTCGTGTGTGTACTTTATTGTAACCACGACGACTCTGATCATAAGGGACCAACACCTACATTCTTTTGAGTGAATATGATACACCTTCTTTTGGATGTTGGTTTACTTGGTGTTATAGGGATCTTTCTTCCAAGATAGACCGTGTGATGAAGAATGAACCATGGTTCAAGGCTGGCTGGTACTGCAGATCGGATTTTTTACCACGTGGAATACATTTTGACCACTTTGCCAGTATCACATTTTTGTTTGAACAGGTACCTCTATTTAAAGCTTCTTTTAAATTTTCTAACATCTGGTTGCTGCATAAGGACTTTGATAGGGTGTTGAAAGAGAATTTATTGGATGGTAAAGTTTAGTTAATCTGTCAGCTACATTTGGTGGAGAAACTGGAGAATTTAAAAGGATCTTGTTTTAAATTATTCATTGTGATATTTGGGGTGAATATAAGACACCTTTATTTACTGGAGCCTATTATTTTCTCACAATCGTTGATGATTTTAGTAGAAGTGTGTGGGTATATCTAATGAGATATAAATTACAAGTTGGGAAATACCTTAAACTTTTTTTTAACATGGTAAGAAATCAATTTAGGAAGAGTATTAAACGCCTTAGAACAGATAATGGAGGAGAGTTCCAGTCACAAGAAATGATGAATTACTATGTTGAGAATGGTATCTTGTTAGAAACCTCTTGTGTACATACACCACAGTAAAACAGAGTTGTTAAGAGAAGACATAGGTATATCCTTGAGATAGCTAGAGCATAAGATTTCAAGCTAATTTACAACTTGAGTTTTGGGGGGAAAGCATCCTGACAGCCAATGTATCTAATTAATAGGCTCCCATCTAAAATAATTCAAGATAAAACACCCTATGAAGTATTGTTAGGGAAAAGGCCTCGTTATGATCATCTTAGGGTTTTTGGGTGCCTCGTCTACGCCAAGGATACAAACAAAGGAAAAGATAAGTTTGATGAAAGGGGGAGAAAATGTGTTTTTATTGGTTATTCAGATGGACAGAAAGGTTACAAGGTATATGAGCTAAATAGCGGAAAAATATATACTTCACGAGACGTGAGATTTGTGGAGGATATCTTTCCTTATGTTTCAGCCATGAGTAGTGAGAGTGATAATGTTGAAAGAAAAATATTGAAACTGAGTATGTTGTTTATGATTTACCAAGAGAAAGTGATGATGAGTATAAGGAAGATGTTGTGACTGAAATCACCACACAAGGAGAGGGTACTATTATTCGACAAAGCAATAGAATAAGAAAGCAGCCAGCTCACCAAAAGGAATTTGAAGTTGATCTACCAGGCTCCATAGACCATACACCCCGTTTCCAACACAGGAACTTTGACGGTACATCCTATATCTAATTATATTTGTTATGATCTATTTTCTCGTGCTCTTAAAAGTTTTTAGCCTCTCTTGATGCAAATGATGGGCCAAAATCCTATTTTCATGCTGCTAAAATACCTGAATGGCGAGAAGCAATGAAGAAGGATATAGAAGCATTGGAGTGTAATGGAACATGGGATTTGGTCGAGTTGCCGAAAGGGAAGAAGGCTATTGACTCTAAATGGGTGTACAAAGTGAAGTATAAACCAACGGGTGAAGTGGAATGATACAAAGCTCGCTTGGTGGTAAACGGATTTACACAAATACCAGGTATCGACTTCCATGAGACTTTTGCTCCGGTTGCTAAGCTTGTAACAATGTGATGCTTTCTCATAGTTGGAGTCAAGAAAAATTGGATCATACATCAACTAGATTTTAATAATGCTTTTTTACATGGCAACTTGAACAAGGATGTTTATATTAATATTCTCCAAGGGTATGCAAAAGAAAAAATTCAGAGGTGTTCTCGTGAATATTGGTTTTAAATAGTCACGAGTTGATCGTTCCTTGTTCGTTCTTATGCAAGGGAAGATTTTTATCGCTACTTTGATATATGTTCTACTAGCAAGAAATGATGGCAATCTGATCCAGAAGATTAAAGGGATATTAGATGAGAAGTTTAGCATAAAAGATCTTGGTCCTTTAAAATATTTTCTTAGCATTGAAGTGGTGCGATCCAGCCATGGCATGGTGATGATGCAACGAAAATTTGCTCTTGATATATTAAAGGACGGTGGAATAGAAGGATGTCGATCAAGCGTTATTCCAGTAGAGCAAAATGCACGGTTTGATGTGGATGATAAAAGTCCGCTAATAGATGCTCAACAATATCAACGATTAATTGGGAGGTTGCTTTATCTTACTGTGACAAGGCCGGATGTTCAATATGTGACAAATATACTTAGTTAGTTTTTATCAACGCCGAGACAGGTACACCTTGATGCCGCGATGAGGGTGATACGCTATACAAAGGGGACTGCTGGGCAAGGTATATTTATACCTACGAATGGAGAGTTAGAGCTGGAGGCATATTGTGATTCAGTTTGTAGTGGTTGCCCAATTACTTAACGTTCTCACACTGGTTATATTATTAAACTTGGGGAAGTGCCTATTTCATGACGAACAAAGAAGCAAAGTGTGGTCTCACGATCCTCTGCAGAAGCTGAGTACCGAGCCATGGCAGACACGGTAAGTGATATGTTGTGGCTTAGATGGTTTCCGATGGATTTAAAAGTGCAACAAAATAAGCCTACATACCTATACTGCGACAATCAGGTAGCCCGCCATATATCCTGTATTCCATGAGCGAATGAAACATATTGAAATGGATTGTTATTTTGTTCGTGAACGAGTTGAGTCCATGGAGATTGAACCGTGTAAGATCAAGACTACGAAGCAAATTGTAGACATTTTCACGAAGTCTCTTGGTTCGGATCAACTTCGTTATTTATCTGTCAAGTTGGGAGTTCACGATCTTCACTTGCCAACTTGAGAGAGGTGTTGAGATTTGCAATATTCCATGTATATCTTGGCATGAATACGCTGATATATTCCATGCATATACGGAAGATAGAGATGAAGACATTAGACATATCTTTATATATCTTTTCCTTTGGTTTAGGATTTGATACTTAGATTTCTTTGTTTACGTAGTTTTCTTGTTGCGTAATTTACTCTTCGTCCGCTATATAAGGACATGTTGCTATATCGTATGACTTCAGATCAACGAAATACAAGATATTTTAGTTTTCTCAATATAAAACTATTTTTTTATTGTAATTCTTTTATGGATATAGTCAAACTTTAATATTTAGTATTTGCAAGTTTTGGTCTATCTCAATAAAAGATAATCTTTCTTGTTATCTTATCCAAGCAAACAATTTAATATACGTTTATGCCATTTCTACGTAATTTGGTCATGACATGAAATATCATTCTATATTCACACTTCAATTGAAAAAAAAATTCATATTTAATATTTTTATTTTGAAGTCATAATATTATATGAGATCTAATATATTCTAAGTTCTAACGATTTATTTATTGGTATTATCTGTTTGAGTTTATTATACACTGAGTGATCAGTGATCACATACAAATATTTGCGTGTAAATTGTTTATTTCCTCAAAAAAATAAAAATACGAGTTGTTTATGAATTCAAGATTTATTGTATAAGTTTTTATATTTGTATCTGATTTAAGTTTAAAAATTATATCTGTGGACTCTATCAAATTTATATAAGAAACTGAAATGATATAACTTAGTTGATTTAAATTTGTTTCTCGCACAACTTAAATGAAAGGTGCTTTTTTGATTTATCATATAAAATCTCTATGTGAGAACGAAAAATATGCACAGAATTACAATAGATGTTTAATTTCTAATATATAATATTTTTATCAATTATGAAAAAAAATATTTTAAACCATAATTTACATATTCAGAAAAATTATTTACGATTAAAAGAAACATTGTTCATGATACTCAAAAATAAGAAATCAAAATGATCAAAAATCTTCTATTCAAATATTTATAATTTGTTCACTATAATTAATTTTTATGTAACCATATCCCTATGATTACAAATTTAAAATGGCCTAGTGGCCATATAAAATTTATCTGTAAGAAGAAAGAAATTTCACCATATTATAAGATAGTATATGCTCAAATTTGTAATAAATTGTGGAATACTTTAATATATAGACCCAATCCTTTTTTTTTTAGCGACTCTCGATTCAAATAGTGCCTTAGGAAAAAAACTAAATATTACTACTAATACAAAATTTTAAATTCTTAATTATTATTATTAGATAGTATATATCATGACATTTTTCTCAATTGTTTGATAATTGCCGCAAGTAAACCACCAGACGACAAATCTCACATCAAATTTGAATAAATCTAAACACGCAATCAATGATTGATACGACCTATAGTTATAATAATATCATCTTTGTATAATATAATTAGAAACCACGCCATCCATATATTATAAATCACATCAATAATTTCACATATTTAGACAATATATTTTTTTTTTCTACAATTCCAAAAATTTCAACATTAGCAAAACTACCATTCATTAATAAAACGTGTCCATACAGGCCCTTGTCCGCCACGTGTCTCTATTACTCTTACTCTTTAACTCCAATCATTTACGCCCCCGCGCACCCCACCCCCCCCCACCCCTCCCCACCCCCAAAATCAATCAATCATGAACCCCCACATTTTCTCACGCACAACACACACTGGCCATGGCTCTCTCCTCTTTTCCCTCGATCCCGCCCAAACCCCCCTTTCCGCATCCAATTTAACGAACTACAATTCCTAACCCTAATTCCCAACGCGATGGCGATCGTTACCGGCGACAGATATCTCGAATCGCTCGTGAAATTCGTCGAGAATCAGGCGGAGAAATTGATAGAAGGCTCGCTGGTGTTGAAATTGAATCCGGTGGGTTTGCGGTACGTGCAATCGAGGCTGGAGGCGCTGGGGGAGCTGGAGAGTTTGCTGGCTGGAGCTCCGGTGGATTATTTGCGGGCTTATGTGTCGGATTTGGGTGACCACCGCGCGCTTGAGCAGTTGAGGAGAATTCTCCGCCTGCTTCCGTCGTTGAAGGTGGTTTCGGTACTCCCGCCGCCACGCAGGGATCCGACCCCCCTGTTCCTGCTTCCATTTGGAAGTTTGAAGGTTTTGGAGCTCCGAGGTTGCGATTTGTCAACGTCTGCAGCGAAAGGGTTGCTTGAGTTGAGGTTTACGCTTGAGAAATTGATATGCCATAACTCAACTGTGAGTGCTGAATTTTTCTTTCTTTCTTTTTTCTTTTTTTTTTTTTTGCTTGCAATGTTGATCACATTGGATTCTCTTCTGATTATCGAGATATTTGCTATTAGTGGAGAATGTTTCGCTATGCATATGACGTTGTAGTTAAGGAGCGACACAAATAATGCTGTATGCTTAATTGTTTTGCATCTTTCAGTGAATATTGAGTGATGCAGGGGTAATGTCATGACATTTAAATAGTTCTTATGTCAACTGCCAACGAAAGTCCTAGTTTCTTCTTCCCGCCTAGTGCACGGCTAATAAGCATTGATCAATTTGCTAGTTACAATCTTAGATCCATTATCTTGACTTTTGTATTTTGTTTTTGGGGATTTTTTAGGATGCATTGCGCCATGTATTTGCAAGTAGAATTGCGGACATAAAGGATTCACGCCAGTGGAACCGGTTGTCTTTTGTTTCATGTGCATGTAATGACTTGATTCTCATGGACGAGTCGTTGCAGCTTCTTCCTATGGTTGAAACCCTTGATCTGAGTAGGAACAAGTTTGCGAAGGTGGATAATCTCAGGAAGTGCACCAAATTGAAGCATGTGGATTTGGGATTTAACAACCTCAGAAGTATTGCATCGTTAAGTGAGGTAATTTTCTGAAATTTCATGAAATCAAATGTCTATTAGCTGAGCCAAAAGAGATTCTTTTCGGGTTGAGTTGAATACATAAGTTCTTGGTGATGATTATTGTGTAGACAATCATTTGGTCAGGCTCATCTAAGGTCATGGAAATCAGCTAACAATATTTTCAACTTATTAACCTATTTTCTAACTGTATTACTGTACACATTAGATATCAAGATATATACCCTTAAGCTTTGTACAATAAAATGAATTTATGTCTTAAAAAGCATGAGGCGACTCGGTCCATGAAAGTCGAGGCAAGAGGCGAAGGTGAAAGCAAGTGCATTAAAGATGCGACGCAAACATATATTTAAATTACCTAGAAATTATGTGTAGATGATATTATCACTTAAGTACACAATTTCAAGATATAAATGTCAAATAAAGACCATATATTCCATGTCAATAGATAAATAGTCCACAAACTAACATCAAACATCATGAACAACTATAATCCTATATCATTGCCAAATATTTAAATAATATTTATGCTTTATGTGTCTAATATTCTAATGTATTTCTTTGCTAATGCTAGAAACCATCTTGAGGAAATATAAGCATGAATTAGTGAAGTAACGCCAACTATGCCAGAATGCATGTATTTTAATGAACTTTGTGAATTATATGGAATTCCGTAAGTTTGTTGGTTTTATGAAACATTTGGAAGTGATATATTGATGCATATTCGCAATATACTATATAGGTCAATCACCAAAATTATGTATTATAGCCTCACATACTTTAGTTGCCTGCCTTGCTGCGCCTCACACCGTAGTCTGAGGTCACACGCCTTAGGTACAACAGTTCTGAGGCACACCTTAGACATGCTTTTCTTAACACATAAATGAATAAATCCACTATGTTTATCATATCAGTTGGTCAGACTTTGCAACTCAGCAGTCTTACGTGCTACTATATTTTGTAGATATCTGATTCTTACAGAAATGATTTTTTCCAGAACATTTTATATAATATCTAACAAGTGGGTCCGAACACAATATATTGTTCTAATGTATGAACTTCTTCAGGCCATCACACCTGCTGCTGAAGTGTGGTTGTTTTCTTTTTCCTATTTTTCAACCTGCAGAGGAGACTTCGGCACTCTCTACCCTAAAGTTATTTATTTCTTACTTGTTATTCATTTCTCTTTTAATCAACTTCTTGATCGTAATAATGATAAACCTTGATATGCTTTAGTCTTGGACATGAGCTGCACAAGTTACTTAAGATGTTGTAAGTGCTGTCATCTTAATTTCAGTTTTTCACCCCAATTTTATGAATTCACTATCGGACACTTCAACTCTTACATTGGTCTTCACTTGAACTAGTAGAAGCAGAAGAAAGTAAATGAGAGTTGGAAATAATAAGATGCCCTCTATTATCTGATTTATATTCTCCTCAATCAGTATTGGCATCTTTATTTTGGGAATCAGTAGCAGAGCCCCTTTTAAGTTTTTTTGTTTATGCAGGTCCCCTGTCAGATTGTTAAGCTTGTGCTGAGGAACAATGCTTTAACTTCATTGCATGGCATTGAGAATCTGAAGTCACTTCAAGGGCTTGATCTTTCATACAATATTATTTCTAACTTCTCTGAGATAGAAGTCCTTGCTGGTATCCCATGTCTTCAGAGCTTATGGTTAGAAGGAAATCCTCTTTGCTATGCCCGATGGTTCCGAGCTAAAGTTTTCAGCCTTTTTCCTCATCCAGACCTAGTAAGTTCTTTGTCCCCATTTCCTGGTTGTCATTACTGAGGAACATATTTTAGAATAAATTTTATCCATTTCTTGGAGCACTTATGTCACATATTCATGTGCTTACATTGACTTGCTTAATGATATATTTGCATGTGCGTTAGCTTACGCTGGATGAGAAGAAAATCTCTGCCTGGGAGGCTTGGAAGCGGAAAATAATAATTTCAGGCAGGCAGAAGGAGCCTGCGAGCTTTGGGTTTTATTCACCAATCCAGAATGATGCTGATGTAAAAGGAACTGCAAATGCAAAGAAGGTAAAACTTTTAGATGGTATCATTATTAATTTCATGAGAATGATTAGCAAACTCTTACTGAGCTGGGAAATCCGTTAGAAATAAATAATTATTTTAATTTGATGATTTTCAGAAGCGTTCTCGTCTTGCATATATTGAGAATGATGAGCGGAGCATGGGTATTGCTGACCAAGATTCAGTGTCATGTGATAATGAAATCATGAGCAGAGGCGAAACTGCCCATGCAGAAGAAGAAGCTGAAATGGAAGGTTTGATTACAAGAATTGAAAGCTTGAAGAAGGATCACTCTGTTCTATGGTTCGAAGAATTTCAGGAATGGATGGATCAAACATCTGAAAATGTTGCTGATGGCAATAAACTTAGGGGTACTTTCTCACATAGTAATAAAGAGATGCATTTGAAGAGTGAGACAGAGGATGTGGATCATGCTGAGCCCTCAAGATGCATCTCAGATTCTTTTCAGCTTTCGGGAGATGAGAGCAGCACAATCTTTCTAGAATCCGAGACATCCTTTGCAGATACATCAGTTGTCAGCGCTCAACAGTATTTTGATCGAATTAGTGAAGCATCTTCAAGGTTATTCATGGGGCATACTGGAGGGGATAGATCTGTTTTCAAGAGTTTTAGTGAGAGTCAGGATGAGCTGAGACTCATATATAATGAAGGGAATGTATCTGTTGATGGTGAGTACAACTCCCTTGGAATATCCAGAGGGGATAATTTAACTACAGATAACATAACTGACCCCTCAATTGCAATTAATGATATGATGGGGTCCCATTCTTCCTCTGCTTTCCCAGCATCGCCACCTCATTATCAAGAGGATATTTTACATCGACGCCACAATTTAGAAGAAGAATTTCTGCAGCTATCTGTTGAATCTTTCTCAGTTGCATCATCTGATAGTAATACAAGTGGTAGTGAAGATGATTCTGCAAAATTGGGTCCTTCAGCATCTCATACTGATCATTCTGTTATCGATAGTTCATCTAAAAGGAATCACAACATGTTCCTTACAGCGTCATTTGAAGATGATGCATCCCATGATAACATTTCATTATCAAAGCAAAATGGGACTAGTATATCAATTTCTTTTACTGAAGGGAATTCTTCTACAAATGGTAGAGACTTGGAAATCTCCCTTCCTGGCAATGGTAGGTCTTATGATGATTTGCATGATAATGAAAGTTTAGGATTCATCAAGGGGAAAACTGGTTGGTTGGAGAAAAATAGACGCAGAAGGAAACCCAGTAAAAGGATGATCTCCTTACCAGAAGAGGATGGTGACACTGACTCATCAAAGAAGTCAAGTGACCATGTAGAAACTTGTTGAAGGTATACAGTTCATGAACCAAGAAGATTTTTGGTCCATGAGCTGTGGAAATCCTGTCTGGCTAGAAATAATGGGGACAGCGCTACCTCCACTTTACTTGGCTAGTATAATAGGGAAACTAGATCTTGAGTTCAATGCATGAAGTGAATGTCAAGATTTTTTTTAACTTGGATCTATTTGAATCTTGATGAGCATCGATGGGGGATGAATGAACTTCTCAGTAGCATGTGCAATGTAACCATCTGGTCTCTGTTTGCTGAAAGATTGCAATATATTGAAAGGTTTGTAATGTCATCAAGTATTATGTTCTAACATTTTAACCATTACATTATTGCAGTTCTGTGTTCTTGTCTGCCCTCATTAGTTTTCAGCAAAAATAATTCCATAAAAGTATTTTATGAAGTTTGTAATGCCATTAGGCAAGTTCCATTACTTTCAAACATGATGAAAGATGATACATGTCCTGTCTAGATCTTTAAACTTCATGTTCATGCATGATTTTAATATACTTCCTCAAGCTTCTTTTTTGCATAATATTAAAGAATTGCAGTTAGAATGAACTTATTTGACTCCTGTTGCATGTTTTATGCACTTGTTGGGGCTTGCCAAGAGATGTAATTTATGCTTTTGTGGGATGTAATTTATGCTTTTGTGGGTTTTCTCTTATATGTTTTACCTGTGGCCTTAATTTTACCAGTTGATAGCTTTATTTGGTGTCTGGTGATAACTTGCAGGAACTGGCTCAGAAATGGTTACTTGTTATGGGCTTAGAGATTCAGAAACGCTTCTTTCAAATTAGGACTTCTGGCTCGTTGCTGGATGCCTTTTTCTTTTGTAGTAGCATCTGTATTGTGATGGGCTTCTATGGGTGTCGTGTAACTTATCTTCTGTCAATGATTAGTTGTACTTGGAAGTTCAAGACAATTAATCAACCTGTTGGACTGTGGGATTGTTCTTGCTCTTGTGGGTGAAGATTGCATGCTGTCAAGGTAACCCTAACTAGTTATACCCCTCTTCACTTGAACTGCTTATATATATGAGATTGGCGAAGCCATTTTTTATCTGTTGAGAGTTGTTTGTGGGATATTTGCATTGTAGGGCATATTTAGTACTCCCTCCGTCCCATTAGATTAGTCCACTTTAGTTTCGGCACAGAAACCAATGTTTGTGAGTGTAGTGGAATTAATATTTTATTGTTGTGAGGAGATTTTTTTCCATTTTAGGAAAGTGGACTAATCTGGTGGGACAGACGAAAATGGAAATATGGACTAATCTGGCGGGACAGAGGGAGTATTTTCTTGACAAGTAGAATTTAGGCTTAAAGATTAACATCATTTTGCTTTCTTTTTTTCAGAAAACTTATAATGGGATACTGAGTCAGTCAATTGGAAACCTCTTACCTTTTTTTTATTTTTTGTTTTAATTTCAGAAAGTAAGGCAATACCTAGATTATAATTAATATCATGGAAGTGATAGGCATTTTAATGTTGGTCATAAATTTATGGGAAATTTTGTTGGGACTCCATTTGTCTAATATGACCCTTGATGATACATTCAATGATTTAAAGCATCATATCAGACCGATCATAACTACAAAATAAAAAACTGAGGTTCATTGAAAATCATCCATAAGATGGACTATGCTGCTTTCATGTTACAAGAATCGTATTGAGCGTCTCTTAGTCAACACCCAAGCGGTGGACATGCCATTTGTAAAGATCTCCCAATGAAAGATATCGGGATCCATCCTCCCTCCCCTTCCCTTACTCAAAAAGAAAAGGAATTATACTCTCTGTTACTTGCACAGGTATCAAAACCAGTTAGATAGGAAAATCCTAGCCAGACTTAAACCCAATTATGTCTCATAACCTAGTTGTTGGTTTGTGCAAGGGACACCATTGGCACAGAAAAATTGCATTTCTTGTGATCATATCTTATTAATTCGTCAGTCTTGACCCATATAAGATAATCATGCTGTAAAACTAGAAATCATGAGATGCCCTTAGTTCAGCTTTGAAAATTGTGTGTCCTATGCTTGAGATGTAAACAATCTGCTTAAGTATTAGTTTTTCTTGATGGTATCCTTCACCATTAGTAACATCATAATTCCTTATTGAACTCGGAATGTTGTCAAATTAGAAGAATATGAGGGCGTGACCTGCATTAAGCCGTACGAGATTCTTGTCAAATTTGTTTGAACTTATCACTTCCCACCTTGTGCCCTTGAAAGTTTTAACATAGCTTTACCTTTATTTATTCGTGTACTATCTGTCCTTTTCTTATTCCTTCTATTATTTGCTGGGGGTTTTGATGGTTGAATCTTATTTTCACCTGCTCTGTTGGCAAAATCATTAGGTTGTAAAATCTTTTTAAACGCACGAGGTACCATGTTTCTTAAAACTGTTGCTTAGAATGTTTACTAGTTTCCCCTCTCTTATCCACCTTCGGGCTAGAGGTACCTTTCAAGATTGTGTTCCTGCTTGAAGGGCATTTGCTTCTGCTCGCTGCAGATACCATCCTATTTTGTTCATCTGTGAAGGCATTTTACCCCATATAATGTTTTGCTTTATTCATCTTTATGTGTGTCTGAGATGGTAATCATTCTTTCCATTTCCCTTACGTTTCGTTTAAGCTCAAAGCTGTATCTCCCAAACTTATCTGTTAATCATTGTAATTTATAGTGATTCCCTCGAGCAAAGGCCATTTCACTCTTGGTGAGACAGTGCAAACAGGAAAATTTGATTTGAAGATTAAACATGGTTCAGATTTCTCTAAGCATGGAAGCATGAGTGGTTCTCCAGTTTTCTAGCCTTGCTGAATACAATGGATGCTGAGTCTTCATCTTTATAGCTTCTTCTGTGATAAAAACTTCCATGGTTGCTTGAGATTCTTGCAGTTTTATGATTCCTTTCTTCCATTATTTTGGGTGT
Source organism: Plectranthus barbatus (assembly GCA_026898455.1). Taxonomy (NCBI): domain Eukaryota; kingdom Viridiplantae; phylum Streptophyta; class Magnoliopsida; order Lamiales; family Lamiaceae; genus Plectranthus; species Plectranthus barbatus. The sequence goes on from JAPKLW010000726.1 coordinate 195,550, forward strand.
GCGTTTCTTCGTGTGAGCTTGATCTTGGTTTGCTTGTAAATGGAACAGTTTTGTGTCTCTGTATTTATTGATTCATTCATTTCTTTTGAAGAGCGTTAGTGTGAAGAAATTGTACAGTGTAGAGTTGTAAACAGGTGATGACTAGTAGTATCCTTAATTTATCACATCTAAATACAAATTATCATTATGAGTTCATATTTATTGCTTGTATTCAGCTGCTCTTGTATGTCAACCCATTTAGTAGATAAACTACTATTTTGGAATTTGGACTATATTGCAGCTTATATCGATAGTCTATCCTAAAGTTATTTCAGTTGTGATATTATATCTCGCTTAGGTCAAACGATTCATATAACTTTATGTAATCTTTTATACATCGAATGATTTCTTATCCAGGAGATAATAGAATATTATTGTTTGCATTGTATGTTTGTTGTATACAAGATAATAATAATTTGCAGTGTATCAAATAAAATTGTTTATCAATATACTAATTATAGATGTTTTCTAGTGTATAAAACCCAGAAAAAGTCCCGAGGCACTCTGATGAGAAAGAGATTGTCACCTAGAAGAAGCTTATGAGCCATGCAAATCAGCCTTGAGGCAGAGAGAACCCTAGCCATGTAAAAAAAAAAAAGGGACAGTCATCTTTAAGTAGCCCATGAGCCCTTGATGAAAATAGTCCTAATAAACTCAATTCTTGGGGTAGGGATCTTCACACCTAAAAAGAGAGATGTACTCTCTTGAAGGAATCTTGCCATTAGGGAAATACTAAGTGCAAGAAATACACGACCCTTGTCACGCGATCAAGTCAAGCACCCCAACCGGTGTTTTTCATGATCACGCCCTCATGAACCACAAACCTAATTTTTGAGTTTATTCCCCACGGAAATCGTTCCTCCTTGGCAATTGTAGGGGGTCGATTCCTAATTCACTGAAACAGGGGCGGATGTACATTACTTTGGGGTACTAGTGTACCTCTAAAATTATTATTCTTTTATTAAAAATACATATTTTTTATTATTAATACTAATGTTGGAGTCTCGGTCCCAACAAATGGTATTAGAGCCCAAGTTCGGGCTAGGAGGGGACCGATGTGGTGGTGGACTATGGTGCATGTGGGAAGCCCTCAATTGCCGAGTCAAGATTGTCCTTCGGTGCCTTGTGTCGAAAGCTTCCTGAAAGGTGATCAGGCGACGGGTCCCGTGGATTAATGGTGATGCAAGATGAAGTGACGAATCATATAACTCGAGGGGAGGCCACGGATATGTACCATTGGTTTGAGGGGAGGATTGTTGGGTAACAAACTCAACTTGTCCCACATCGGATAAGGAAGGAAAAAATCCTTGTATAAGAGTCCACAATTATCTCCATAGTATGAGGCCTTTTGGGAGATGCCCAAAAATAAATTCGTGCGAGTTTGTGTTCGATCCAAAGCACACAATATCATACCAATTTTGGAGTCTCGATCCCAACAATTTATATATAATTTTACTCCTGGATCCGCCTCTACACTGAAAGACCGATTTTGTAGTGAGAACACTCTTACCATGAGAAAAAAGAACTAATTCTTGTTATTGATTTTGATTAATGTACGCTCATGATTTTACTAGAATTTTCGGTCATTTTATCTCAAAAAACATGTATTATAGAATATTTCTGCCATTTTGTACTTATTTAAGATTCTGTTTGCATATTTAACCTTGGCATGCATTATATATCTAACAAACATGCATGATATGCATAAGAAACATGCATTATATACCTAACAAACATCTTTCTGCATTATAATATGATATTACTCTTATTTTATAACAATATTACTATCATTATACGGTATTACTTCCTCCATTATATATGATATTACTTTTATTTTAGAGAAAAATTATATTACTCTCATTATAATGCCATAACAAGTGCAAATATAATGATGAATGATGATTTCGCTGAAGTAAACATGTTGCATTTTATCTATCATATTCTGCATTATATACTATAATTTCATGTATTATATTGTGCAACTGCATTCATCATATAAGAATTCGTGTATTGTTACGAGAATTATGCATATTATATATGGTATTACTTTTATTTTTGAGAAAAATTATATTACTTTCATTATAATGCATATGCTATTACTATATACTCCCTCCGTCCCCGACCATTAGTCCTATTTGCTTTTAGTACAGTCATCAATTTTTGTGAGTGTAGTGAAATTAATATTTTATTGGTGTGAGGAGATTTTTTTCTATTTTAGGAAATGAGACTAATTCTGCGGGACAAACGAAAATGAAAAATGAGACTAGTGAGGTGGGCGGAGGGAGTAATACATAACAAGTGCAAATATAATGATGAATGATGATTTCGCTAAAAAAATATGTTGCATTTTATCTATCATATTTTGCATTATATACTATAACTCCATGCATTATATAGTGCAACTACATTCATTATATAATTTCATGCATTATATTGATCTCGACATGCATTATATACCTAGCAAACATTCATTATATACCTCAAACATGCATTATATAATATAATAATATATATTTATATAATATAACGAAAAATTACATAATTAAAAACAAGTAATGCACGATCAACTTTTATAACAAATATAATATTTTCTACGGTATGCAAATATAATGAACTTTAATTTTTTTGTTGATCTCGCATGAAAAAATATATTGCATTTTATTTATCATATTCTGCATTATATAATATAACTTCATTCATTATATAAGAATTTGTGTACTGTTACGAAAATTATGCATATAATCACTAATTTTCATTTTTTTATGATTATTTTAAAATCGAAACATATGCAATAGAGATTTTGTTTGAAAGATAATTAAATTACCTTTAATTTGATATATGATACATGAAAAAATAATCTAAATAGAAGGAGTTATGATCATTTAAATATTTATGATTATTTTAGAGGAGAGAGAAAAATATTACAAAATTACCCTTCAATGCATGTTTTACTACACTCTAATGCAGACGAAAATTATTTAGTCTTGAGCGTTGGATGACCGAGATTAGTTCTTATATTCACATGATAAGGTGAGCTCTCATATGATCACTCCACTATATATATGTATATATATAGGAAGCGGATCCGGTGAGAAAGGTCTTAACGTGAGAAAGTGACAAAGATGTTAAATTGTGTTCATGAGGTTGCTTGATTGTATTCAGGTCGTTGCTTCATTGCAGCGTTGTTTGGTTGTGTTTTAGTTGTTGTTTGTTTGAATATCAACCATTAATTTTTTTAAATATAATGGACATAAATCATTCTTTTTTCTCACATGAGAATTTTTTTTACATGATCTCTCATCTATATTTATATAACAGACAAGATACCATTTATATTAAAAAAACAATAAGTTATCTCTTCGGGAATTTCTAAATAACAAATGTTTTATTAAAGAGGAACTCTTCAAATTAGGCCTTTTCTTCACGAGGAACAACAACAAAATAATTATAAAAAATAATAATAATAATAATAATAATAATAATAATAGTAGTAGTGCTAGGGTCAATCTCATCATTTTCTCCAAGAATTTACAAAGAAATTTTCTTTTTAAACAGGGAATGTATGTTTCGGTATATAACCGAATTCTGAAATCCATTTGAGAATCCATGGAACAGAGAATTCTGTGAAGAATATTACTTCACTAATATCTTTTATTAAAATATTTTTTTATTGATATTTTTAAGATATGAAGATAAATCTCTCTATTCTTCGTAATTTTTTATTATTTGTTCTGGCAAAATTTCTACGGTAGTACCGTAGTATGATATGAAGCAGAACCACAAGTAGGCTCAAAAAAAGGGAATCGGCGGAACAGGCAGGAGCCCACTTCCTGTGGGCTACGCTGATGAAGTTTTATTATTTAAATTTTAGTTTATTTTTTTAAGTTATGCTATTTATTTAGAATTGAGTATTTATTTTCTAGTTTAATTTTAGTTATTTTAGGATTAAGATATTTATTTCCTAATAGATTTGATTATTTATTTTCCTAGATTTAGTTGGAAAATTTTAGGATATTTTAGATATGGTATTGGGGTATTTAAATTCCCATTAGGATTGATTTTTCATTAAGCAATAAGAATTTGAATTATTCATGGTTTATCGTGAGTGAGCCATTTATGCTTCTATCAATTGGTCCGACCTGCCGGATCTCGTTCTCGCCGGAATAACAAGCTCTACGAACAATCGACAGGATAGGTGGAAATCAGCCCATGCGATGGTGATGGAAAAATTAAATGAGCAGGGTGCACAATTGGCAGATATTACGGCAAGAATGGCCGCTCTATCTGAGGCGATCCTTGGATCGTGAGATCGGGGTTCAGTGACTGGAGGTGCGGTGACTGTCGGGAAGTCCACAGAGGAGGGTGCACGTGCTAGAGGTGCAGCACAGGCGCGCGGTGCATCAGTTATGAGCGGCATGTTATGCGCAAGAGGCGCTGCGAAGGCTGGAAGCACGAAAGACACTAAGGGCTTGGGCGCAGATAAGGAGGAGACGACGGCGCAACAGTCGTCGTCGCAGGTGTAGGAGCCGCGACAGGAATGCATGCTGTCAGTGAAACAACAATGGCAATTGCATGTGCGTAAACGACATCCTGGGCACAGTTGGGAGGAGACGGCGGCGCAACAGTCGTCGCCACAGGTGATGGGTTTTGTATACTGAAAGCATTTATTATAATGAGTATACAACGGTTTATTTCTCCTATCTGTTAACAATCTTACATGTATGAACAATGGTATCCTCTTGTCTCACTGATAGGGACGATCATACGGCGTGTTGTAGATTGCAGAAGACAGTATGATCACTTGACCTAGTGAGACATAAACCTGATCACAGCCGAGACAGCGTGTGAGGATACGTCTGTTCGGATGGCTGCGGCATTATCGGAATAAGTAGTCTGTCTTGGTTACTTGACATGCTGGAACGCAGAAGTGGCGTATTGATGGACTGCAGTGAGATGTATTCGTCTGTCTGACATCAGCGAATACAAGATCTCGTTATATTGATTGAGTCCAAACCCTAACGAAGGTTCAGGGGTTTGCACGGGTTGACTGTTGCTTTGACTTGCCATGGTGGAGAGCCTAAGTAACGTGCTCGTTTATCCGCATCTTGGGTAACAGCAGTTTGTGTAGTACCGCCTGAGACTGGGTTTAGGTAACCATATCCGAGTAATAGGATGGGGACATTCCCTGAGGAGCTCAATAACATTCATCGTGTCAAAGTCCTGCAGGCAGATTAAGTTCAGGCACGAGTGATAAGGTTTGAGTGGTACTACTCAGGAATTATAAGATATTAATTAATTGTAGTTAGAGCTTGTCAGAGGCTCCGATTAATTAATGGATGTCCGGTAACCTTAAATATGGGGATTCTCAATTAATGCAGCCCGTTCTCATAACGTGGTAATAAAGGGGTAGGTCAGTATTAATTCTGTAGTGAAAAAGAATTAATATTAATTAATTAATTAATTGTGTCCTGGGTTGTGGACATGGGAATTAATTAATTTATAGGCCCACTTTATTATTTGCATTAGGTCCCAGGTCTGGCCCAAATAGATATGCTGAATTGAGCCCAGGAGCCCACTAGGGTTTTTACAACCCTAGGTCTATAAATAGACCTCTCACTCTCTGAAACCCTAGCCACTTCATAACACAATTTGAAAAACCCTAAACCTAGGGAGAGAGAGAGGGGCGTCGATCCTGAAGAAAAAAAGGGAGGAGAATTTCGATTCTGATCCTGCTCAAGCCACAGATCTACGGAGTCCTCACCAGTAGTAGATCTGAACAACATTGGGACACAGCCCTGAAGATCTGATCTGGAGAACAAGATTTTCTTTTCTTATTCTTTCTTTATTTTTGAATTTATCTAGAAATTAGATTGCTAATTTCTACTTCCGCAGATAAAATCAAATTGCGTGGTTGAATTCAAGTTGGAAAATTCAAACGCAAAAGATCGGATCAGACTCGACGGAATAACGGTAAATTCCTCAATCCACAATTCTGGTTGTTAAATTCATAGGAGCATGCTAGGATTTATTATGATTTTAATTATGCACAATATCCATAAATCGATCCGGTTCAGTTTGGTTTTGGTGATTCGGTTCACGGGAAAACCCTACAATTGGTATCAGAGCGAGGTTCTTGATTTATGGCTCTTTTGTGTATAATTAAATTCAATATGCATGTATGTATGAATTTATTGTTGTGGATGGTTTTTGTTCCGTATAGGGCTGAATTATTTTTTGTAAAATCACAAGAAAATCCGTGATTAGTGTAGATTTGAAAATTGTAATAGAATAGTTGTTCTGTAAATTTTCAAATTTATTTGAACGGGTCGAGGACGGAGAACGAAGACGGAGCCGACGAAGGGCGGTGCATGGCAGCGGCAGGAGGCCGCGCGTGCATGCAGCCGCGGGCGACGGCGGCGGCGCAGGGGCCGCGCACGGCAGCGCGTGTCGCGGGCAGCTGGGCGGCGGGCGCACGGCAGCGGCAGCAGCGCGGTGCGCGCGCGGCAGCCGGTGGCGGTCGGCGGCGGCGGTGGCTGTCGTCGGGTGCTGTTGTCCCTGTGGTGGTGGCTCGTGTTTTGGTGGTTTGTGCAATCCTGTGTAAACCCTAGGGTTTGCATTAGGGTTAGGGAAAATCATCAAATCACAAAGGCCTAAATCCCAAAAGATTTGGTGAATCAAGATTTGGAGGCCCTTGAAGATTTGGAAAGATTTGAAACAGATTTGGAATTATCCAAATTTAATTCAAATTCAAATTGTAATAGATAGAATTTATTTTTCTATTTTTGGGGCCACGAGGAATTTTTTGTTTGCCTTAATTGTCCTCGTATGATATGTGATTTATTTATGTGCGCAATTAAGCATGTGTAGATAATAGAAAAATCATGATTTATCGCTTTTATTATTTACAGCTTTCATGCATGCTTATGTGATTAATTTCTTGTTGGATTATATTTTGGGAATTTTTGGGCCTGTATTATTACATGCAAAAATTTGGGAAATATAATGACAAAGAAATTATGTGTGCGCATAAAGAAACCTTTTAAAAGAAAAATACTAAGCAGATTTTTTAATTAAAATCAATAGACCTCCACAAAGCGGTCCTAGGCCGTAAGTGTATCTCTCGTTCTAGTAAACGTCTACGAGTGTAGCTTGCTAGTTCCTAGAGGTGCATGAGTACGGTTGTTGGGATTTCTAGACAAACAATTTAAATCATGTGAATAGTGGGAGGGTTTTGCGTAAACGTCTACGAGTGTAGCTTGCGTAGATCTCTTTCACAAGTATTCTAGGATTGATTTAAATTATAGATAACAAAAGCTTTAAGGGCTGTGCGGTATGGTTATGTGTCATGCTAAACTGTCTCTTTTGGCCGGAGTTAAATTTGTGGTTAATTGCTTAGAAGCATCTTAGAATATAATGCAAGAATTGCATCCCTGTTCTTGAGAGATGACTTGGTCTAAGGTTTTCACTAATTATTAATTTCTAGTGTCAAAAGCTTCCTGACATGGTAGTGAAATTAAATGGATTGAGGCTTAAAACCCGCAGTTCTAGTTGAGGGTGACATCGTAAACGTCTACGAGTGTAGCTTGCGGTGGGAACTCTTGGGCAATTAGTGGAAAACATTTGTATTTTATTTATTAAAAGGTTTTCAATGCATTTGTTTTCGAAGTTCTACATGTATGTTCTTATTTAAGATTCTTTATTGTTTCAGATATGTCTATGTCTAATGTCATCAATATTCTGGCACAAAACACTCTAACTGGTCCAAACTTCCTGGAATGGAAGCGCAATCTCGAGTACCTCCTGATTGCAGAAGAACATATGTTCGTTCTGCAAGTACTTCGTCCCAAAGTGCCAACTGCTGAATCCAGTCAAATGGATATAGACTTTTATAACAAGTGGGAGAAATCGAACAATGTAGTCAAGTGCTACATGATGACCACTATGTCGAAAGTCTTACAGCAGCAACATCAGCACCATAGGGATGCCTATGACATCATGACGAGTCTGGAGGCAACCTATGGGGAAACTGATAGAGCCGTCAGGTTCAATCTCATGAGGGAAATCGTGAGTAAGAAAATGACTGATGGCACCTCAGTGAGAGAGCACGTAGTTACCATGAATCACCTCATGGATGAACTAACTGTGCATGGTGGAGGTATCGACGCTGAGGCTAAGGTCGCTATCATACTGAACTCTCTACCCAAGTCCTTTGAGAGTTTTAGGCTGAATGTTGTCATGAACAAGAAAGAGTACACTCTTAACGAGTTGCTCAATGACTTGATGGCAGCGGAATGAGTCATGAACCCTCAGAAGGTTGCCTTGGCTACTTTTGGTAATCTCTCTGTTGTACCAAAAAGTATGAAGCGGAAGAAAGGGATTAAGAAGTGGGCCAAGAAGACACCTGTGAAGGATGGTGGGGCTGAGAAAAAGCCTAAAGTGGCGACTGAAAGGGACAGGTTCTTCAGGTTTGGTAAGAAAGGACACTGGAGGAAAGATTGTCAAGCCAACAAAGTTAGACAAGGTATGCCATTTTGCATGTATAACTGTAAGCATGATTAGAGTCCGTTGTTGCTCTCCTAGAGCTGTAAGCACTGACTTGTTGATCATGTTGTTGTACTTTGCAGGGGACCGTGCCGACAAGGCTCGTGAGTGATGGCAAGAAGATACCAAACTGGATGAAGGCAACGTCTTAGGATAGAGCATCATGGAGTTTTCTTTTTTTTTTTATGTTTTGATGAATTAAGTACAATTGAGAGTTTATTTGTGGGCCGTGGTTTATCGGCAGGATAAATTTTATCAACTTTTATGGATATTTGTTATTTATGATTTTATCATTGGTAGTAACAATGTTATCCGTTAAGGGATGTTGATTTACAATCTCTATGTTACTTCGATCAAAACATGTCCTTTATATTGCATGTAATTCATCCGTAATTGATAATCTTAGAAAGAGAAAACTTACTTCTTCTGATGAGGATCTTACATATCTCTGGCACTTGAGACTGGGTCACATCAGCTTGAAGCGGATTCAGAGACTTGCAGATGACGGTACATTGGACCTAGTCTGGGCTGTACCTTATCAAGTCTGTGAATCCTACATCGAGGGCAAGATGTCAACTAGACCTTTCAATGCTAGTCAGTCTCGAGCAGATGAAGTGTTGGAATTGATCTATTCTGACTTATGTGGACCGATGTCCACGCAGGCTCATGGATGGTACGAGTACTTCATCACTTTCATTAACGACTACTCAAGGTACGGATATGTTTACCTGCTTTGCTACAAGTCTGAATGCTTTGAGAAATTCAAAGAGTTCAAGGCTGAGGTAGAAAAGAAGGTCGGGAAAACTATCAAGTCGCTGCGATCTGACCGCAGTGGCGAATACCTCGGTAACGAGTTCCTGCAGTATTTGTCAGAAAATGGGATTACATCCCAGTGGACTGCACCGGGTACTCCCCAGCAAAACGGTGTAGCTGAAAGAAGAAATATGACTCTTCTAGAGATGGTAAGATCAATGATGAGTTATGCAAACTTACCAATTTTGTTTTGGGGCTACGCATTGGAAACAGCAGCTTACGTGCTTAATGTGGTGCCTTCTAAATCAGTTCCTAAGACGCCTTCTGAGCTCTTCCTTGGTTGCAAACCTAGTTTGTGCAAGTGTAGAGTATGGGGTTGTCCGGCACACGTACTGTCGAAGGAACCTGATAAGTTAGAAAGTAGGTCAAAAGTAATGTTGTTCATAGGGTATCCCAGGCAAACGAAAGGTGGTTACTTTTACTGTCCTGAGAGTCAAAGAGTCGTTGTTAGCACCAATGCTAGATTCTTGGAGGACGAGTATGTGAGTAATCACAAGTCAAGGAGTGATATCGTTCTTCAAGAAATTGAGAACGAGAATGCAATTCCAAGGGAAGGGGAACGTGTAGATGTGGGTGCACCTGTGAGAGGTACAACACCACAGACACGTTCTTTAGTGCAAGGTGTAGGACCACAAGTTACTGTACCTACTACTGTCACGGCACCGATGCTTCGTCGTAGTGGGAGAGTTATTTTCTAGCCGGAAAGGTACATTTTCGTGGATGAGTCTTCGGACTTGAGCCCGGAAGACGGACATGAGGACTCTGACCCACTGACTTACGAAGAGGCAGTGCAGGACAAGAATGTTGCCAAATGGCGTGTCGCCATGGATTCCGAAATTGAATCCATAACTGCTATGGATGTATACCAGAAAACTGATTTGCTGGATGGCTTTAGGGCCATATGGTGCAAATGGGTATACAAGAGAAAGAAAGGGGCGGATGGAAAGATCACGGCTTTTAAAGCTAGGCTCGTGGCAAATGGTTATAGTCAGAAAGAGGGCATTGACTATGACGAAACCTTTTCACCCGTAGCCATGCTCAAATCCATCCGGATACTCCTAGCCATAGCTGCGAATATGGACCTCGAGATCTGGCAGATGGATGTCAAAACCACTTTTCTAAACGGTTACCTTGAAGAAAGTAGGGACATCTATATGCAGCAACCCGAGGGTTACATAAGCAAGGGCGAAGAACATCTTGTCTGGAAGCTTAGGAAGTACTTGTATGGACTTAAGCAAGCTTCAAGGTCGTGGAACTTACGTTTCAACGATGTGATTAAATCCTATGGATTTGCACAATTGGAAAATGAAAGTTGTGTTTACCGACTTTGTGTCAGTGGGAGCGTGGTCTTCCTTGCACTTTACGTTGATGACATACTCCTATTTAGAAACGACGAGGGAGTGATAACCGAAATCAAAGCTTGGTTATCCGAACAGTTCCAAATGAAGGATTTGGGAGAAGCTGGCTACATTCTTGGGATTAAGCTCTTACGAGATCGTAAGAGAAAAATGTTGAGCTTATCCCAGGCATCCTATGTGGATACTGTGATAGCCCGGTTCAGCATGCAACTCGCCAAGAAAGACTTGCTACCTTTCAGACATGGCGTTCATCTTTCTAGTGGGTAGTGTCCTCAGACACAGCGGGAGAAAGATGAAATGAATCTTGTACCATATGCTTCGGTAGTGGGTAGCCTCATGTATGCGATGTTGTGTACCAGGTCAGATATCTGTTATGCTGTTGGCATGGTAGCAAGATATCAGTCTAACCCTGGACAGACGCACTGGACTGCTGTAAAGCACATCCTCAAGTATTTGAAGAGAACTAGGAATTACTGCCTAGTTTATCAAAGTGAGGATTTGTGCCCCGTGGGTTATACGGACTCGGATTTCCAAGGAGAGCAGGATGAGAAGAAATCGACCTCAGGATATGTGTTTACCCTTGGAGGTGGAGTTATATCTTGGAGGAGCTCAAAGCAGAAATGCATTGCTGACTCCACCATGGAGGCGGAATATGTCGCCGCCTCTGATGCCTCGAAAGAGGGGGTGTGCCTCCGGAACTACCTTTTAGAGTTGGGCGTGATCCCGAGTTTGCCGAGGAGCATCACAATTTATTGTGATAACTCTAGTGCAGTGGCAAACTCAAAGGAACCGCGGTCTTACAGGGCAAGCAAACACATAGAGAGAAAGTACCATATCATACGAGAAATCGTATCGAGGGGCGATGTGCTGATTAAGAAGATTGACACTGTTGACAATCTTGGTGATCCATTTACAAAGAGCTTGCCGCAGAAAGTTTACGAAAGACATATTCATGAGCTGGGTCTGAGGTGGATGCCGACCACTGATAGTGGTTAAAGAGACAGGAGACTAGATAGACAGACTGTATACTCTGTAATAGCTTAGTTATGCTTTGAGTATAAGTGGGAGATTGATGGGTTTTGTATACTGAAAGAATTTATTATAATGAGTATACAACGGTTTATTTCTCCTATCTGTTAACAATCTTACATGTATGAACAATGCTATCCTCTTGTCTCACTGATAGGGACGATCATACGGCGTGTTGTAGATCGCAGAAGACAGTATGATCACTTGACCTAGTGAGACATAAACTTGATCATAGCCGAGACAACATATGAGAATACGTCTGTCCGGATGGTTGCGGCATTGTCGGAATAAGTAGTCTGTCTTGGTTACTTGACATGCTGGTACACAGAAGTGGCGTATTGATGGACCGCAGTGAGATGTATTCGTCTGTCTGACATCAGCGAATACAAGATCTCGTTATATTGATTGAGTCCAAACCCTAACGAAGGTTCAGGGGTTTGCACGGGTTGACTGTTGCTTTGACTTGCCATGGTGGAGAGCCTAAGTAACGTGCTCGTTTATCCGCATCTTGGGTAACAGCAGTTCGTGTAGTTACGCCTGAGACTGGGTTTAGGTAACCATATCCGAGTAATAGGATGGGGACATTCCCTGAGGAGCTCAATAACATTCATCGTGTCAAAGTCCTGCAGGCAGATTAAGTTCAGGCACGAGTGATAAGGTTTGAGTGATACTACTCAGGAATTATAAGATATTAATTAATTGTAGTAAGAGCTTGTCAGAGGCTCCGATTAATTTATGGATATTCGGTAACCTTAAATATGGGGATTCTCAACTAATGCAGCCCGTTCTCATAACGTGGTAATAAATGGGTAGGTCAGTATTAATTTTGTGGTGAAAAAGAATTAATATTAATTAATTAATTGTGTCTTGGGTTATGGACATGGGAATTAATTAATTTATAGGCCCACTTTATTATTTGCATTAGGTCTCAGGTCTGGTCCAAATAAATATGCTTAATTGAACCCAGGAGCCCACTAGGGTTTTTACAACCCTAGGTCTATAAATAGACCTCTCACTCTCTGAAACCCTAGCCACTTCATAACACAATTTGAAAAACCCTAATCCTAGGGAGAGAGAGAGAGGCGCCGATCCTGAAGAGAAAAAGGGAGGAGAATTTCGATTCTGGTCCTGCTTAAGCCACAGATATACGGAGTCCTCACCAGTAGTAGATCTGAACATCATTGGGACACAGCCCTGAAGATCTGATCTGGAGAACAAGATTTTCTTTTCTTCTTCTTTCTTTATTTTCGAATTTATCTAGAAATTAGATTGCTAATTTCTACTTTCGCAGATAAAATCGAATTGCGTGGTTGAATTCAAGTTGGAAATTCAAACGCAAAAGATCGGATCAGACTCGATGGAATAACGGTAAATTCCTCAATCCACAATTCTGCTTGTTAAATTCATAGGAGCATGCTAGGATTTATTATAATTTTAATTATGCATACTATCCATAAATCGATCCGGTTCAGTTTGGTTTTGGTGATTCGGTTAACGGGAAAACCCTACAGCAGGTGCAAGAGCCGCGACAGGAATGCAGGCTATCAGGGAAACAATGACAGTTGCACGTGCATTTACAACATCCTGGGCACGGTTGGCGCGAGCAGTGCAACAGTGACTAATGTGGGCGGTGTCAGCGACAGTTGTGCAAGTCTGGGCGCAAGCGGCACGAGCGGCGCAGCAGCGGCGGGTGCGTGCGCAGGAAACGACGTGTTGAATGCCGGAGACTGCACGTGTGCAGAAGGCGCACTGTGCACGAGCAGTGGCAGGCGCACAAGTGGTGCAGCAGCGGCGACTGTCGGCGGCGTGGGCGTAGGTCACACAAATATGGGCGCAGGTGGTGTGGATATGAGAGAACACACGAGTCGCAACATTTGGGCGCGGCTGGGGGTGAGTCGTTGACCGGGCACAATAACCAAAGAGTGTGAGTGTAGAATAAGTTGAGTGAAATTAATATTTTATTGTTGAGTGTGAAAAAATTACCTTTTTTTAGTAACGAGACAATTGAATTGAGATAGATGAAAAAAAAAGTGGGACAATTAAGTTGGGACGGGGGAATATGATTTATATCAATATTACTCACTGATTTAATATAATGTGTTAATCTATATATTCTATATCGTCGTCTTATCATCAGCATGACTCTGATACCAAAGAAGTGAGGATCAAAATATCTTATATCCAGTTTATGAACAAAACACAAACATAATAATAATAATAATAATAATAATAATATTAATAATAATAATAATAATCTATATATAATATATAAAGCAAGAAGTTCACAGAATTTACAAAAATGCCACTTTCCCTCCCAAAATTATCATATCAATTTTATTTTTTAATTATTTATTTTATTTACTTATATATATATATATATATATATATATAATAAATAATAACAAGTATTTATTCAAAATGTAATACCCTCTTCAAAATATATTACGCTTCACCAAATTAATGTTTTAGCATTCCATTTCATTTTATTTTAATTATTAATTTATTTGAAAGATTGAAGTATGAGTTATTTATCATTAAAGTTGAATTTTGCAATATATGAGTAATATTTTTGTGAATTTTTTGATAACTTTATTCATTTCTATTTTTCTTAAACGATAATAATGATTTTAATAAAACTGAACTCATCACTTTCTTCTAAAAACTAATTAAATAATCTTTGCTTAAATTATTTTAATATATTTTATATTAAGTATAATTTTCTCTATAAGTTGGAATTCTTATATAAATAGAGTCTTATTCTTACAAATATTGGATTAACTCTACTCTCTCTCTTTTTTTTTTTGAATTTATTATGTAATTTTAGTATGTCCATAATAATTTATCTATTATCATAGTTATGGATGAATACAAATCAATATATATTTATGAGAAATACCTAATTTAATTGTAAAAAATACATGAGTAATTTTTTATTTTAGTTGTACTCACTTTATAAATGGATGTCTTATTTTGTAGCTTTTGTGCTTACTCCACTCCTTTGACTTTTATCAAATATGTGCACGTAATTTGTTTAATTTAGTCAAAATTTATATATGTAAGTATATATAATTTTGGGTGACAAAAGAATAGTTATTATCAATGGATAAATATTTTATATATGTTTGAAAAAATATATAAAATTTTAATTAGATTTTAATATTAAAAATACGAATCGAGATGTTGGTCGCGCATCGCGCGGGTGTAATAATAATAATAATAATAATAATAATAATAATAATAATAATAATAATAATAATAATGACTATATATAAAAGCGAGCCCAAATATAAAGTTCGAAACAGTAGTAGCTATACTGAAAATCTCGCGCATATCTTAAAAATCCAAGCCCAGCTTGAATTTAGGGCTCCATTTCAATTCTAGTTCCGATCTCAACCACTTATATAATCACCTTATTCATCGCTACTCCAGAATTCGCTCTTCCCACCTGCACAAGCGGAGCTGTAGATAAGTCTCTCTGGCTAACTCCAAATTTTATTTTCGATTCAATTTCAGTTCTTTTAAAACAGTGGAGGCAATCGTATGTGTCACTGGTCCGCTTTATGAATCGATGAATAGCGACATCAGTCCTTTTCGTTGCCGATATTTTCTGGAGCATCATATGCTTGCGCGTTCGTTTCTGCGTTTCGTGCACTAATGTGCTCCTACATTTTTAATTTCTTTTCTCAAATTTTTGAGTTTTGGTTTTAACTCAGTTTTATTCTCTACGATTGATGATTGATGCTGTTATTCGATTTTAAGTTAGATTTGTGATAAATTCTTTTTGTTTTTTAATTCACTCTGTTACGAATTAGGTTTTTTGTGATTTTCTTTTGATGATCCGTTGGGCTTATCTTTTCTGGGCAGATGATGATACTAATTAATTATTGCTTATCAAACCGTGAAGATACAAAATCGAGCTTTTTAAAACTGATGCCCGTTATATTTTTAGTTGTTATAGTAGATGCATACTTTTTTTAATATCTGTTTGAAACTAGGAAGTCTGATTTTTCTTTTGAGAATCTCTAGAAAGAGAATTATTTTAGTGTTTGAATGTAAGCACGGACATTGTTTTGGAATCCCTTTATTCTTTTAAAATAGATGTTATGGGGTAATCTTAATAGGATAATTCGATTAATTGACGTATTTCAAGTTTGCATTTAAACCCTAATTGAAGCATTGTATTCCTTAGGAGTGGCAATTCGTGCGGATCGGATCCTTATTGCGTTAATCTGTATCCGATCTTTTAAGAAAAATCAAAATCCGTATTCATATCCGATCCGTTAAGCTCAAATTCGTATCCGCACGAATTTGATCCGTATCCGCTAAGCATCCAATAAGTATCCGATTCGAACGATTCGATATGTTTTCGATCCAATAAAGATCAGATAAGAATTTAAATTGGATTAATTCAATAAAAATTCGTTTCAGTAAATATAATTATAATTCAATAAAAATTTGGTAAGATAACACAAAATATTTATATTTAATTATTCAAATAATGTGTTTGAGAAATAAATAAAACTGTAACTTCATTTGAAATTAAAATTCTCAAGCAAATATTCAAAAATATATAGATAAATCTTAAATTTCAATTCTATTGATCAAATATGTTCATTTTTAAATACTGATCAATTTTTTAACCTAGTCGTCAATACTTCACTTACAATTTTGAGGGAGAAAAGAATTAATTAAAATTTTTAGATTTTTAATAAATAAAATAAATTATAATAAATAATTTTAATTTATCATAGTGAAATTGAAATAGTTGAGACAATTAATGAGAATTTACAATGCTTTCATCAACATTAAAATTTAAGATTCCACCTTTTAGTTAATTCGTTGTTGATATAACTTAATTGAAAACTTGAAATTGAGAAAAAAAGAAAGTTATTAAATTTTGATAGTAGAAGAAAATAAATATTAAAAATATAATTAATAGATAAATAAATACAATTCTTACTGGTGAATTAATAATGGGACACGAACAATGAAGAATCAAAAGATTTGAGTTTTTTAAAGAACTTTAAATCTATATTAATATATCAAAACCAATTAATTATTTATTATATTTAAAAAATAAATAAATTTTATTAATTTATTAACGAATATCCGTATCCGATCCGTATCCAATTCGAATTCGATCCAAAATTTTTGTGTCCTTATTGTGTTGATCCGATAAGGATCAATATTCGATAAGCCTCAATCCGTATATGTTATTATTGTGCAGATTCGTGTCGGATTATAATGATAATAATTTAGGCCAAACATTGAATTATTGATTAAATTATGCATGTTTTTTAAAATTTAGTACTCACTCTTGTCACATTTTATTAATCTTATTTTTTTGGTATGTCCTATTTATTAGTCTCGTTTCTTAAAATGTTAAATTTTTTCACACTCACCAATAAATTATTAATTTCATTATACTCACAAATATTGATTATCGTGCTATTTTCATTTGGGACTATTAATATGGGATTTGGGACTTAATATGGGACGGAGGAAGTAATAATTATCAATTTTTTTAGTTAAATGATCAAACTATTTTGTAATATGCAATTATAGGATTACATTTGATTCTTGTGATATAAAGCATATTCAATTTGTTGAAATTTAATAGTATCATTAATTAAAATGGCTCGGGCATTTTTAATAAAATTAGAATTAACATAAGATTTTGTAGAATTTAGTTGATTTTTTTGTTACCCGAAAAAAATTATACTCTTTCTGTTCCTTCTAATAATCTCATTTTTTCTTTTTGATATGTTTTATCTATTAATCTAATTTATTAAAAAAATGACAAATTTTTTCTCATTCACTAATAAAATATTAATTTTTCTATATTCATAAACATTGACAAATGTGCCAAAAATAAATGTGACTACTTAGCCGGATGGAACATCTAATGTTTGTAGTTTTAAATAGTTTGCTTATTTAAAAAAATAGTTGATAGTTTTTATTAAATTTAGGAGTAGGAAGTAAGGGTGGAAATAAGTTGGGCAGAGTTTGGCTTATTAATTGTTAAAGCTTTTTATAAAGGTTCAGGTCTGGCCTATAGATCGGGTTTTAGTTTATTCAAGGTCTATTTAAGTCTATTTTGTAATTTAAAATATATTTTTACTTTCAAATTATAATTAAATTATTTAATTTTATAAATTGAAATATTTGATTGTTTCTTTTTATTTGATTTATATAAATATTAACTACTTAATAATTTTTAAAACTACAAATAATTTTGTGGTAATAATTAAAATAACAAATTTGTATGTAACAGTATATTAAACTGATATGAACATTTTACGAAAGAATCTATTTTATTAAAGAATCTATTTTATTTGAATTATGAAATATTATTTGAAGAAATAAAAAAAATATGTTCAATTTTAGTGATTGAATAATATTTTTTTGCATGTAATATATCAATTATTATTGCAAATACTAAAATTATATAAAAATTTTAATTTAATAATTACATAAAAATTATTTAAGTAGGTTTGTTATGCTTAAAAGGCCTAATTTGAAGTGTGAGTCTATTTAAATATATAAGCTTTTAAATAAGCTCAAGTCTATTTTTTTTTATGAAATAGGCCAGGCCTAAGAAGGCTATAGGTAGGCCGGGCATTATGTCCATGTTGGTTAGTCTGGCATATTTTCACCTTTAGTGGGAAAATGTTATGTTATTCGACAGGGGCCTATGGTTTAGCATACCTAAAGCTTAGTTAGGCTCGGTCTATCATATAAAAATATTAGGTTTGGGCTTCTTTAAAGGTCCATATAACTAAATATGTTTAGACTCGGGTTTCAAATTCAGTCTTTCAAGCCTTAGCCTACTTAAATAATTTATTATATAATTTTATACAACTAGAGTATTTATATTAGTAGTGCATATTCAAAATTTTGAATTAGATTTGAGAATTCATTACAAGTTTGACATAGATTTAGATATCTTCACTAATTTTTATCAATTTATAATATATATATATATATATATATATATATATATATATATATATATATATAATTTATAAAATATATAATGTATTTCTAATTTAAAATAAAAATATTTTTTTAAATTATTAAATAGATCTAAGTAGGCTAAAAGCTGGAACTATATTACTAAAAAGGTCAGGGTTAGATTTAGACTTTTATGAAAGCTTATTATAGTTAATAGATTAGGCCCGAATTTAGTGAATTTTTCGCAGGTCAAGATCTAACGGACTAAAGTTTAGTATGTCCTAGCCTATTTCTATCTCCAATTAAATTTGATAAAAAAATAAGTATAATTTAAATGGGAAATTTATGAAAAAATATTTTGGTTAATCAAGAAAATTACTTAATATTTTCTTTTCCTTTAATTATATATTAATGTTTCATTTTTTCAACTAAAAGTACTTTTCATAATGAATATATCATAAAGTTATTTAAATTACTGATTTTTACTCGAATATTTGATTCTGTCAATTAAAAATATCTTACATAGTTAATGATATTAAAATTTTGATGAATCATAAGTTAATTTTAATAAAGTATATGTCACATATATGTAGGATTTGAGTCTACAATAGATAGCATGAGTCGTCATTTATTTCTTTAGCCGTTTGGATCGTTCTTAGAATATCAAATACAAATTAGATTCTATAAATCAGACGAACCCTATGCATGCTCATAATATTTTAATTGTAAGGATGGATCTACGGAACACCTGAACTCCAGCGACTGATTTACAGATCTAGATCGAAGATAACGACGATAAAGTAGATCTAGGTGTGAGATCAATCAAAGCTATCGTGTTCTAAGAGATCTAATCTTCTGATCCGTTCCCCTGCTCCTCGAAAATCTGGTGGATACGCTACCGAGTTGAATAAAATATCTGGAGGAATCGATCACTTCCTCCAAATGAAACAACCGTCACCCGTCTCTCTCTTTCCTCTATTGCGTGTAGTGATCTGATAGAGAGAAGGGTTTATATAGTGCTATGGTTTTTACCTTCATCACAGTAACAATGTTGACTCACCCCTTTATTGCCATGTAATTTGGAACAGGTTGCATTAAACTTGAATGATCCACATATTTAAGGTTACGGACATTCATTAATTAATTTGGCTTATCACAATCAGCCATAATTAATCAATCTCTTATTTCCTGAGTAGTACCACTAACTCATTTTCACTTATGTCTGAATTAAATAATTCAACCTGTAGGGTTTAACATAATGAACCTTGTGAGTTCCTCAGATAATGTCCCCATCATAAAACAGATATGATTACCTACATGTTCAGCCTAAACATGCCACACAAAAATACCACACCCAAGATGTAGGTATAAGAGTACATGTAAGACTCGCTTCCATAGCAAGTCATAGTGCAGTCAACTTATGTATGCCCCTTAGCCTTCCATTAAGTTTAAGATCATATCAAGTATCTAGAGATCTGACTCATTCATATGTTAATTAGAATGACACATCTCACTGTTGATCCGATCAATACATAGAGATAAACCGACACATCAAGTAGCTAGGATAAACTTACTTATAAACTGATATGTCGCAGCTTAAACTGACAGCATATCCAGGAACTTTCTCAGCCGTGATACTGTTTATATCTCTCTAGGTCAAACGATTCATATGATTCTCTGTGATCTCCTACACACCATATGATCATCCCTATAGGCGAGATAATAGGATATTATAGTTCGTATTGTATGTTTGTTATATCAGATTGCGACTATGTTGATGTACCACATTTATGATGACCAGTGTATCAAACAAACACACTTAATCATAAATGGTTTTAGCGTACAATCCCAACAATCTCCCACTTATACTCAAAACATAATACCATTGCTTTATCAGAGTATTAAGTGTATCTATGTCAGACCTAGCTTATTTACACGTTTACCTACAGATACAGACTGTGTGCGTGATCCTCATAAGTCTTCTGAGGTAAACACCGTGTAAATAAATCTGCTAGACCTTTCATGTCATTCGCTCCCATCTTATACACATCGCCTCTTATCACGATTTCTCGTATGATGTACTACATATTCTATTTGTTTCATCACCTTGTGAGTCTTGGGTTCCCTTATGTTTGTCATTGCACCAGCATGATCACAGTACCTTGTGATTCTATTATGCTAACTCGGAACACACCTCTAGAGGACAATACCGGAGTTATACTGCTTCTTGTGAAGCTAATGAAGCTGTTACACACTCGGCCTTCATATCAAAATTTACAACACACTTATGTGTTAGATTCTTATAACTTCTCCTCCAAGGCCGACACATAGTTAGATTCGATTTCCTTCCTTATGATCCTCCTGGACATCCGATACCATTCAACCCACAAAGCACATTTATAAACCAATGTGCCTGTCCAGGATTGAATTGATATCTGTTTACCATGCCTATAGCATTACAAATATCTGACTCCGTTCATCGCCATATAAAAAGACAACAATCCTTTCTTGGCATGAGACGAGTCACCACATAATCAATTTAAGCGACTTAAGATACTTGAACATCCTTTTCTTGTGGTAGCACGAGACTTTAATCCAAAGGATATTCCAGTAACTCATATGTCCTACTTCTGAAATTGTTCGAATAACCATCTCTTTATGCCTGACAATATCTCCACACCGTTTCCGAATATGAAAATACCATCTACATAACGTGCAAGGAAAATCATGGTTTTGTTGACACATAACTGGTACATGAAACTCTCGTTCTCGATATACAATATTAAAAACGTCTGCTTCATGACCTTGAAGCTCTCTTAAATTCATACTTGAACATTCTTGGCTTCTAGACAAGATGTTCCTCATCTTACTGCACATAACTTATCTGGTTGTTGCATATAGATGTTATCACCTTTTATTAAGGTACCCATTTGTGAAAAACACGAATGACGTCATCTACCTTCCAGATACTTAAGTTCATTTGTGTTGTTATAGACAAAATAATCTGAATGGTTTTAACAGTTGTAACCAGTGAGAAGGTCTTGTTATGAACCATACCTTTCTCACAAACCTAGACTTTTGAAGTATACTAGGTTACCATTCGAGTATTTCTTTACCTGTATATCAATCAGCCGCTTATAGTTGGAAAGCTATTTGGTAACACTGATCCTGATATATAGTCATAACTGTTAGTGATTCATTTCTGAATCAATGACTTGACGTCATTAAACTGCATCATTGTCTTAACAACTTTGTTGTGTATTCTGGGGACAATATAGTGTTGTTCGTGAACTAGGAATAAGTCCGAAGACTATTTCCCACGAACCTGTACTGTTAAGCCTGTTAAGGCAACCTCCCACTACAACGATGCTCCTTTTATGTTGTCAGTTATTGGTGCATTAATTTGTGGTTTACCACCTTGCACGAGCGACCGTGCAATTGGTACCATACCTTCCAAGGTATGCTCAATATGCCACGGGGTATTTCTTGATGGATTTGAATTATCTTCTCCAAATCATTGGAGAACAATCTCACATTTGGATTCATGGTTTCATCCTATACAAGTTTGCAAGTTTTCTTGTATTTAGGATACATAAAGAAACCACCTTTTTTCGTTTACTTGGGATAGCCCACAAAACAGTATTAGCTTAAACCATTTCTTCCAACCAATCAACTTCCTTCATCAACTTAAAAGCCGAACTACCCATCATTTCCTTTTAACAAATTCAAGATCGACTAGGGTATTTGGAACTGATTTAGAAGACACTGGATTAAGCAGACAAACTATTGCTTTTTGGCGCACTTCCCAAAAACAAAAAATGGCAAAGCTGGCATAGCTTATCAACTTTAAAGAATCTTATCTCATTCGTTCTGCCTATACCATTCCTTTGAGGGATAACAAGTGTAGTCAATTGGGATACAATCCATTGCTCTGCCAGATACTGTGAAACACATCACTTGAGATACACACCATTATGAATGAACCATAATGTTTTTACGGTCTTGTTTAACTTTTTCTCTACCTTAGTCTTAAACGCTATCGATTAAAGCAAGAGACTAAGACTTGTAGTGAATTAGATAAACATATCCATATTTTAAGTGATTACAATATCAATGCCTATTAAAGGCAACTGCGGAAGTAGACTCAACACAGAGCAAACACGAAATAACTTATAGAGATACAATTACCTATTAAAAGGCATGCTTATCATCTTATACCTCCGAATAGTTTTCATAAGTACCATTCTTAGGAATACCTGGATTAAATCCATAATTCCATGAATTACTAAAAACTACTTAGACTGATGTCACCTCATCTCTATAAAGATTGTTTAATATGCCATGATACACTGATAGTTTACATAAAAAATTAATGAAGAGAAACATCCATTTAATCATAATGGAAAATACTGTTATTTATCATGAAAGAACAATTCTACAAAAAATAACTGATAATCCATAGGCGTATAAATGGAAATGAGTTTTATACAAAACATCTCTTCAAAACTAAAACACTGTTTATCATAAATATAAAGTAAAACCTCCATCAGCTAGAGCAGCAACTCTTGCATCAATCTTGGAGATGGCAATCCGCCATCTTCAAGCCTTAAGCTTGATCCCTCTGCAAAGTGTTGCAAACATGATTAGTGACCTCAGTAACCACTACCCACTAAGGAGTAGAAAACTGATACTAAACATGTTTCAACAACCAACGCAAAAGATGACGTACCTAGTTCCTGTAGGAACTGAGTCTACAATAGGCGACACGAATCGCCATTTATTATAACTCCGGATTTGATTTATGGATATCAAAATAAATATCATGACAAACAGTAAATGCCATATGCATGCTTCTATTTAATTTAATTCGTAGATTCAAAGGAATAACCGAGACTCCAGCGACTGATCTACAGATCTAGATCGATGATGGCAATGATGATGGTGTAGATCTGGATCTGGAATCGATCAAAGCGATGGTATTCCTACAGATCTGATCTTCTGATCTGTTCCCTTGCTCGATCCAGAAATCTGGTGAGGATACGCTACCGGATCTACAGCCGCCCACTCTCTCTCAATCTCTTTAGGATTTCTGATTTTGAAACATCAAACTTATGTGGGAAAATGAGAGATTTATCTATTTATATAGATCTGGAGAATTGGCTATTAGGGTTTAATAAACCCTAATGGGCTCTGAGCAGTGTTGGGCCAGACTGGGATCAAATGCAAATAATAAAGTGGGCCTCCTATTAATTAATTCCAAGTTCAACCCAGAACATAATTAATTAATAAACATTAATTCATGCCACCAGAGAATTAACGCTGACCTACCCTTTTATTACCACCTTATTAGGAACAGGTTGCATTGACTTGGTTAATCCCCATATTTAAGGTTTCAGACATTCATTAATTAATTCAGCGTCTGACATTTAGCTGTAATGAATTAATCTCTTATTATTCCTGAGTAGTACCACTCAACCCTTATCCCTTATGCTTGAATCAATGATTCAGCCTGCAGGACTTAGCATAACGAATCTCGTGAGCTTCCCAGGGAATGTCACCATCCTGTAACGAATATTGTTATCTAAATCCAGCCTAAGTAAACCCCACACAAGCTACCATCACCCAAGATGCAGATATACGAGTACATGTAAGACTCTCCACC
>JAPKLW010000726.1:219955-267923 GCA_026898455.1 Plectranthus barbatus
TGTCAAGTAGAATGGTTCATCTCACTGTTGATCCTATCAATACATTGAGATGTACCGGTCACACAAAGCAGTCAAGATAAACCACTTATAGATTTGTGTGCCGCAGCCTAAACCGACAGCTAGACTAGAAACTGTCCTAGCTGTGATAACTGTTTATATCTCACTAGGTCGAACGATCTATACGATCTTCTGTGATCTCTTACACACTGTATGATCTCCCTATCGACGAGATAGCTGGATGTGTTTGTTCGCATCGTATGATTGTTAATTCAGACAGGAGTTGTTTATTGTAAGTCATTAATGATTACCAGTATATCAAACATAACGTTTCCTAATATACCATTCATAATGCTTTTACGTATACAATTCCAACAGTCCCTTTTTTACCAAACTTTAAAAATTTACTTTCCACTGACCCTTCTTGCCACACTTGAAACATTTGTCTTTCTTGCTATCTTTCTTCCCTTTGTTCCTCTCTCCTTTACCATTCTTCTGCTTCATGTCATTATGACGTGACTTAGAAGAACTCTTAGCAAGAGATCTGGAAAGACTTGATAATGCAAGATTGCTCCCACTGCTTTCTTCATTCCTCTTTTCTTTGACATCACTCTCCTGACCCGGAAACAAGTATGAGCAACTCACAGAAAAGACTGAAGAAGCTTCTGCTGACACAAGATCCTTGAGCATACTATGAGCATTATACTCACTCTTGTTTTTCTCAACAGAAAACCTGAAGTCATCAAATGACTTCGGTAGCGTGTTGAGTATCAAGTCAATTTTGACATCATTGTCAATTTGACCACCTGTTAATGTGTACTCATCGATGAGCTGGATGAGTGATTTCACATGTTCACACACTGAATAGCCCTGACCCATTTTCTATCTTACAAAGCGCTTGATAAGACTGGATCTAGCATGTCCATCGAGCCCGCCATATGCTACGTCAAGACATTGCATAATATCACGCGCAAGCCATACATCACTATAACGAGGACGTAGTGCATTAGACATACCAACCAAGATGTATTGTCTGGCCATGATATTTGACCACATCCACATGTGATACTGTGCACGCTCCTCATCGGAAGATGCATCGATCGACAGACTCGGACAGGGAGTTTGCAGAATAAACAAATGTCCAAATGAATCCAAAAGTTTGACAATGTCACTTTTCCATCCAGAAAAATTCAGTCCAGTTAAAGAATTATGTACAATTGAATTAACGAGCGATGCAATAATAGACATCTAATAAACAAATAAGCGGATTAAAGTAAACACATACTACGAACGATTGAAACAAATATGCCTATAACCTTTAGATAAAATAATTCAATTTGCTTCCTCCAATTGCCCAAGCTAATTTACCGCAAGCTACTAAGTAGACTTTTACGACAAACACTCAACCAGACCAAACTAGGTCCTTTAATTTCTCTCCATGCCAGGTATCCGCCGGCAAAAGAAATTAATACTGGAGATCCTAAGACACCTTACTTCCAATGAGAGGTCGTATTTGTGGAGGTCTAATTATTTTAGTTTGAAAATAACCAAAATCCAGCTTAGTATTTTAATTCTAAAGGTTTTATGCGCACACATTATATTATGTCTCATAAATTATGTCACATCTAAAATTCCATCATATTAATATGATTCCGGAATTTATACACATAATTTAAAACATAAAATAAATCACATAAAGCATGTTCAATAATTTAAAATTACAACATGCTTAAACATTAAATAAATAAAGCAAGTAGACATGCTTTCCTATTATTTACTAGTGCGCACATAATAAATCACATCAATACAAGAATAAAATAAATAAACAAATAAAATTCTCGTGGCTCCTCAGATGCGATTACATGGAAATAATTAAATCTAACTATTAGAAGATTTAATTCTGATACAGATCTTCAAATCGAGCTCCGTTGGACTTGAAATCTGAATCAGACTGATAAATAGCAATTTAGGATTCAAATTAGGATTTCTGGCCCAAAATAGTAGCCAAACCTTAATTTCTAGGATTGCGGACCACCTCCGAGCCTGCAAGCTCGAATCTGCAAACCTTAGGGCTTAAACTCTAGTTTTTGCAAGCAGTCGCCGCCGCCACCCTCTCCAACCACGGCCGCCGTCCCTTGCCGGAACACACACCTGCAACCACGCACAGTCGAGCCCAGTCGTCGTTGCAGGTCACACATACCACCGACGAGTTTTCTGGGACGTGCAAGATAGAAGAAAACACAGCACAGGCTGCGCTGCACCTCCACCGCCGTGCTGTTGCACATGACCACCGCCGCACGCAGCATCCCCATCGACCGTCGCTAACGCAACACCACCGTCTTCGTCCGAGACCTGTGGCAGTTCCAGCAACCACGAGAGGGAGGCGGCGCGGACAACATGTCGTGCAAACAGACCGCACGCAAGCTTCCTGCAGTGGAAACCTAGCTGCCGCTACCGCCGTCCGCGGTGGCACCCACCTGCGTACATCACCAGACCATCAAGAAGCTCGTCGGATGCATGAGGTTTGCCGAAAAATAAGCGGAACAACAGAAAATTGGGCGTGGCCCAGCTGCAGGGAAGAAAATCTAATTTTTCTGCCTACCGCTACTATCGCCACCGATGCCACCGTGTCCACTGGAGATCTGGGCACTGTTGCTGAATACAATCGTGCTCTTCGTTCTTCACTTCTCTGGATCTCAGATTTTTATAGATTTGACTATAAAAAATATAAAATAGATTTAAATCTATTACATGATTTTTCCTATCAAATCTGACCAAAAATTTTCTCGTGGTGAAAAACAAATCCAAAAACAAGAAGGCCATTAGAACCAAAACATCCACGACAATTCAAATCCATCCACAATAAATACAAACATTCATATTTATTCAATCTTAATTTATTTAAGACAAAGCCTAAAAATCCAAACCTGGCTCTGATACCAAAGGATTTGAGTCTACAATAGACAACATGAGTTGTCATTTATTTCTTTAGTTGTTTGGATCGTTCTTAAGATATCAAAAGCAAATATGATTGAATAAATCAGGCAAACCCTATGCATGCTCCTAATATTTTAATTGAAAAGGATGGATCTACGGAATACCTGAACTCCAGCGATTGATTTACAAATCTAGATTGGAGATAACGAGGATGAAGTAGATCTAGATGTGGGATTGATCAAAGCTATCATGTTCCAATAGATCTGATCTTCTGATATGTTCCCTTGCTCCTCGAAAATCTAGTGAGGATACGCTACCGAGTTGAATCAGAGATTCGGAGGAATCGATCACTTTCTCCCAATGAAATAGCCGTAACCCCTCTCTCTCTTTCCTCTGTTGTGTGTAGTGATCTAATAGAGAAAATGGTTTATATAGTGCTAGGGTTTGCAAACTCTAACCCTAATGGGCTCTGAGCATTTTGTGGGCCACACTAGGGACCAAATGCAAATATTAAAGTGAGCCCTCTCTATTAATTAATTCTATGTCATACCTAGAACATAATTAATTAATAAAATATTGTTTTAACCTTCAGCACGGTAACAATGTTGACTCACCCCTTTATTACCATGTAATTTGGAACGGGTTGCATTAAACTTGAATGATCCACATATTTAAGGTTCCAGACATTCATTAATTAATTTGGCTTATGACAATCAGCCATAATTAATTAATCTCTTATTTCCTGAGTAGTACCACTCACTCCTTTTCACTTATGTCTGAATTAAATAATTCAATCTGTAGGGTTTAACATAATGAACCTTGTGAGTTCCTCACAAAATGTCCCCATCCTAAAATAGATATGATTACCTACATGTCAGGCCTAAACAAGCCACACAAAAACCACCACACTCAAGATGCAGGTATAAGAGTACATGTAAGACTTGCCAGCATAGCAAGTCAAAGTGCGGTAAACTTATGTATGCCCCTTAGCCTTCCATTAGGTTTAAGATCATAACAAGTATCTAGAGATCTGGCTCATTCATACGTGAATTAGAATGATACATCTCACTATTGATCCCATCAATACATAAAGATGTACCGACTCATCAAGTAGCTACAATAAGCTCACTTATAAATTGATGTATCGCAGCTTAAACCGACAGCCTATCTAGGAACTGTCTCAGCCATGATACTGTTTATATCTCGCTAGGTCAAACGATTCATATGATCCTCTGCGATCTCTTACGCAACATATGATCATCTCTATAGGCGAGATAATAGGATATTATAGTTCGTATCGTATGTTTGTTATATCAGATAGTGACTATGTTGATGTACCACATTTATGAAGACCAGTGTATCAAACGAACACTTAATCATAAATGCTTTTAGTATACAATCCCAACAATATATACTAAAAAAGGAAATATAACGTATTATTTAATGTATGATTTATCAAAATTTTAATATTTTTAACGATTGAGTGTATTTTTAGTTAACAAATTTTAATATTATGATATAATTCGATATTGTGGTATTTTTCATATTTGATGGTATTTTCAGTTGATAAAATTAAACATTGAAATATAATTAAGTGAAAGAGGTATATTGAGATATTTTTTATGCTTGAATATTACTTTATAGTATTTATCATAATTTTCCCTAATTTATACTATAATAAAAAAAACTAGGCTTTTTATTACAACTTTACTATAGCTCGCTCAGAAAGACAAATTAAAAAAAAAAACCTTAAAGTAACAAAAAAGAACAATCCTGTAGGATTCTTGGAGAAGAAAGAAGTCCTCAATATCCAAAGTTTATAAAATTGGGTAATATCATATATAGAAGCATGTGTGAGCTTCAATTTGATAAAAAAATATAATATCGTAAGTGTTGGTCCCAAAATTAAAGTATTATTGTATGCAGTGGAAGTATTAAAATGATTTTGCCCTTTTTAAAAATTGACTTACAGGCCCAATTTTAGTTTTTAGTAACTATTGTATTCAAGTAGACACTTCAATACTTAGAAAGTATTGAAGGTTTCAAATAAATACGCAAATTTAAAAAGCAGAAACTTAAAGAAAGCGATAAAATGATACAGGATATTATAGTGGTTCGGAGCCTCAAGTCCTACGTCCACTCTTCCAAAATTAATCGAGAATCCATTAAGAAACAAAATACAAAATTCCTCACAATCTATGATAGCCCATTGAAAACCTTCGTCCTTCGCTGTGCTAGGTCACTCGGCTAGAAACTTGGTCTGCTCCTTCTTCAGGTTGAAGTGAGGACGCACCTCGCAGCCTTCAATCTGGATGGTTGAATGTTTTCGATTCTTCCCAGAACTTTTAGTTGTTGGCAACACCTGTGATAATCAGTATTCCAGAATAGAATATTTGCTGCTGTGTTTATTACTGAAAGGTAATAAACACCAAATGATAACTTAAGCGTGGAAAGATTGAGCCTCGTACACTTAGAGAGTTACATAAAAGAGTAGCTTAAGCAAAGATGCTATGCCCCGTGTTCAGATAACACTGAGTTCAGAGAGCTTTTAAGAGCTTTTTAAGTTTTCAGTTCGATAGAGTTTCAACTATGCTTTTTGCGAGATTCATGTATTTATTTCTATCGAGGTTGACTCCTATTTATAGGAAGCTTGGTCGAGAATTTGAATTTATGTCCATTAGAGACAGAAATTCATCCGTTAGAGACAAAGATTGGGTCGTCCAATCATGACTATTCTTCTATCTAATCTTCTCTGCTCTTAGATTTGCTTTTCACTTTTGCCAGTGTACTTTTCACTTGCCCATGTCAGACTCAATTTCAGTCTGAGGAACTCGAACTAAAGTTTCTTCGTACTGAATGATGATCAACACTTTAAGGAATCTTCGAAATGACTTTGAGCTCTACTCGAATTCCTTTTATCTCATTGAGTTTCGCGTGCTCTTAAATTCTTAAAATGAAAATTGAAATTCTCCAATTTCAAGTTTTGAGTTTCTAATCTTCTCAAGTGTTTCTGGATATTTCAAGTTCCTTTATATCTTCAAACTTAAGTTCTAAAACTTGATTTCCAAACTTTTCGAGCTTTGGCTTCTCTGAATTCCATCTTCAGGAACTAATTTTCTAACCGCTCGATCTTCAACTTCTAAGTTTCTAGTTTCTATTACAACTTGATAAATCCTATACAAGGATTACATGTAGAAATACTCTAGAAACTTAAAGCTAAAGTTAGTTTTGACACACCAAAACATCAAACAAAGGGATAAACTGAAACTCACTTTCTAACAATTTTCCCCTTTTTGGTGTCGTCAAAAGTACTTGTCTAAAGTCAGGAAAAAAGGAGACTTGATGAACTGAGTTTACAACGACACTACTAAGAACATAGTTCTTTTAAACGACCTACTCTATTTGGTCTCCCCCATCAATTGGAGAGATATTACTCAAATAATCAAAATAGAGCGAAAAAGATTGTTGATCACACTGGAGTATGTGAATTCAGCCAGGTTAAAATTAAAACAATAAGGAGTGAGAGAGAGACAATGAGTGTTTGTCTTCAATCCAGTTTTCAGTTTTTCATTGATTTGAAAGATTACAAGTACATTTAAAAACTGAAAATTGAAAATGCAAAAAATTCAAAAACTTTAAACTACAGGCTTACAGTGGAGGTTGTTCTGATGAAGATTGCTTGGAATCAGTCAGTTTTGCGGCCAACTCTATTAATGCTTTGAAGTAAGCTTCCCTCTTCTGCTTCTTCTCTTCCCCCTTTTTGACAACATCAGAGAGTGTTGCAACTGTCTGCTTGATGGAGGAGATGGATTTTGTAGTTTCAGCATCTTTTGTTTCTTTTTTTTTTTCCTCCAACTTCAGTTTAATCAGCTCTGATTGCTTCAAGTTGGGTTTGAACGTAATGTTTAACCTTTGCAAAGATGTGGGGTTGAGAAGAGCTTTCCACGGCCTCCCTTGTATCTGCAGAGTGTCGAATAATTGGAATTCCAGTAGAGACAATAGTGGGGTGATAAGCTCATATTTATACTCACTTATCTATTTTTCTCCATTGTTTTAGGTTGATTTGTTTATATTTTTACTTATTTCTATGCATAAGACTATTTTAGAGGATGTTATGCCCTTCGTGGTGAGTTTTGCAGGTATTTAGGACTAAAAAGAGGTGAAATGATGAAAGAGCCGAGTTACACAGAGTGCCGCTTTGATTGACGCATGGGAAGTCGACCAAAGTTTGAAGACGAGCCAAAATCCTGAAGCAGGACCTCTGTGTCGTGCATGTCGGTCGACACAGAGGTCGGATGTCGATCGAAAGCAAGGCAAATGAAGAAGAGCTCGACACATGCAGGCGTGTCGGTCGAAATGCATCCTATCGACCGACAGGAAGAACAGGATCATGGATTGACATGGAGGTCATCCCAAATTTTGAATGGACGTGTATGTCGATCGACACACGCTGTGTCGATCGACACGGATGCCGAAGATGGAAAGATACGCCTGTTTTGGTAGATTTTGATATTTAGCCCAATACCCAAAATAGATCTTTTTCACTCCTCTATAAATAGAGACTCATTGTGCACGAAATGAATATATGTTTATGCTGGATTTCAATTATAATTAGACTTTGGAGTTTTTAGCAAGGTTCCTATTGTCCTTGCAAGGTAAAAAATTAATGTTTTCTTTATTTCTAGTCGTGTTTTGTGGCTAGAACCCTAACAGGTTCTAGGGCTATGATTATTCTTTTCTGAAGCATGTTTAATTGAATTCTACTCGAATAACATGGTTTAATTTCCTGAGATTAATTTAATAATTTTGATTTAAAGATGGATCGAGAGATGAATTTGAGTCTAGGTTTAAAGTTATCAATCGAAGGACCGAGAGGTGAAGATTGTTAATAGGACAGAGGGAATTAAATATATTTGTATTCTGTCTCAAAAAGAAGAAATTTGTGTAGGAATTCTTCAGATAATAATTAAGATTGACTAAATTTGTGTTCTTGACACCGAGAGGAGAAAGTCACTATTTAGTAATCTGGGATTTAATTGCCAGAACAAGGAATTTAATCCACTAAAATTCCTTGTTTCCCCATTGCTGAGTTGATGGATATTGCATGCTGATGATTAGAATATATGCCCTAGGATTAGTGTTTTCCTTTAATTGATTTAAAACATTTATTTTATTGCATTGTTATCTTTAAATTCCAAAAACAAAATCCCTTTTCAAAATTCCTTAAGCTTCTATGTTCTAAAGACTACGACTGGTACTTTGGGTATTTTGTTGCACAGTCCCTGTGGGATCGACCACCTTAGTGTGTAAAAATTATTTGCATCGCTACTTTACTACAAGCTTATCAGGGGGCAAAGAGTACTATTCCACTGATCGGCCTCCTTTCTTATTCTCTGTCAAACCTCTCTATTCTGAGCCTTTCTGCTTCTTTCCTCTTCCTTTCTCTTTCTGCCATCCACAATCTAAAGTGCTCCATAATTCGATAATTTTTATTTTCTTCACCACTTCTCTGAGATGTTGAATGCCAGGTGATTGAATTTGCTAGATCATCTCGGTTGCTCTCTCTACAGTATTTTGTACAGTCAGTTCAAGAGAGAGAGAGAGATGGCCTGCTCTAATTCTTACTTTTCGAGCTCTGCCTGAGTGAGTTCAAGTTTAGCTCTTTCAATCTTAGTTTCCAGGCTCTTCTGCTGCTTAGAAAGCTTCCTTACTTTCTCCAGTCTCACAACAATGATCGTCTGATAGTCACAAGGAGCTGGAACTAAAATTTCTTCAGTTTCTTTTTTTTTTTTTTGGGGGGGGGGGGCCCTGAGAAACTGGAGTTGTAGAAATTGGAGTTTCTTCTTCTTATGAAAAGTCAGTAGGGGGCAGACGATGAGCATTCTCTGAAGAGAGGGTTTTCAGCCTGTAAGTTTGGATAGACAACAATCTCTTCCTCGTCTCTTCCATGGTCATCTTCCTGATCTCCGTCAGTCTGCTCCACTCCTTTGCCCATATCTCTTCTGACCTCCAGAAAATGAGCACGAGCCTGGCTTGCATGATAGGTTTGTCTTCTTCGTTCAACTCATGCTTCACAAGGTCAAACCTCATCCACCTCTTGAACTCATCCTTCAAAAGAGTTGCAATTATGGATTCTTGTTCAAGGATGCCGGGGTACAAGAGCATATTCTCCTCCAAAACATTCTTCTCAATCCTTTTCGAGATCTCCACCGCCCAAGGGATCAGTTTAACATTTCCAACGTCCTTCTCTCTGATCGGTGGGCACCAAATCTTCAATCGTTCTGCAGTATTTTCTGGATGAGGCAGTCCACTAAGAGGAATTTTATAAGTATCGAGTTGACTGGGCTTTGAGATCATATGTCCCTCGGAACCCATTGATGATATCTCCATACTCATTGTTTATCTCTTGAAAATCACATTCATCATGGAGGTTAAGTGCATCCAGGTTCAACTCTGTATCGGAGACATCATAAGGGGTTAAAGAGTTATTTGAAGAATTTCCAGTCTCATGTGTACCTCCCTTTTTTGATTGAGTTTTTCCTCCTCTCTCAGTCTTGGAGCTTGATTCCGCCAGTTTTACCGGGGTGGTCGCTCGAGCTCCTTCAGCGCCTGATTTGGCACCCCCTTGCGCGACCAAATCAACTGTTGTGGATTTCCCTAGTGCATCCACACCCTGCTCTTCACCTTCCTTCGCTGTTTGTTTAGGGTCGGTCACCCCTTGAAGAGTTTCAGTTTGAGAAGCAAGCTCAGGATCCCTGAAAATCTCTACAATTTTTTCTTTTTGTGCACCCTGATCGAAGGCATGTGCTTCTTTGTAAAGCTGAGCAAATGTACCTTCACAAACTGATTCGGACAAAGGAGGGATGTTAGGAAATTTGATAGAAATATCCTTCCTTTTTAGTTTATGTATTGGTGAGTCAAAGAACGTAAAAACCATCTTAGTTAGTTTTCAGCTTAGGTGAAAAATGTAAAGTCTTACATAGGTTCTTTATCAAGTTGTAAGCTGATACTAATCTGGAAAATAGATTAGTCGAAAAATCTTGTACGCGCGAATGATTCAATAGGCCAGAAGAACATAATACATCCTACTAGCCTGGAAGAAAAAGAGTCTAGCAGAGTATGGATTTCGTCAAGTACGAATCCAATATAGTATAGTGCAATCGTTCAAACCATACTGAGCAGAAAGGGACCAAGTATACTTCAAGATATGACGTCATCACCATGGAGGTGCAAGTATGACAACATCAACATAGACTTCCCATTCTAGGTTCCGGCGTTTGAAGACAAGAGGAATCACAAGAAGAACATACTGAAGAAGAACATACTTTAGGGATTGGAGAAGACATAAAGTCTGCAAGCACCAAACTTGAAGTTTTGCTACCTAGGACGTTCAGTTCGGGATTCCTCATACTGGCAGAATATTGTCGTTCTGACAAAAGACAATCTGTCGCTGTCAAAATCAAAAAAAGGTGAAAAAGGTGTTGATCCTCTGCAAAAAGCACACCTACCCGCCGAACGCTGCAAGCAATAGAGACATCCGGTTGGACATCTTCCATTTTGTCTCTAACAAATCTTAAATTCAAGCCTTCAACATCTCGAGTATAAATATCAGAGAAATCATCAAAGAAGAAGGTTACACACACGCACATACGAACAAAATCACAGAGACAAACTTACTACGAACTGTGAACTCTTACCGAAAGCTTTAAGCTTCATAGGGTAAATCTTGACTGATCATCTTAATTTTATGTTTTAGTTAGTACTTTTGGTGGAGAATCAGACTCCAGTTCTTCTAGGATAATCATTCCTCAAGATTTATAATAGAGTTTGGTAATTCATCTTATCTTGTTTATTATTTTATTTCTTTTATGTCTAACTAAACGCTTAGTTTGGGGTGAATGAATTGATTTATTGAGGAAGCTAAGATGTTGGGGTGTGATGTTTTGATTTATCTAACTTGGTTGAAACTAGTAAGTTTTTGTTCACAATCCTTCCTTCTTGATTTCCTCCTAGAGAGATATTCTTTCTAGTCACCTAATCCATTTATCTATTTGGGAAGACTACCCAAGTACATCTGGAGGAATTTAGCAATCAAAGTGGGGTAGCTTTAGTCGAGTGAACTCACGAGTGGAAAAATCATTAGGGTAAGGGCTTGGAAGGGTAATACTAAGTTGAGTTAGGGTGGAAACTAATGTCGTTAGCTTAGTATTAGAATGAGTTCCTAGATCTTAATGCAGTTGCAAAAGCACTAAGGTTGGAATGACCAGCTACAATAAAAAGGGGAATTGGGCAACTGCAATCAGCCTAAACCATGCAGATGAATAGACCAAGTAATCCGGAGTTGGCATTTGTATCACAAGGTAGAAACCTTGTTATTGACTATAGAGGATAGCTCTAGTGGAAGCCTAGTGACAATAGGTAATCCATGTTGTCCATTTTCTCTTAGGAACGCTCTTTGTAGTGACAGTGCCTGGAGTTGAGACGAGTTCAAGATCTTAGAAGATGACCTGGGATCTATCTGCCTACCTTTTGACCAATTATAGGAAATGATAAACACCATTCTCAGCAACTCGATATTGAGATTCATTCACTCCAAACATTTCATTAAATTTGATATTCTCTTATAAGTATTTGCACGTGTTGTGTGTAAAATACACTAGTGCAAGAGTACGGTATCACAAGTAATATGAAATGGAGTATTTCCAAGTATCGATCTACAGGGAAGGGGGTAAAGTGTGCAATCACTCAAACTCAGTTTGGTTGATGAGAGAAAATTGAGTTGGTTTGTATGATTAAACTAGGCACAATTTAAATAAGCAAGTGACAAGTAAGAAATTAAACACGACATGCTAAAAAACAAAGGAGAATGAGACAACCAAACTTAACAAACTCTTTGATTAAATAATAAAGACGACCTAGGCTATGGATTTTTCTTGCTTCAAGGGATTATGCTAAAGCATTGCAGACAACACAGAGTTAAAATTGCTACCCATCTAAACTCTCAGCTAGATTTCCCAAAATAGATGAGATCACTATTCTTGATTAAACAACATATTCCTATGCCGATTAACCATGAACAACAACAGATCAAATTCCAAGGGTAATTCCAAACACAACTCTAGCATAATCCTATGCATACATTATGCCACATTCAATGTTCTCTCTCTTAATCCTAATTTTCCCAAATTAAGACCAAGCATGAATAAGCAACTATGAGTTCCCACATGAGTTGCATATTAGAAAACTGAACCTTAAAATGCTCAAGAACTTCATACTAACAGCAAGTATTTCACATGTAATATCAGCACAAACAAGAATCATCCATAGCCCAAGTCGAAAAGTAATTACCTCATATTTACAAGAATCATCCATTGCCAAGAACAAATTCTGGAATTTAAAACTCATAATTAGAACTGTAAAATCTTAAGATAATAGGAAGAAGATTGGACTCGCCTTGCGATTGATCAACACAAGTGAAATGATTCCTCAAATCCAAGTTGATCTCTCAACGGTGGTTGAGTTGTAGCTCGGCTCCTCTCTTCTCTTCTCCTCTCCTTCAATTTTTTTTCTCTCGAGCTCAACTCTCATTTTCCAGCTGGTTTTCTCTTTCTTCCGTAGTAAGGGTGGTTTCCCATTTCTCTCTCCTTCACCTTTTTATACTTCTTTCCTCAATTAGGTTTTTCTCCCTTTTGCATTTTTCCATCCTTGCCCTTGAGAAATTGTAAGAATTTTCAACACTTCACTTTCCATCTCATCAACCACATGCCTTCACTTCAGGACAAATGAACAAGCCTCCCTCTTTTTTGAGTTTTTCTTAGTGCTCCAGCATTGATCTGGATGCTCTTCAGCACAGGCTATGAAAGGTGGACAATTCCTTACACAATTATTTAGCTCCAAATTCAGCAAAAGTGAAATAATAACCACTAAATTACCTACTTAACTCTAACACAACACGAAAACTATAAACAAGACTAAATCATCATCAAATGAACCAAACATAAACGAAATTATCACCAAAACGAACTAAAATCAAGTGAATATAACTCTTTTACAAGAGTTATCACCACATTAATTAGAAATCACAAATCATTTGCTTTCATTGGGTTCTCGTGACACTGAAGGTTGACTGCTTAACTCCACTCTTCGTGGGATCAACCGTGACTCGAATTGACTATCTACATAGAATTTGGGCTTGGAAAAACCTAATGGCCGTATTTGGGCACTTGTTATTCTTTATGCAAAATTACACCGTGTCAATGAGTAGGATCAAAAAGGGTTGAATGCATTTCAAAATGATTGTATGCAGTTCGAAGTGGTCTAATGCACTTCAAAATTATAATCTTGCAAGAGATTGGGAAAGATAGAGGATTATACCTCCCACTCGATTCAGATATGCGTGTGTAGTTGCATATGCTTTCGATATGGCGGAAGAGGTAGAACTCGATGATACTGAGCCAAAGAGTTATACTGAGCTCATAAGTTGTAAAGAGAGGCGCAAGTGGGTCGAAGCCATGAAGGAGGACATGGCTCCTTAAGAGATAACAACACGTGGGTGTTGATGGATAAGTCAGAGGAGAAGTAATCAATAGTTAATTGTAAGTGGATCTTTAAGAAGAAACAAGAGGTTTATGGGGTAAGATTCAAGGCTAGACTAGTTGCTCGAGGCTTCACACAACGAGAAGGTATGAATTATGATGAGGTGCTTGTGCCAGTGGTAAAATAAAAGTCTATCATGCTGATCTTGTCGTTAGTCGCTCAATACGACATGGAGTTAGAGAAACTGGATGTGAAGACCAAATTTCTGTATGGAGAGTTAGAGGAGAGGGTCCTTATGACTCAACATGAGGGCTTCGAGGAAGCTGGTAGTGGGGACAAGGTGTTTATTTTGAAGAAGTCATTGTATGAATTGAAGCTGTCTTCGAGGTAGTGGAATAGTTGGTCCAACAAGTTTATGATTCAACAGGACTTGATTCGATGCAAACATGATCCATGTATTTAATTTTGGGGTGAATATATGGAGACTCGAATTTATCTACTATTGTATGTAGATGATTTGCTGATTGCGAGTCAAGATAAGCAAGGGATAGTCAAACTAAAGAATGCTCTGAGTTAGGAGTTCTAGATGAATGGTCTCGAATGTGCTCGAGGGATCCTAGGGATGGAGACAGTTCGAGAGAGAGCTCGAATGAGACTCTCTTTAACTATCTCAAGAAGGATACATGATGAAGGTTTTGGGAAGCATGTAATGAAGGATGTATAATCTGTTCTAACTCCATTAGCAACTCATTTCAAGTTGAGTGCTGCTTGAAAACTTGATGATGAAGAACAAAGGTTAATGAGAGGTATTCCTTGTGTGAGCATTTCTGGTTCTTTGATGTACGCCATGGTCTGTGTGAGACCGAATCTTGCTTATGCACTCAAAATGAGACGTAGAATCGTGGCAGAACCTAGGAGAGAATATTGGGTAGTTGTAAATTTGGTCATCAGGTATGTTTGACGAACAGTTGGAATGAGTCTAGTGTTTGAGGATAGTGGGTTTAATTTTAAGCTTCAAGTCCAAAGATTTGTGGACTGGGATTATGCAGGATGTATGGATAAGGGGAAGTCTCTGACAAAGCTTGTGTTCAAATCATATGGAACTGCTATTAGTTGGAGAGCTAGCTAATGAGGGTAGTTGCCTTATCTTCGACGGATGCAGAGTACATTGCCTTGACCGAAGCAATTTAAGAGGGTATGTGATTGCTCAATCAGATTCATGAATCTGAATGAACCGGGGGTTAATCAAGGAAAGATTAAGGTTTCCTGTGATAATCAAGATGCTTTGCAGTTGGTGAAAAATGATATTCATCATGAGAGAACTAAACACATAAATGTGAAGTTCCATTTTATAAGATGTGGTGGCAGACGGAGAGGTAGAGATGCACAAAGTCAATACCCTTGATAATCCCGTGGATAGGATTACGAAGCCAGTTCTCAATACTCAGTTTGAGTAGTGTTTTGAACTGATCAAACTGTTGAGGTCGAACAGAAGAGGAGGTGCCAAGCTGCGGTGATATTGGGCCTAAGGTGGAGAAATGTTGAAGTGTAGTATCAATATCTAGCTCGAGAATGTAGTTCGAGATTGTGGGTTGATGAGACTGGGGTCAACATGACTGCAGGTCGAGAAGACTGGGTCAATTGTAGGTCGAAGGGAATGGGTCATAAAGATTGTGGGTCGATGAGAATGGATCAAGTCAGAGTTGGTCAATAACTCGAGAAGTACGAGAGGTCCTGGATATGGAAAATATATGTTGTATTTAGTTTCCTAGGTTGGCGAGATTTAACCATATCTAGATAGGTATTAATCTATTTAAGGATAGATGAAGATATGCAATATCTTTACCATATCGGAATAGATTTTCCTAATGTATCTATCAATCTCTACCTATATATAAATATGCCTACTCCCCATCATTGTATCCTGTTTATTATTTTGTATTTTCTCCACCATAATAAAATTATTATAGATAGGCTTGAAGAGTGGACGTAGAACTTACGCTCAAACCATTCTTTATTTTCTGTTTGTTATTTGTGTTTACAATCGCTTAATTCACAACACTGCAAAGCTACTAGACTTGCACGTGAACTAGCTCCCGGAGAGAGAATTATACTGATGGGAAAGATTCCACTTGGGTCTCAAATTCAAGTATTTTCAGCTGATTTCTTTGATGGAAAACTGTGATTATGTGGCCTCCCTCTCTACGTCGGCTGCAGTGAAGCTGATGGTTCATCGCCAAAACTGGGAAATATGGAATCAAACGGAAAGAGGGAGACTGAGTGGGATTATGTATGTATTTGTTGCTCTCGGATATGTCGTGGGATTAGGAAACATTGTGTGGGTTTATTTATGTTGTCGAGGTTTTAGCAATTGCCTTCTCTGATTCATATCGTTTCAAATTTACATGTTTACTGTTGAATTACGATGGTAAGCATGATTGAGGAAGAAACGAGAAGGAAATTATTTCTTTCATTCTAAGTTATGAATCAATTGATACAATTCTAATATATAGAGATAGAAGAAGAAAATAAAAGGAAAAAAATCAATACAAATAAAAAAG
This sequence comes from Plectranthus barbatus, assembly GCA_026898455.1. Taxonomy (NCBI): domain Eukaryota; kingdom Viridiplantae; phylum Streptophyta; class Magnoliopsida; order Lamiales; family Lamiaceae; genus Plectranthus; species Plectranthus barbatus. Next base: position 235,987 of record JAPKLW010000726.1, read on the forward strand.
GATCTTGAATATCTTTCCCTAATTGAGTTGATCTTGATTGATTTCCTTGATTCTTGATTGATTTCCTTGATTCTTTCCAACACTCCCCCTCAAGTTAAGTATCAGGATTCCCTATACTTAACTTGCCCAGAACTTCTGAGAAACTCTTGGAATCTACAGCTTTAGTTAGAATATCAGCCAACTGATCTTTTGAGGAAACAAACGGCAGTGCGATCGTGCCATCATCGATCTTCTCCTTTATGAAGTGCCGGTCGACCTCCACATGTTTAGTTCGGTCATGTTGAACCGGGTTACCAGAGATACTTATGGCAGCCTTGTTGTCACAGAAGAGTCGACAAGTCTTCCCAGAAAAGAGCCCTAGTACTTTCATAAGTTTTCTCAACCACATAACTTCTGTTAAACCACTTTTGATACCTCTGAATTCTGCTTCTGCACTTGACAGTGCAACAACCTTTTGCTTCTTGCTCCTCCAAGAGACAAGATTCCCCCCAACTAGAACAAAGTAGCCGGCTGTGGATTTTCTGTCAATTGGGTTTCCGGCCCAATCTGCATCAGTGTAAGCCTGGATTTCGAGGTTATCTGATTTTCTGAAGAGGACCCCAAAATCAGCTGTACCTTTTAAATATTTTATAATCCTCAGGGCAGCTTCAAGGTGTTCAACTTGAGGATGGTGCATGAATTGACTGACAATTCCCACGGCATAAGACATATCGGGGCGAGTGTGAGAGAGGTAGATGAGACGTCCCACAAGTCGTTGATACTGACCTCGATCGACATCATCGGCTTTTTCCTTGATTTGAAGCCCATGGTTAACCGCGATTGGGGTGGTCGCTGTCTTGCAGTCAAGTAGTCCAGTTTCAGCAATGAGATCAAGAGTGTATTTTTTTTTATTAATAAAGATGCCACATTTTGATCTCAAAACTTCAATCCCTAGGAAGTATTTTAACCTTCCCAGATCTTTTATCTCGAATTCCTTAAACAGATTCACCTTCAATTTTATAATCTCCTCTGTATCATTCCCTGTCAGAATCATATCATCAACATAAATGATTAGACAAGTTAGTAAATCTCCTCTCCGTTTGATAAACAGTGTATGATCAGAGTTGCTTTGCTGGAAGCCTAATTTCTTCATAACAGCTGTAAACCTTCCAAACCAGGCTCTAGGAGATTGCTTGAGACCATAAAGAGTCTTCTTGAGCCTACAGACTTCATCTTCTTTGAACTCATGAGAAAAACCCGGAGGAGGTAGCATATACACCTCTTCCTTCAGATCTCCATGCAGGAAAGTGTATGTGACATCGAACTGGTGGAGAGCCCAATCTTTGGTTGCAGCAATTGATAGAAGAACCCTGACTGAATTCATCTTGGCTACTGGAGAAAAAGTCTCGGCATAGTCAATTCCGTAGGTCTATGTGTACCCCTTGGCTACCAACCGAGCCTTATATCGTTCAATAGACCCGTCTGACTTTCTTTTGATAGTGAAGACCCACCTACATCCAATAGGTTTCTTTCATTCGGGAAGTCAGCACTTGTCATATGTGTTGGTTCTGTTCAAGGCATCCATTTCTTTCTGAATCACTTCTTTCCAGTGTGGTATACTCAGTGCTTCCACTTCGGAGGGAGGTATCTCCTCCGTGTACAAGGCTTTTTCATAAGCTGTGGCCTCTTTTGAAAGATTAACTTTAACAAGAGATCCAATAGGATACTTGCTGCGCCGACTTTCTCTTTCAGGAGAGTACCGTCTGGGAGGTATACCTCTTGTACTTCGAGGGGGAAGTACATATTGTTCCTGCAAAACAGTCACCTCGGGTTCCAGTTCTCTTAATTCAACAGGTGAGATAGGTAAATCAGAGAAAGAAGGTGATCCAACAGGTGAGATCGGTAAATCAGAGAAAGGAGGAGGAATATTACTATCACCAGAGGATACCAAGTTTTCAGGAGATCTTGGAGGTAGCACTTCAAGCTGGATTTGTTCTGAGTTTTCTGTGGGTTGATCAGAAGGTACCTGCCCTTTTTCAGGATCGTCGGAAGGAACACTAGGTACCTGCCCTTTTTCAGGATCATCGGAAGGAACACTTAGAAGCCAGCTTAGATGGTCACTACTATTCTCCCCCTGAGCACTAGGGTAGCTTCGGAAAAAAACTCTGCCTCAAGGAAGTCGCAGTGTATGGTAGTGATGACCTATCGGGTTTTTGGGTTGTAGCACCTATACCCCTTTTGATTAACCCCATAACCAACGAATACACACTTTTCAGCACAAGGTGCAAATTTGGTGCGCTCGTGTTTCGGAATATGAACAAAGACATAACAACCAAAAATTCTGGGTTCAAGAGTAAGAGCGGAAGGAATAGTGACACAGGAGGAAAGGTATTGTAATGGTGTTTGTAATTGGAGAATTTTTGTAGGTAACCTATTGAGAAGATAGACACTAGTAGCTACAGCTTCAGGCCAAAGGGTGGTGGGAACACCAGATTCTAACATCATAGCACGAGTCATCTCTAAAAGGATCATATTCTTTCTTTCTACAATCCCATTTTGTTCAGGGGTATAGGAGCAAGAGGTTTGGTGCAAAATGCCTTTTTGTTGACAAAAATTGATCATAGAGGTATTAATGAACTCACGTCCGTTATCGGAGCGAAGAATCTGAATTTGTTTTTTGAACTGAGTTTGCACCATAGCATAAAACATAACAAACTTCTCAAAAACCTGAGACTTGGTTTCTAAGAAATAGATCCAGGTCATCCTAGAGCAGTCATCAACAAATAGAAGGAAATATTTAAAGCGATTGCCTCCTAAACACGGAGCTGGACCCCACACATCAGAATGAACAAGAGAAAAAATATCATTGACTCTCTTATTTTTGGCCGGAAACGAATGTCGGTGGCTTTTGGCCATAACACAAGAATCACAAGAAAGCTTAGTGTTTGTAGCTAAATTAGGAAACAGTAACTGTAAATACCCTTTAGAAGGATGTCCTAACCGTCTATGCCACAACCAAATTTCCCTATCAGCCGATTTATGAGTAAGTAAAGCGGTACCGTTTTGATCAACCTCATCGACACAGTACAGTCCCTGCTTCTCAGTGCCACGCCCAATGATCTTCTTCGTCCTGATATCCTGCAAAAGACAGAGGGACGGATTTATAATAAGGGTGCAATTTAATTCTCGAGTGATATGGCTGATGGAAAGGAGTTTATGAGAAAGAGAAGGAACAAGAAGGCAGTTAGAAAGGCGTAAGGTAGGAGAAATTTGCACCGTTCCTGATCCTACTACGGGTACTAGATCCCCATTGGCGGTTTGGATATGAGTTTTATTGGTTTCGGAAAGGTTTAAAAAATCATTTTTGTCGAACGACATAGTATCTGTGGCCCCACAATCAAAAATCCAACCCCTAGAAAAAGGTTTTTGCATAGGGTTGATTTTACTACTATAATTACATAGGGAGATATCATTAGTAAGGTTTGGAGGGGTGAGTTTGAAGGAATTGAAAGCAGAGGGGTTAAAATTAAGAGAACTGAAACTAGAGGGACTAAATTGCAAGAAATCATAATTAAATTGAAAATTATGAAAATTTGGGTTTGGTATTTTCCCAAACCCTCTACCTCTCCCACCGATTGACGACACCTTCCAGTCGTCTGCCTCCCCCACGTTGCTCACGTTGCCGGCTGCTTCCCCCACGTCACCGGTCGCCGTCGCCGGTCGCCGTCAGCCAACCACCGCACCCGGACGCAGCGGCTGTCCTGAATCGCGCTACCCCATCTCCAGCAGCTCCAGCGGCAGCAGATCCGCCAAAACCAGTCGCCGTGCCCCCCAGACGGCTGAAGTCGGCCGCTGAGCCGCCGACTCCTCTTAAACCAACCGCCGATCCCTCTTTTCCCTCTGACATCTTTGCTTGGATCTGAAGTAGGTATCCGACGGACTGAGTTCCCAAGGCTTGAATTTTTTTTTTTTTTTTTTTTTTGCTTTGGTTAGAACGAAGATGAACTTGTCGTTCTGAGTTCTTGGTTAGGATTGGGTTTTGATTTTTGGTTTGAAGGGTTTTGAAGGCTATGACGAATCACAGATTCAAAGCCTGGTTTGATTTTCTCGGTCTACAGAGTCAGAATTTTACTCCTGCTCTGATACCATGTTGAATTACGATGGTAAGCATGATTGAGGAAGAAACGAGAAGGAAATTATTTCTTTCATTCTAAGTTATGAATCAATTGATACAATTCTAATATATAGAGATAGAAGAAGAAAATAAAAGGAAAAAAATCAATACAAATAAAAAGGGATCTTGAATATCTTTCCCTAATTGAGTTGATCTTGATTGATTTCCTTGATTCTTGATTGATTTCCTTGATTCTTTCCAACATTTACTATAAGGCTATAGTTTACCTCTAAATCTCTAATAAAATGGTCTTATTTCTCCATTAAGAAATGACAAATAGTAATAATATAATTATTTATACTTGTTAATTATGCTCACCCCAATAATGAGCATCAGTAAAAGAAATTGTTGTGCATGATCATCAGCTCTAATTTGCATTTATTAATGCAACAGAAGGTTTGGGGCCAGGTGTAGCAAAAATAAAGAAAAATGAAATCAACTTGTGAATCATGAAGATATGATTGATAAAGCAGCAAACTAATTCGAATTATAATATTTCACAACAATTTATTCGTAAAAGGTAGGTAAAGTTTTTGTAGGTAATATACACAATGTATTATGCATCGGACATGCAAGAGTAGCTACAACATCCTCCCGAGTATTTCTTGCTGTTGTTCTATATATATATATATATATATTGCTTCTTTTCATTTGTATCCACCACTGAAACACAAACCCACCAACCATTTTGGCCTTCATAATCATAAGCGAACAATAAAATATTCTACGCCCACTCCAATTATGAACCCGCATCCATACCCCAACACCACAGCTTTCCAACCAAATCCATCCACAATACCAAACCCCTCCTCCTCATCATCATCATCATCATCTTTGTTTGGAACCATTGGAGGAGAAGATTGTCCACATTTCCTTGTCAGTGGAACCCCACATAATCCTGGATTTTCCAGGTATGAGATATTATCGAATGTGCTGAATTGACGATATTGAGGTATCTGCCCTTTAAGATTATTGGATGAAAGGTTTAATTTCGCAAGAGAGGTCAACCCCACTGGCAGTTGCTCTGGAATTTCCCCCGACAAATGGTTGCTAGACAGGTCCAATGATTCAAGCACACTTATATTTCCAAGAGATGTCGGTATGTGTCCCGTGAGATTATTGTGGGATAAATTCAAGTATCTCAGAGAATTTAGATATCCTATCGAGCTCGGGATGCTCCCAGAAAAACCGTTCAAGGATAAGTCGATAGTTGTAAAGGTTGTGAGAAGTCTCTCCAATGACTGATCCAAACCCTTTAATGTGAATGACAACTCTATAAATTTCCGAAAAAGGTTGGTTTCATCATTTGTCTGATTCTCCTTAGTATCTACCATGCCTCGAAAACTCTTGAAATATCGTTCAGGTAAAGAGCCAGTAAATTTATTCTGGGAGATATCCAAGACTTGCAACTTGGGAAATGGATGCTCATTGTTTGAAGGGAGGGACATGGTACCGTTAAACCTATTAGACCTTAGGGCGAGTACACGAAGCTCAGGAAGAGTTTCCATCCAAACTGGAAATTTGTCTTGTATTTCATTGTCACCAAAGTCAGCACCTTGCAGACCTTGGCAATTGATTAGGGATTGAGGCAATACTCCTTTCAGTTTATTATCTTTCACCGTAATAAACTGAAGATTACACCCATTGGTAAATGTTGATGGCATGAGGCCACTAAGTTTATTTGCTCTCAAATGGAGGATCAACAAAGATCTGCTCAAGTTTCCAAAACAATCTGGAATTGCTCCTTCCAAATTGTTACCCGATAGATATAGAATTTGAAGGGAACTTAATTTGCAAATGGATGAAGGAATCTCTCCACTGAATTCGTTGGAGGGGAGCACAAGATTAATAAGCCCCGGTTGATTCCCAAAGGTGGAAGGTATTGGACCTGAAAATTGATTATGTGCAAGGTTAGGTCAGTTAAATTTGAAGTATTTTTTTCAGATTTAATTTTGATTAAGAATGATTTATTGAGAAATGAAGCACAAACGAAGGTTATTCTTAATATTTCAATCATTGATGCTATCAATTCAATGACTCAGAATCCTTCTTATTTAACACAAACTTTAATTTTAACAACTGATCATATATATCTCTCTATATTTATATATCATATGAAAATTGTTTTAAACGAGAGAAAATAAAACAAATATCAATCATCCAATCTTGCATATCAATGGTCAAAATGAAAAAATCTCTTAAATTTTCTTATGCATTATATGCTCTAAAATGTGCACTATTCCATTTTAGCGATAATTTTGTAATCTTTTTTCCCTCACCTTTTATTTAAATTATTAAAAACTTCAAATGATCATAACTCGTTCAATTTAAATTATTTTTTCACGTATTACATATCAAATTAAAGATAGTTTCATCGTCTTTCAAACGAAATCTCTATTGCATATATTTAGTTAATTAAAACTATAACAAAAAAAATTAGTGATTTGACACACTGATTTTCATAAAATGCATGAAATTATACTTAAAATGAATGATATTGTAGTATGCGATGAAATCTATGATGTATAAAACACATTATATTATTAAGAAAATGAATATTTTATAACGATATAATGAACACAGAAAATAAACAAATTTTAAGATAAAATGACGTAAATATATAATATTTTATTTTATGTAATACAATGAGATTAGAAGACATATTTGATAAGGAAATAATGATTAGATTTTAAGATAAAATGATCTTCAATACATAATATTTCGTTTAATGCAATAAAAAAATTATTTATTTTATTGTTTATTTTGGTACATTAATGATCGATGTGATCTGTAAACAAAATTTACATATTCAGTCTATAAAGATTTATCTTAAAAAATAATTTGGGGGTATTTTGAGGTATTAATAAGATGATAATTCTCTGCTTGAAAAAAAATGGTAAAAATATTCAAGTAAATTAAGGATGTATATATTTCAATATTGAAAATTGGATAATTCTCCATTTTTATAACAATATTTTCAATATCTAAATTTTAATACATATAAAGTTTCCTTATTAGAGAGATTATGCATTGTTTTGTGTTATGTTTATGTACTATTAATAAATGTTTGTTGAAATATAATGCACATTATTGAGGTTAAAATGTGAAAGTTCAATAACATTAAAATTATTCTATAATGCATAACCATTTAGATAAAGTGCATAATAATTAAGATAAACTGCATATTATGTAAATACAATAACATCAAAATTATGAATTTGCCAATAATGAATAAAAATTGGGATAAGATGCCTTATTTTCTTAGTCAATTTGAATAATTGATTATACTAAATTAGCGTTAGAGATTTATTCTCATTTTTCACATTTTGACTCATTCTCATATAATCAACCCTAATATATACGGGGTTATGATCTAGTGAGAACATGCATTACTATGAGAAATAAGAATACATATTCGTCATAGATTTAGTTGAATGTATGCTTGAGATCTTCCAAGAATCTTTAGTTATTATATCCCAAAACTTGTATTATAGGGTATTTTTGTCCTATTGCACTTATTGAAAAAATTTGTTTGCATTATATCTTCCATTACTTTCATATCCGTGCATTATAATAGGGTATTACTTTCATTTTAAAGCAATATTACTATCGTTATACAATATTACTTCCTGCATTATATACGGTATTACTTTTATTTTTGAGCAAAATTGAATTACTTTCATTTATAGGCACTTTGTGCTTTATATGGTAAACTTGTAATTCCTCCGTGGATCAAATTATTTCAATCTCAACATGCATTATATATTTAACAAACATCTTCCTGTATTATAATAGGATATTACGTTCATTTTAGAACAATATAACTATTGTTATACGGTTCAACTTCATGTATTATGTAGGGTATTACTTTTACTCTAGAACGAAACTGTATTACTTTCATTATAAGCTATTACTTCCTGCATTATATTGTAAACTTATAATTCCTAAGTGCACCAAATTATTTCGACCTCGACATGAATTATATACATAACAAATATGCATCATATAACACAACAATATACATTAATATAATACTCCCTCCGTCCCGGCTGAATTGTCCCGGTGACTTTGGGCACAATAACCAAGGAGTGTGAGTGTAAAGTAAGTTGAGTGGAATTAATATTTTATTGTTGAGTGTGAAAAAGTTGCCTTTTTAAGTAATGGGACAATTGAGGTGGGACGGACGAAAAAGGAAAGTGGGACAATTGAGGTGGGACGGAGGGAGTATAACCAAAAAAAATATTTAATCAATCAAGCAATATATAATTGAATTATATAATAAATATATATTTCTATACTACTTGTTATGATATAATCTATTATTTGTAGTTAGTGTTAGTTTAAAGTTAAATATTATATTTATTAATGATAAAAATAACATAATATTGTTACTAATATGTATAAAATGCATAATAATACATAATATAATGCATAATTACCATTTTAGAATGTATAATTATTTAGTAAATGAAGAAATAATTAAAATGTATAGTATTCATACATATACAATGTATATATCATCATTATATAATGTATATCTTATTATTATATGATGCATAAAAATATATTACTATATCATACATATACAATGCATATGTTATTACTATATAATGCATAACAAGTGCAAATATAATAATGAACGGTTTTCCTGAAAAAATATATTTTGTTTTATCTATCATATTTTGCATTATATTGTGCAATCTCATTCATTATATAAGATTTGTGTATTGATACCAGATTTAAGCCTATAATCACTAATTTTAATTTTTACTATGATTTTTTAATTCAAACATATGTAATAGTTATTTCGTTTAAAGAAAATTAAATTATTTTTAATTAAATATATAATAAATGAAAGATAATTTAAATTGTATGAATTATGATTATTTAAAGATTTAGGGTATTTTAGATGAGAAAAAATATTACAAAATTATCCTTCAATGTATATTTTACTACACAATAATGCATACATAATTTATTTTGTCATGAGCGTTGTATCACTAATTTAAAAAGTTGAGTTCTTAATTCTCATCATAATAACCATTTTTGTAAGATCACTACATTCAGTATCAAAATAGATTACTTAAATAGAAATGATTATGAATTCTTAAATTGATGATATTAATAGTGGAGATAAAAATAGTTAATTATTGAATAATGGATAGCTTGCACACCAACGACATAAACCATTTTGTAAGTTTGAAATTATCCAAAAAAATGAGGTAAAAAAAAAAAATAAAAAAAAAATCATACCGCTTAAATAATTGGATTGAAGCCACAAATTTTGGATAGTTGTGTTCCCAATTTCTCTAGGCAACAATCCACTTAGTTGGTTGACTGCGATGGATAAATGCTGTAATAAACTGTTATGATGAAACATTTCTTTTGGAATATTACCTGTAATAAGTAAAATAGTTAACCTGTAAATTAATTTAATTACCTATATAAAATCTTATTATTAAGAGAAAATATCATACCACGGAGCTCCATATCATTAAGCCATAAATAGGTAAGGGATGTCATGTTCCCAATCTCAGTTGGTAATGATCCATTCATTAGATAGTTGTGTTGAAACTGTAACTCCACTAGCTTAACAAGACGGCCAATCTCTTTCGGAATATGACCTGTCGAGTTAATCAAAATTCATTATTTTAATTATCAAATAAGATTATACATGTATTTTGTAATAAATGAATATATTGTCAAATATGCAAGTCAACTACATATATAGATATAACTAAGCCAAACATATGATTAAAGGAAGAGATACATTTACCAGTTAAGGAATTGTAGTTAAGAAACAAGCCAAACATGTTTGTCGAGTTCCCAATTTCTCTTGGCACTGATCCACTTAATCTATTGCAACACATTTGTAATCGCTCAAAATTCGCAAGAAGACCAATCTCTTTCGGAACTTCACCTGAGAGTAAAATTTTTTATACTATTTACGAAATCGACTTGTACAAAAATACAAACAAACTGCAACATATGTGAGATTTAAACTAAATAAAGAAATAGGTAGCTATATTCATACCAGTCAAATTGTTACCCTCAAGGCCTATTCTGCGAAGGGCAGTCATGTTTCCGACATCTCTTGATAAGGTCCCGATGAGTTTATTGTAGGCAAAATCAAAAAATAATAAGGATTGTAACTTGAAAAGAGTTGCTGGCAATGGACCTGTGAAGTTGTTGAAGCTCATCCCCAAACCTCGTAAATTAGTTAGACCACCAATCTCTTCAGGAATATTACCTGCCATGATATTATATTGTAAATATACTTACTTCATCATTCTTGTATCAATCATACATTATGTGCTCCAATGAAATGCAGAATAAAATTAGATTTCAATACTTAAGAAATAGATAATGCATCTTACTACCGATTTATCAATCTTATTTTTTATGATTTGAACCAATATTGTTTGTCCCGAAATTAGAGTGCAAAACTGTGCATCGGAAGGTAATAATATATACAGCGGAAGTAAGTAGACAGTTGCACTTGTTTAACTAAACAGAGTATAGTCAGTTTTGTGTGTTTGAAAGAGTTAAGCTTAGTCATGTCCTAGTTAAGTCAGTTTCACAGTATATACTCTTCAATACTTAGAAGTATTGAAGGTTTCAAAGCCAGTTTCTGAAATAGAAAAATAGAGCAGTAAGTAAATAAAGCTGTAAAGAACACACAGGGACTTATAGTGGTTCGGATCTCATTATACTACATCCACTCTACAGACCTAAGGTCTGGACAATTCACTAAGTTAATACAAGCCTCCTTACGATCTATACACAGTCCGATGGCACCTCCGTCCTCCGGTCAGCTGTGGCACTCGCCTAGGAACTCCATCCAGACTCAGTCTTCAGGTTGAAGTGGGAATGCACCCCGCAGCCTCCTTCCCGGTGGTTGGATGTTTACTTGTTCTTCCTAGAACTCGGGTGGTTGGCATACGCCCGTGAGAATTAGAATCCCAGACTAGGAAACTGACTGCTATGAATATATCTTAGAAATATATATTCACCAAGAAGAGCTTCAACTTAAAGCTTCAGCCTCGTGCTAGGAGAAGTTAGCACGGTAGGTAACTTGAGTCGGAGACTCAAGTCTCGTGTTAGAAATACGGAAACTCAGAGATTTTGGCAGAGAGATGGCATGAAAGATTGCCCTTTGTCTTCTTATGACTATCAGATTTTGAATTCTGTTCAGGTAACCTGTTAAGGTTGGGAGGGTTGGCCTTTATATAGAGGAGGACCTATGGAAATTTGAATTTCTATCCGTTAGACTCATAAATCTAGATGTTAGACTCATGGATTATATTTTCCACTTGTAGCCCATGCCTTAGGTCTCCTTTCTGCTATGCTCTGCAGCGTTAGTGTACGTTACACTAACTTTATGTCAAACTTCTTTTCAGCCCGAGGAATCCCAGTTTGGATAACCTCGTACTGACTAGGGCATGTATGGATGCCTGACTCTAACTGAGCTTCGATATCTTTCAAAATGATCATTCTTTTAAGGTAGAGACTCTGATATTGACTATAAAAAGTCAGTACAACTTTTGCCCTCATACTGACTTCCTAGGGTCAGTATGGTAAACCCTCATACTGACTAACCATAGTCAGTATGGAAAACGCCCTCATACTGATTTCTTCTTAATAGTATGGAAATCCCTTGAACTGACTTCTCCTTAGTCAGTTCAGGAAAGCCCTCATACTGACTTCTCCTTGTCAGTATGGTAGGACCTTAAACTGAGTGCTCCAACAATGTTTTAGGTCAAGGCTAGGCGTGATGATAGTCAGTTCTCGAGCATTCTCTTTTGCTCAGTCTTAAGCCTAAGTACTAATACAACTCAATTCGATCCTATACAAGGATTACAGTTAAGAACGTTAGAAACTGGAAAAACAGACTAAGATACAAAACATCAAAAAGTAAGGAAAAATTCTCTAAAAAGAATCCTAACAATTTCCCCATTTTTAGTGTGGTCAAAGCCATCTGAAACCTAAGCCGATGAGGTAAGGATAACTTTAGAGTTTTTACATTTTTGACAATGTGTCGCATAAACTCAGAAAAGTTCCCCCTCAACTTGGGCTTTTTACTTAAGATCTTCTCCTTATAAACTTGGAGAGATATTGCTCGATTTATTTTCTTTGTCAGTTTAGTGCAATTAAATCTTAAGAAGGGAATAGAGAGTCAGAAGCCTGCTGATTACACTAGATTGTGTAAGTTCAACGTTTGAAGAACGAAGACCTTTGTTGGACAAAAAGAGATTGTCATCAACAAGTCTGTTTACCCTTTAATAATTTTCATTACATGTACAGGGATAAACTAACAAAACAAACCTATTACAGATCTATTACAAGAACTATATTATGCTGCTTCTGGTCTTCAAACTGTTCTTCAAATTGGCTGCTACTTTGGTCCGTTTTGAACTCCTAGTCCAAGGAGGGTAGCTGACTAGCTTTTCCCGTCCCTTGGTAACCATCTTCAAGGAGTTTTCGGACTGGAAAGTCTTCCGTTAAGATGTGCTCCTTGTGGAAAGAGAAATTGTCTTCCATTTTTCATCTCAACGTCGCTTGAAGGAGGCAGATTTGATATGTTGATCTGCTTTCCACTTCCCTCATGCTGGCTTTTAGTAACTTTACCCCCTCGAAGATCTGTTGGCTCTGGCATTGGAATGTAGTCCATCAACAGTGACAAGAACATCCTCTAAGAGATGTCTTGTGTTCTCCGGGCTTCTTGTTAGGCTATGAGCCTAGAGCAGTTCATACTTTGTTCTTACAAAGTACAAAACAACTAGTAGAAGCAGAGAAAGACTCTAAGATTGTACTTGCTGTCGAACCTGCTGGGCTCACAGTACTGATGTCTCCTACACCAATTCTGATGTCTTCTGCACCTCCCATACTGATTTCCCCCCCTTTGACCGCACACAAAAAGAGTGGTGAGATGATGTCTGGAGGTTTGGGCTCTATCACCATTTTTCCAGATCTAAGGGAAGATTTTGGTTGAAGGTGAAATATAAACTTGGAAGGAAGGGTTCGACAATGGAGATTGGAGAAATTTTTTGTTTCTTAGAGGAAACAAATGAACCCTATTTATAGCAGAAAGAAAGATGAATTAAATGAGGTAGGAGTATCTTGTGACCTTTTGAATTCGTGATCTTCGGCGAGGATTGAGATACATTTCCTCGTGATGTGTAATTCAGATTTGACTGGAGCGATGTGGGAAGGAGCGTTATTCCACATATTGAAATTAGATTTATCGATGCACCACCGTACACATTAATAGCGATGTAACTACATTGATTTTCTTTGGAATTCGAAATCCCGCCTTTCGAAATTCCAGACTGATTAAGAGTCAGTTCCTAAATTGAGGGTTGGAACTCAGTTTAATTTTGCATCCGTCCTTCATAATTCTTCTAAGTATGAAAACCAAAACTTAGTTTCTCTTCATCAAGTCAGTTCGGAGCTTCAATGAAGGTGTGATTCTGCTTCTTCGGATGTCGTGGAGATGTCTTCTCTGTCCATCGAGTTTTTGAAAACTGAGAGCTTGGACTCAGTTTTATTCAGCATCATCCCTCTTCAACAAGGACTTCATCAATCTCCAATAGACCAAGTTTGATACAGATTTCCTTGAATCTAGTCTCTGGGAATGGTTTGGTGAAGATATTAGCCAACTGATTTTCAGTTCGGATGTACTCAACTGACACATCCTTTTTCTCGACATGATCTTTGATGAAGTTATGCTTTATGTCGATGTGCTTTGTTCTGGAATGATGAACTGAGTTCTTTGTGATGCACATTGCACTGCTACTATCACAATAGATTGGAACGCACCCAGATTTTATATCATAGTCAAGCATTTGTTGCTTGATCCAAAGCACTGGAGCACCACAGCTTGCTGCAGCAACATACTCCGCTTCTATTGTAGACGTGGCTACTGAGTGCTGCTTCTTGATGAACCAGCTGACAAACTTGTGGCCTAGGAACTAACTTGTTCTGCTTGTGCTCTTTCTGTCGATTCTGCATCCTCTAAAATCGGAATCTGAATAATCATTGAGAGTCGGTTCGTCAGATTTTCGGTACCAAATACCTAATGACTCCGTTCCTTTGAGGTAATTGACTATTCTTCTGGCAGCTTCCATGTGCGACTTCTTTGGATTAACTTGAAATCTCGCACATACTCCAACTGAGTAGGAGATGTCTGGCCTACTAGTAGTTAAGTATAGGAGTGACCCAATAATGCCTCTATATGCTGTTAGGTTGACTGGGTCGCCTTCTTCATCAAGGTTGATCTGAGCACTCGGGCTCATTGGAATCCTCAAGGGCTTGGTCTTCTCAGGATAAAACTTGTTGATCAAGTCCTTGGTATATTTCTTCTTGTTGATGAAGATTCCACCTTCTGACTGAATGACTTGAAGACCTAAGAAATAAGTTAATTTGCCCATCATACTCATCTGGAAGTTGTTTTACATCAGTTTGGCAAACTTTTCATGCATCTTCAAGTTTCTGTATCCAAATATGATGTCATCGACGTAGATCTGCACCAAGAGCATGTCTGCTCCATCCTTAATTCTGAATAGAGTGGTGTCGATTTTGCCTTTCCGAAAACCATTCTTGAAGAGAAACTGAGACAACGTCTCATACCAAGCTCTGGGTGCCTGCTTCAACCCCCATAAAGATCCTTCCTCAGTTTGTAACTTGGTTTCCTTCTTCAAAGCCAGATGGCTGTTCCACATATACTTCTTCTTTCATCTCCCCATTCAGAAAGGCACTCATCGCATCCATATGAAAGACTGTGAAGTTATTGTACGCAACATAGGCGAGAAATAGGCGAATTGCTTCAAGTCTGGCCACTGGAGCAAAAGTTTTATCAAAATCAATTCCTTCACATTGAGCATACCCTTTTGTTACCAGCCTTGCTTGATTCCTCACTATGCTCTCAGATTCGTCTATCTTATTCTTGAAGACCCATTTGGTGCCGATAACTGACTGATGAGTTGGTCTATCTACTAAGTACCAAACCTCATTTCTCTTGAACTCAACAAGCTCTTCTTGCATTGCATTGATCCAGTCAGTTGACTTTAGAGCATCTCCAATTTTTGTTGGCTCTGACTCTTGAGATATAAAACAAGTTAGTAGAGCATTTCCCTGTCTCGTGCAAACTGGGTCGGTGATACTATCCAGCAAGGCTTCTTCAGGGTGGTTTCTTAATCATTTTGGCTTCTGGAGCTGGGTAACTTCAATGGGTTGGACAAAATCTCCAGGATACTCAGTATCGTCTGCTCCCGACACCAGAACTTTAAATATGTCATTTGGACTGGGATCTCCTTCTCTAGTAATGACTTTCATATCCTTATTTCTCTGATTTCCTTGAAGCACAATTGGTTGGACATCTTTAGGATGGGCACTTTCATCTTCATGAAGGTTAGTTTGAGTTGGGGACTCTGTTCTAGTTTGACCCTCAAGCTGAGCTCTGCTTTGATCTCCTGAAGTTCCCCCTTGATCAATGCCTGGGTGCATTGTCAATGATCCAAAGGCTTTTCTAAGGTTGACTGTTGTACTGGCCTCTTCATCTGGAACACTTGTGTGATCATCTATAGATTTTGTCTAAGAAACTTGACTCTGATCTTCTTTATAAGCACTCTGTTTCTCAACCCCATTGTTAAGAGCAAGATCACCAAGTTCCAGTTCTTTCAATGTTCAGCGCACTAAAATAGACTCATAAAAACAACAGAGCATGTTACTTCCAAAAGTTTGGTTGTCTTTTTGAGTACTCTGTATCCCTTGTATGAAGGATTTCCATATCCAAGGAACTCTCCTTCATCTTCCTTGGGACTGAAAGTATTCAGTTTTGACTTCCCATTGTTATGGATGTAACATGGTAAACCAAAAGCACGAGGATGAGCTATAGAGGGCTTATGACCATTGAAGACTTCGTACGGGGTTTTATGATGGCGGCTGTTGATGGTGCTCCTGTTCTGAGTATAGGTGGGATTTCTACATAAATACCTAAAATTTACCCCTTTTTAATGTTGTCAAAACAATACCTTCTGAGTCGAATAGAAGATGCAGTTGCTCTAAGTTTACAAGGTTTGAAAATCTAACACTACTCAGAACTTGGCTTCTTCTAAACTCGACCTACTCTAACTGATCTTCCCCCTGAATGGGAGCGATATTTCTCGATTAACATTAATCAGATTAGAGCAATAAAAAAATTGTTGATCACACTAGAATATGTGAATTTAACTAAGTATCAAGGTAAGAGGCAATGAGCAGTTGTCTTCAAACCAAACAGTTTTAGATCTTTCATTATATGTGATCATTACAAGTACATGAAAAGTTCAAAACTGCGGTAAAAGAAGATACACAACCATTCAAAGGTTACTCAGCTACGCCTAAGATTTTTCCTTGTCTTTTTCCTTGTCTTGGTTTGAAGAGTCTGCGTCTTTCGGCTTTGAGATAGCAGCAGAGGTCGAGGTTCCTGCTTGCATAGCAAAACTCTTGGCCATGTCCATCATTAGTTTCATCTCCTGCTCTCTGGCTTGCTTCATGCACTCCATCTGCAATTTTATCTGTTCATTTTGCCTCTCCATCAACTACAACTGCAACTTCACTTGTTCATCTATCCTTTCTTCCCCCTTTTTGATAAAATAAAAAATTGAGACCATGGATGACTGGATTTGCTGGTTCATTTCCTGTCTCATAACATCAAGGGTTAGATGAGGAGTTGCCACAGAGATGGGATTGGGATACATTGCTCTTTTAGAAGCAAGGAGCACTCTTGAGTCTCTGCCGGTTTGGCTTTGAGATGTAGCAGTTTACAACTCCAGTTGTTGATGGGCAATGCTGGTTGTTTCCTCTTCCTCTTTCCTTTTTAGTTCAGTTACTGCTTCTTCTTCTTTTCTTCTCAGTTCAGCTGCTGCCTCTTCTTCTTTTCTTCCTTTTCAGTTCAGTGGCAGTTTCTTCTTCTTGCCTCTTTCTTTCGGGTTCTTCGGTCTTCTGCCTTGCCCTTTTAGCGGCTTCGACCTCTTGTTTGGCCTTTTCTACTTCTGCTGCTGCTGTCGCAGCCTCGGCCTCGAACCTTGCTTTCTCAGCGGCTGCTGCTATAGCTTCTTGTCTCTTTTGTTCTGCCTCAAATATTCTTTGATCAACTTCGCGTTCTAGCCTTTGGATCTCTTCCTCTTCTTCGTGAATTTTCTGAACTTTCTTGGCAGAGTATGCTTCAGCAAATTTGACTCGGAATAAAAGCTAAAACCATTGTCGGAGAAGTATTTGCAATTGGTGCTTATGAACAAGATCAACAACTTTCTCGACAGTTTCCTCAAGAGTTAAGTTGAAGGAGAGTTGAATTGCTTGAGCCAGAGCAGCTTTGTCTTCTTCTTTCCTTTGTTTTTCTAGCTCCACTTCTTCCTCATCTTCAAGCTGGGAGAGATGTGTCCTGAACATTTGCTCTTTTTCATTCAATTTTTTTGTTGTTCATTCAGTTGCTCAAGGGCAGCGAGATATTCGATGATCTTTCTTTGAATGCTCTCCACAACAAATTCTTCTTTGTTTGTAGCAGTCTCCTTTGGGAAGTCACCTTGATCAGTTCCCCCTAAATTCAAGAAGGGAATGTTATCTTGTTCTGCTTCCTTAGTTGATGCTTTTTGCTCATCAGAATCTTCTGAAGGAGTCCGACCATCCTCTAGTTGTTCTGGTATTTGAGATGTAGTTCTCTCAGAATCAGATGATGAGCTGCATATCATTTATTCAAGATTCCAAGAGCCTCAAGCAAAAGGCGTTCGACAGCGTTAGCAAATATGAGCTCTGGGTTCAGAATTGTCGCCTATGGTCGGGAGGATTGACCAGCTCCTTCAAGTGTAGCATCGAATTGCAATTTCTTGGCAACTGTCCTCATTGATCTTTCAAGATCCACTTCTTTCCTCTTCTTACTATGAGGTCCTTCGATGACAATTTGTTTTCCTTTCACAGCTCGTTGTGAACTTTCTTCCAGGTTTGTCTCTATTTGTTTCCTCTTGTTCCTTTTCCTCCATTTCTCATGCTATTCTCGGGTCAACATCAGAACATGTTTCGTCTTTGGTTGAGCTGAGGTGCCAGTTTTCTTAGGCTTCTTGGCACCCTCGACAGTTCAAACTGGCGGAATGGTAGAGAGATTCTCAGTCGTCTCAGTATCTACCTCCTTATTGTCAAAACCGTCATGCCCTTCATCATCACCGTCGTTTCCACCATCGTCTCCTTCGTTTCTTTGAATCAAGCGATAGACTGGATTCTTAGGTGGAATGAAATCAGACAGGATAAGGTCTTCCCCCTCTCTTTGAAGACCTAGAATACTCTCAAGAAGGTAGCTAACCTTCAAACCTAAACTAACACTCGAAGAAAACTTGCCATCTTTTCTGATGCCCTTGTTTTTCTTCGCATTCTCCAGCAAATGTCTAAAATATATTCTGCCCAGTTCCCTATAGGGAAATCATCGAGAGCCATCATCAAGGCATATTTGGGATGGCTAAACTTAGAAAAGGATCCAATTTCACAATATAACATCCTCAGTGCGATTTCACTGAGTGTCTTGTAGAGTGGGGTCAATTCAGATACCTTAGTGGCAGCCCATAATTTTTCTTTAATCTCAGGCTTCTTCCACTTGATCCAATGATTCTTCATTTCCTGCTTGTCATCATCGAGATAACTGTTAATGTGGACCCCTGTCTTGGGTAGATGAAGGTATTGAGCGATGAGATCAGGATCAATCCTTATATTCTTCTATGAAACTTTTGTCTTGAAGAACCAGTTATCTTTATCAATTATTGCATGTTCGTAGAACTCGGCTACACGATGAGGGTTGAATCTTTGGGGAGAAGCAGTCAAGAAATGCATCAGGTTCTCCTTTATGAGCTTCTTGGAAAGCTCTGTAGCACTCGCCTAGTCTGAAGAGATTGATGCGAAATTCCTCCAATTCAAGATTTTCTCTTTTATGCCTTATGATACCCGAAGCTGTTTGTTGGTGACACCGTAAGCGTCAATGATTTGAAATAAATTGTCTTGTGGAGTCTCCTCCGTGACTATGAATGGCTCAGGGTTATCGGAGGTGCTGGTGCCTTTGATTTGAGTTTTCTCTTTCGACATGTTTAGGAGATATAATGTGGATGATTTAGAAGACTTGGAGGAGAAACCTTGAGATTTCTTAAGATTGACTTGCAGAGAGTAGAGAGTTCAAGTGAGAATGTTGAAGACGACGACAAATAGGGTTTAAGGGATTTTTGTGATAAATCGTCAAACAAAATCATAGTCTAAGATTGAAACCCCTTTTTGCGTTGGACGACTGAGATAGACGCTGACGTAGGTGATAAGCTCATTATTTTACTCGCTTATCTATATTATTTTCTACTATTTTATGTAGTTTTATTGATTTTATATATAAATTCTATGCATGAGTCTATATTAGGTGGTATTATGTGCATCTTGGTGTTTTTGCAGGTTTTAGGCCTAAATTCACTTAAAACCGTTCCAAAAGCAGTGACGTGTAAGAGTAGCAGTGAAGAGTTCTTCCAAAAGGATAATTTGGGCTATGACGCATGTCAATGGATGATGCTTTGAGTTAGCTCTCCAACGCAACTGGAATCGGGTCAATCGGAGTTCGGGAGAGGAAGTTATGGCCAAAACCGTGAGACCGCGCAGAAGGGGCGAGAGACCACGTCGATCGACACCAAAGAGGAAGCCACGTGGATCGATGCCAATCAGCAACGATCGACGCGGGTCTGCTGATGCAGGAAATTTGATGAAAATCGGATTTATTCATATCTTTAGCCCTAGATTTGATAGGATACACATCCACCCCTATAAATACCTAGTAAATTCGACTTTTTCAGTACCAATCATCATATTTTCATTCCAAAATTTAGTTTTTAGAGTTTGGAGACTTGGGGAACACGAAACCCTTTATTTTCTTCTAAGTTCTTTATGTTTATGCAATATAATATATTTTCTTTTGGATTTCTATCTGCGATTAGTGGCTAGAAACCCTAGCAGGTTCTAGGGGTTGATATTATTATGGATGCATGTTAGGATTAATTAATTAGGTTCATGATTCCTGTGTTTATTTTATAATTTTAATTTAATTCAAGGACCGAGAGGAGACGATTAATTTAGATGTGTAGCTATTGATAGAAGGACCGAGAGGTGAATATTGATAGTGGGATTAGGAATGCATGATACTATCTACACTATCCAAAAAGATGTACTAGACTGTAGGAATTGAACTGATTTGCTTATCAGATTGACTAATTTGGTGTACTTTGAGACCGAGCCGAGATAGTCACTAATTAGTAATCTAGGTTATATTTGCCAAACAAGGAAATATATCATTATTGCAGTATTCCATCTGTTAAATTAATTGGTTCCTACATGTCATCCATAATAAGAATTCTTCCCTAGAATCTGTGTTCTTTTAAATTTGCTTTCAAAACATCTTTCATTTTCCGTATTGTCATCTTTATTTTCCAAATAAAACTCTGACTTTGTATTCCTTAAACAATGAATCTTATGATCATAACTAGTATATAGGATAGTTTCCCCACACAATTCCCCTGGATTCGATAACTTTAGGATTTACAAATTTATTTGCCGCTGTTATTATAATTAATCTGTTAGAAATAACAGTGATCAGTAGGCGACTGTTCACATCTCTGACACGCCATTTAGGAGCGTGTGGGAGGGTCGAAGTGGCTCCGCGTAATACGCCGTTGAGCTGTCTATATTTATTGCGACGTGTAGCCAAATACTTTGTCGAATTCAAATCCTTTATCCCATGGCTTCATAAAACTCTTTGAGACAGTTTAAAACTGTCCTAATTGAAAAACCAAGCAACTGTATCCCTTAGTTGCAAGTTAGAAACTGTTCTATCTTTAAAAAACTGAGACCTCGACAGTTTCTTCGCGCAGTTTCATAAGCACTCAATTCTTGATCTCCGTCCTTAGACTTTAATGTGAAGTCTGAGAAACCGTACGACTTTGGTTTGACCCTTCACTGACTCTGAACTCTTAGCCTTCTGACCTATTGGCCATATATCCATTTTGGATGGCTCAATGCGGTTGTTGGGCATTGAATGCTGACTCATCAACTTCTAACTCTGAACTGTGAAGAGTCGTGTCCTGCATTTAAGTGATTTGCCATCTTTTCGATTGATGCACAAAATTGCCTATTAAACATCCTCTTTCAGAAATCCATAAAACATCAAATCTTTCAAAAATATATCTTCCTCATCATCTTCTTCTTCTTCTTCTTCTTCTTCTTCTTCTTCTTCTCCTTTTAATCTTTCGAGAGAAATGAGGAAGATCTCTATCCAGAGGAACAAGATTCTTGATGAGAAAAGACTTTGTGCGCAGTACTGGAGAATTCCAGAAGTTCACGAAGGGGTGATGGGAAACTTGAGGGCGAACAATCTTGAGCGCTTTGTAACCATAACTTCTAATTCCTTCTGTACGGATTTGCTCAAGTTGTTTACCGACTATGCCATTGTCTCTGATGAGGAGATCTACTGCAATATGAATAGAGAGGAATTCTTCTGGTCAGCTGATTATTTTGTGGAAGAGTTCGGACTTCCTCGCAGTGGAACGTTGGTTCTGCAGTATCAATACGAGGAGACGGCACAAGAATGGTTAGTTTGGCAAGATTGGAGAGTGTGGGACATTGACTTCCTTCTAATTTTTTCGAGTGGGTTCCTCAAGTCGTGCTATAGGGTGTCCTATGACATCATTAACCAGATGGTGGACTGCAATTCCCTGATGAAACTGACTTTACACCATCTGTCTAAAAAACAATGATGGCATTCGAGGACCAAGCTGGGGTGGACCGGGCAAGATTCATCTTTGAACGCCTGAAGAACGCCTTGCAAAAGCTGCCTGAAGTCACTGTCCCCTACGACATGCAACTGAGCTGGCTCATTGAGAAGGGATCCCATACTTCAAGGAGGGTCCGTCGAATTTGGTTGGATCCAACTAGTACCCTTCCAGATGGATGCCCACCCGCTGAATGCCTCCAAAATAAACTATTATGAACTTGTGTATCCTCCTTTTTATTTTGCATGGACATTGTATCGCCTACTTTATAATGAATGAAATATCGTTTTCCAGTTGACTTGAATATTGAGCAAACTGTTCTCCAAATAAGCACAACTAACTTAATTAGTTTTCCAAACAGTTGTAAACTGCTCAATTTAACAGAATTCCTCTGATCAGTTCTCATCTCTTTCCTTCGAGATTTCATCAAACTCCAGAAGACCTAGTTTGATGCACAACTTTTTGAAACGAGCCTCATGTAGCGGTTTAGTGAAAATATCCGCTAACTAGTCCTCCGTCCTTATATATTCCACAGAGATATCCTCTTTCTCAACATGATCTTGAATAAAATGATGACGAATATCAATATGCTTCGTCCTGGCGTGTAGAACTGGATTCTTCAAAATACAAACTGCACTGTTGTTGTCACAGTAAATAGGAACACATCAAGTTTCGACCCCATAATCCTTAAGCTGCTGCTTTATCCAAAGCACTTGAGCACAACAGCTGACAGCTGCTACATATTTAGCCTCAGTGGTTGACGTAGCCACCGAATGCTGCTTCTCGCAGAATCAACTGATCAGTTTGTGACATAAAAACTGACAGGTTCCACTTGTGCTTTTTCGATCAATTCTGCAGCCTCCAAAATCTGAATCCGAGAATCCATTCAGCATGATTCCATCAGTTTTGGGATATGAAATACCAAAAGACTCAGTCTTCTTGAGATATCTCAGGATCCCCTTAGCTGCTTCCATGTGGGACTTCTTAGGATGAGCCTCGAATCTTGCGCGCACTCCCACAACATAAGATATATCGGGTCTACTGGCAGTTAGATACAGTAGTGACCCAATAATCCCTCGATAAGCAGTCGGGTCGATAGGCTCTCTTTCTTTTTCAAGAGTAATCTGAGAACTGGTGCTCATTGGAATTCTTAAGGTCGGTCGTTGTCTTCTCCGGACAGAACTTGCTTATCAAATCTTGAGTATACTTCTTCTTACTTATGAAAATCCCTTCATCTGATTGATCAACTTGCAATCCAATGAAATATGTCATCTTGCCCATCATACTCATTTGAAATTTATTCTGCATCAGCTGGGCAAACATCTCACATAGCTTGGTGTTTTTACTGCCGAAGATAATATCGTCTACATAGATTTGAACCAACAGGATGTCCTCTCAATCCTTTATCTTGAACAAAGTTCGGTCGATTGCACCATTTTCTAATTAATTCTTGAGCAGAAACTGGGAGAGAGTTTCTTACCATGCTCTAGGTGCTTGCTTCAATCCACATAAGGCTTTTCTTAGCTTGTAGACTTGGTTTCCTTGTCGAAACCTGGGGGTTGTTCAACATAGACTTCTTCCTTCAATTCTCCATTGAGAAAAGCTTTCTTCACATCCATTTGAAGAACTGTGAAGTTATGATAAGCTGCATACGCCAAGAATAGACGAATGGCTTCCAGTCTAGCAACGGGTGCGAATGTTTTGTCGAAGTCTATCCCTTAACATTGTGCCTACCCCTTGGCAACCAATCTTGCTTTGTTTTGAATGATGGTACTGGTCTCATCTATTTTGTTCTTGAAAACCTACTTGGTACCGATCACAGATTGATGTGTAGGTCTATCCACTAGATACCACACATTGTTGCGAAAGAACTCTTCTAGTTCTTCTTGCATCGCATTAATCCAATCTGTTGATTGAAGAGCTTCAGCAATCTTCACAGGTTCGATTTGAGATATGAAGCAAGAGATTAATGCAGTGCCTTGTCTGGTTAGAATAGGATTTCCATTATCAGCCAGGTTTGCTTCAATAGGATGATCTCTTAGCCAACTAGGCTTCTTTATAGTTACGGCTTCAACGGGAGCAACTGGAGTCTCAGAAACTGCTGGAGGTTCCTGATGAGAAGGTTTGTCTCCTAGTTCTGGAACTGTTTCACCTCCTTGTTCCAGAACTGGATTCTGAGCAGTAACTGGATTCTTAAATTCAACTGGCTCGTCAGTTGGAGTTCCTTCCTCAGCGGCCTCAAGGTTGAATTCCTTGGTATCAGGTTGCTCTGCTTCCAAAACTGTTGTGTTGGCTTCAGGGGGCTTCTCTTCATTTTGATCTTCTATGTTAATGAACTTTAAGGCCTCAACAACGACATTAGCATCATTGGCCCTCTCGACTATTTGGGGGTTCAGTCGAGGCAACTGGAGTCTCAGGATCATCATTCATGGATCTAGTCAGAGGAACTGTTAGATTATGATCAAGATCAGTTTCAGGTTCCTCATTGACATCCTTGATCTCATGATTTTCCGGACCCAGTTCTTGTAGTGTCCTGCGCACTAAACCCAGTTCTTGTAGGAACCACATGACATGTTATTTCCACAAGCTGGGTTGTCTTATTGAATACCCTATATTCCTTATATGAAGCGTGTCCATAACCTAGGAACACACCTTCATCAGCCTTAGGGCTGAAGGTATTCAATTTGGACTTCCCATTGTTGTGAATATAAAATGAAGAACCGAAAGCACGAAGATGAGCTATAGAATGCTTAGAACCATTATAGATCTCGTAGGGAGTCTTGTGCAGCCGCGTGTTGAATGCACTTCGATTCTGCGTGTAGCAGGCTGTCATCAAAGGCTATCATCAAGGCTTCTCCCTAAAATCCTTTTCCAAGATCGGTCTCGGCCATCATGGTCCTCACTGCTTCTTTGAGTGTTCTAGTCCTCCGCTCAGCAAGGCCATTTTGTTGAGGAGTTCTTGGAGTAGACTTATCATGCCCGATCCCAATTTCAGCGCAGAAATCCATGAGGGGTCCATTGCAAAAATTTGTTCCATTGTTGGACCTTATCCTCTTAACTGTTACCCCTTTGTCATTCTGAAGACGGGTAATCAGTTCTGGCAGCTGAATTTTGACTTCGTCCTTGGACTTGAGCAACACCACCAACGTATATGTTGAGTAGTCATCAACAACTACTAATGTATACTTTCTTCCTCCAATTGTGGGCGGAGTAACAGGACCAAACAAATCCATGTGGAGCAATTCCAAGATCCGGTCCGTGCTTGATGTAACTAGCCTGTTCTTGAACGAGGCTGTTGTCTTTTTCCCGAGCTGGCAAGCTTTGCAGACTCCTTCCTTTAGGAACTTCTTCTGTGGTAGTCCTTCAACTAAATTATGGTTTGCCAAATGTCTGATCGAGTTGAAGTTCAAATGACTTAGTCTTTTGTGCCACAACCAGTTTACTCCATCTGAGGAACTGCGAGCCAGGAGGCAGGTTCCTTCTTCTCCACTGGACCAATCTACATCGTAAAGACCTCCTTTTCTGATTCCTCTGATCTTGGTCTCGTTGGTCAGCTTGTTTATGATGTAGTACTCTGATTCTTCAAAACTAACAATGTAGCCACTCTCGCTCAACTGGCTTATGCTAAGAAGATTGTGCTTCAGGTTGGTGACTAAGGAAACGTTCTGAATGATGATTCAATTGTGCTCCACGCATCCTTTTCCCACTACTCTACCTTTGGCCTTGTTCCTAAAAGTGGCAGATGGTCCTCTGCACATCACAAGATTCTTGAGTAGATCCATTTCTCCTGTCAAGTGTGCTGAGCACCCGCTATCCAAGATCCATGATCTTGCTTTCTTCTGAGAACTTTGTCCCTGCAAGACAGAAAATTTATTTAGGTCCCCGCATCCTTTCGGGTCCTGCAAAGTCAGTTTTCATGATCCATCCTTTTGGTATCCAGACCTGTTTCAGTGTTACAATTCATGAAACTGAATCACTCTTTAGTGATTGGTTAACCTTCCTTCTAAAATAATGTATGCTATTTGAATACATGTTAGGAAAGGTTGTGGTGTGTGAACTATTTTTGAAAATGTTGTTCTGGAAAGAGTCTCGAGAAACAGTTCTCGGGTGTTTAGCCGTCGCAGTCTTTTGAAAGTAAAATTGTCTCAACTCAGGCTTCGAATAGGTGTTCCTCCTATTCGGATAACTGTTATAATAGAACTGAGTTCTATCATAACCTCTCAGATTTCTATCCAATTGTCGAACTGACTTCCTTGCAACCTTTACATGTTGCTCAGTCGTTCTTGTTGGTAAAATTGGATTCCTTGCATATGGAACATTACTGTTATCCAAGTTTGATGGAAAGTTAGTTTTCCTCTCGATAGTTAGTTTGTACAGTTTACGAACTATGTGAGCTCCCTATCGAGGTGCCTGTTTTGGGTCATATTTTGACCACCATTTAGTCTTTTCTTTTTGCTTAACTGGCTCTTTGGATTTGACTTTTCCTTTCTCCAACATAATGCTTGAACTAAGTTTGGCTTTGACAGAGCCTAAAGAAGTTTTCTTAGTTCTTGAAGTAGATGCAAGTTCGCTCAAAACCTTTTCATTTTGATGCTCCAAAAATCCAATTCCGTGTTTATCTGATGATTGTTTTTTAGCATTCAAATTTTCTTCTAATTTCCTTGAGCTCCTTTTGAAAGTACATTCACATCTAACAGGCTCAGTTTTCTTCAAGGAATCACATTCTTTTGAAATATTTTCAAAATCTTTAAGGAGTTTTGAATGTTCTTCTTTGATTTTTTCAAAATCCTCACTGATTAACGTCATCTTTGCAACTTCATCGGTCAAAACTGAAATCTCTGATTTCAGTGACGGAATTTTCACTAACTAATGCATCTTTAATCTTATGAAATTTTTCTACCTCTTTAATATTGTTTTCAAGAGAAACATCTTCCGAATTTGAGCGATAAAATTCTGAGTCTTCTTTAAAGCATGTAGATGCAAGAGATGAGGGTAGATGAGTTGTTACCACTATTTCGCAGCTTGAAGCGCTGTCTTCTTCGTCGGTAACATCTCCATCAATAGATGCCATAAAGGCAAGGAGTGCTTCCTCATCATTCTCATCCTCAGATGTGTAATAGCCATCATCATGGTCTGGCACATCCGGTACTTCAGTTCTTGTGAGCATTGCTTGGGCCACGACTTTTGAAGCTCTCCCCCTGAAAACTAGAGGGCATTCGTACTTCATGTGATCTGGAGAGTTGCATTCGTAGCACGTGCGTGGCTCTATATTTTTGAACCTTTGCTCACTGGACTGAGCTTCCTTCCCTTTTCCTTTAGCATTTTCGAGGAGTACGGCTAAATTCCTCATCTTTTCCTCAAATTTGGCAACTAACAAGTCAATTTCCTTCTTCTGAACTGAGATGGACGTATCCTTTGCTGGTGAGGATTGGTAGGTAGTTTTCACGAACTGAACTGGCTTCTTTTGTCGTCTTTGGAAGTCTCTCTTTACGAAGAATGCAGCATCATCATTGGCTGCTGTATTCGGAGTTCTAACAGCTTCATTCTTGTTCACTATTTGAATATCCCATTCATGGGCTTGAAGTTTGGTGAATAGTTCTTCGGTGGACATATTTTAGATATCCATGGTCTTTAAACTAGTGGTTTTGACAAACCAATATTCCTTCCGCATTGTCGAAAAAAATTTGGCGTTCATGTCAGCCACACTTTCTTCTTTTCCAAGATTTTTCATATCGCTGACAATGGCCTTGAATCTTGCTTCTATTGATTTGATCGATTCGCCAAGCAGCATCTGGAAGGATTCGTATTTGTCAACACACATTTGTTTCTTATTGCGCTTCATTACTTCAGTTTCCTTCGTTAGCTCATTTATCCAGTCCCATAATTTTTTTGTACTGTTGTTCTCTATGGCTTCGTCCATGAGAGATTTTGGGAGAGATTGCATGATCATCTCTTGTGTGATGGGATCAAGCTGATGACGTTTCTTGTCTTCAAGTGTCCATTCTTCCAGTGGCTTATCTACCATTTGGACACCACTTTGGCCATCTTCTCCTGCAAGCTGGATATTAATCTTCTCGATCTTCAGAGGTTCATTCTTCAAAACTTTGTCCATCTCTGGATGTTGAGCTCTCAGTTGGATGAGACACCTCTTCTTCCATACCGCGAACTCCTTTGGGTTGTACTTGGGAAGACTCGGATAATTCATCATTATATCAAGATAATCTGCTCGCTAATCACACTTAACAAACAAGTAAGAGAGCAAGGAAGCATGGATCCGGTCTTAAGTGACTCAAAATAAGACGGTCTAGAAAGACCAACCTGCTCTAATACCACTTGTTGGTCCCTGATCAGAGTACGAAATAATATGTAGCGGAACGGGCAGTTCAGTTTGAAACTAGAGACTCAGTTTTTATCAACAATTCAAAAAGACAGTTTGTGTTAGCTAACAATTTTAGGTAGCTAGTTTACAGTTATATGCAGT
This sequence comes from Plectranthus barbatus, assembly GCA_026898455.1. Taxonomy (NCBI): domain Eukaryota; kingdom Viridiplantae; phylum Streptophyta; class Magnoliopsida; order Lamiales; family Lamiaceae; genus Plectranthus; species Plectranthus barbatus. The sequence goes on from JAPKLW010000726.1 coordinate 264,437, forward strand.
CAATAGTTATAAGCTTCAACACTTTTAGAGAAGTGTTGAAGGTTTCAAAACACAATTGAAAGTTGTATGGTACGTAAAGTAAGTAAAATTGTAAATGATGTAGGATATTTATAGTGGTTCAGAGCCTTAAGTCCTACGTCAACTCTTCGGAAATTTATCTGGTAATTTACTAAGTAATGAAGATACAATCCTCACGGTCTATAGTCAAATGCTGTGAAAACCACCGTCCACAGCAGAATGGATCACTCGCCTAGGTAGTTGATCTTCACGCCTTCTTCAGTTCCTCGAAGCTTGGTGGCACCATGAAGTCTTCTTAGAACTGGCAGTCGTCGGAAATGGATCGAGGACAAACCTCCCTTCTCCTTCTCCGGTGGGTGGATGGTTCAGTTCTTCTTAGAATGTACAAGGGTTGGCAAAAGCTCATAAGAACCTTCTTCTCCATAGAGAATAAGGCTGCTGTGTTCTTACTTGAAATGTAAGAACACCAAGAAAGTAGACTAAGTCGAAAGACTTAATCCTCGTGTACACAAAGGTCACACAGTGAATCTCTGAATATTCTTTAAGAAAAAATTTCTCGTGTTCAATAAATGAACCACATTGTTAATGCCTTCTCGCTTGAGAGTTTTAAATGCTTGAGCTTTGAATTTGGCAGAGTGACGACAAGGTTTGTGAGCATTCTGATCGTTGTTGTTTTTTCTCTGGTCTCTGCTATTTATAGTTGAATCTACAGAAAATAGCCGGTGGAGACATTTCGAAAGATGTCCAATCAGTGTCCATCCTTTTCTATAAAGTAGACCTGTTCCTCTGAATCATTGCCATACTTTTTGCAGGGGCAATTTGTACTTGTTGTGTCAGACTCGAACAACGTTGTACTCCAGTCATAACTGAGTGTATCATCGTTCCTTATCATTGAATCTTTAAGGCTCTTTTATGATTGTTCGGCATCTAGCTTTTCACGTGTTTCTTTGACATGAAAATGTCCTGGTCTGAAATTGTGAGTGCCTTTCGACAGTTTCTTTATAAAAACTGTGTCCACAGTTTTCTTTGCTATACGATCCTTGACAGTTTAAAAACTGTCTGCATAGTTTTTCTCTTCCAATACTCTGCACAGTTTTCTCATCCATTATCCTTGACAATTTTCTCGTCTGGACGACTTCTACTTCAAAAACTGTTCCACAATTTTTGACAGTCTTCTTCTCCTAGACTATTACAACTCGATCATCCTATACAAGGATTGCATGAGGTAATAACTCTAAGGACTAAACTTTGGTACATAGTTTTGACACATCAAAATTTCAAATTAAAGGTGGGATTTCTACATCAATACCTAATAGAATCCCAATTGATGAGGCTAGAATTTGGAAGGTTGAAATGTTGGATTGAAAAGTTGGGGAGAAGGGTGGAATCATTAAAATGAGCACCATAAAAAATTTTGTTGAGAAAAGAGAAAAGAAGAAAACGAAAAAGAAAGAAAAATAAAATGAACTTGTAAAGGGCATGAGGAAAAAAATGAAGAAGAAAAGAAAAGAAAAAAATGGAAAGAACGAAAGATGAAGAAATAAGCCTCAGGATTAGTGGTTCGAAGTCGGTAATTGGGGGGTTCTTGGGAAATTGAGGAGTTTAGTTACTTTGGCCCAAATCCACCTACCTTTTAGTTAACCACGTTATAACCTAAACAAAGACATTTTTTATTCTAGGAGCTAGATCATTGTAGTATAGTGGTGAGAATGGATGCAAGCCTATGGAAATCGAGCTTGAAAGTCTTGTGCTTGTGTGAATTATCCCTAAACACGTGAGGGAGTGCATTTAATTGTTTATATCCAATTTGTTTAGGCAAGAACGCAAACGAGCCCCTACGACTGAAAAAGCAACTCGGCTCACAACGCGGGATATAGCGAAGATGCCACAAACGACTGTGGAATTCCGTTTGATAAGTCAGAATTTTCGAATTCTAGGGCTACTAGAATTCGTGAGCTTTCAAATACTTGAAGAGATAAGCTCACAAATTTTATTTGAAAAAACTAAAAACTGAATTACAATGGAAATATGAAGCCCTATTTATAGGGAGAAAAATCAAATCTCTAAACCTAATCTAAGTAGGAAAACAAATCTAAAAAACCAAATCAAATTTATCAAGATATACAATAAATATATCTCGATATCTTTGTAATAAAATGAAATCAAAACTTCAAGAAACTATATAAAATTCAAAATTAAATTAAAAAGTACTTAAAATTTGAAATTAATTCTACAAATTTCAGCCCACCTAGATCTCCATCAAATATCAATAAATTTGAATCTACTTATTCTTATTTGATTGAGTGCTCTAATTTGTGGCATATAAGATTGGGACATGTGAATCTTAATGCAATAAAAATATTAGTAAATTTGAATTTACTAAAAGTGGCTGAATTTAAACAAACTAAATGCGAAGTTTGTGTTGAGGCAAAATTGACAAGAACACCATTTAATTCAGTCGAAAGGAGCACTAAACCTCTAGAGTCGATACACACGGATCTGTGTGATTTTAAGATGGTGCAAACTAGAGGTGGGAAAAAGTATTTTCATAAATTTATTGATGATTGCACCAGATATTATTATCTTTACTTATTAAAAAGTAAAGTTGAAGCAATTGATGCTTTTAAAAATTATAAAGAAGAGGCTGAAAATCAATTGAGTAGTCGGATCAAAATGATTCAAAGTGATAGAGGTGGAGAGTAAGTTGCAAAGTTTGAAGAATTATGTGCCATTTTGGGCATTATTCATCAAACAACGACACCTTACTCACCTCAGCCCAATGATATTGTCGAAAGAAAAAATCGAACACTAAAGGAAATGATGAATGTCCTGTTGATTAGTTCGGGGCTATCCCAAAATATGTGGGGAGAAGGTGTCTTATTAGATAACTATATCTTGAATAAGATATCTTAAAGGGAAAGATGTGACACCTTATGAGTTGTGAAAATGACGAAGACCTTCCTGCAAGTACCTTAAGGTGTGGGGTTGTTTAGCAAAGGTCGAAGTACCTTTAACCAAACAAGTTGCGATTGGACCTAAAACAATCGATTGCATCTTTATATGGTGATTTAAATAGTGTTGCCTATCGATTTTTAGTGTACAAGTCGGATAATCCGAATGTGATCGAAAGCACCACTATAGAGTCAAGGAATGCTATATTCTTTGAGCACTTCTATCCTTGTGAAGAAAAGGAAGATGTACCGACTATGTCTAGAAAAAGGACATGTGAAGAGACTACTAGTTCTACTCCTATAAAGGAAAATTTGAGACGTAGTCAAAGGGCTAGAGTGGCTAAAAGCTTTGGTCTGGATTTCATCACCTTTATGTTAAATGATGAACCTAGAACCATTAAAGATGCATTAGCTAGTCCCGATGCCTCACTATGACAAAAAGCCATTAATAGTGAAATTGAATCGATTATGTGTAATACCCCGTGTATAATTAAGCAATTGAATTCCTTAATCGAGTT
>JAPKLW010000726.1:267933-335997 GCA_026898455.1 Plectranthus barbatus
AAATTTGAGAAGGATTGTGATTTTGAGATTGAATATGTGGCTAACCTAGAAGGAAATATCAATAAGTGATGATGAAGTAATAAGATGAATTATGGAAATTTCGGAAAAGTAGAATATGAATTGTATCATGGAATTAAGTTGAATTATATACATTATGGTTGGGAAATTGATTTTGGAGTTATATACATGGATTATTTGAGAATTTTATGGAAATAAAGCTATATGTATCTGTATATATACATATTATAATATATTATATGATGGGGGAGAGATTATATATAGGGTGAGAATTATAATTTATACTTTTTTCCACCATATGTTATAACATAGAGAGAGAGTGTGTGAAATACCCAATTTCCAGCACCCAAACCCCCAACCCCGTCACCTTTCCGGCCATATTCTGGCCTACTCCGGCCGTCATTTACCAAGCCACCACCACCAACGCGTAACTCTCATTCCCAGCTTCGATTTAAGCTAAGGTAGCCGCCGTGGAGTGGAATATCAACGGAGATACAGAAGAGAGAAGGTGAGGTGGTTGTTTTTCGATTTATTTTGGGTTTAAGATTGAAACTCGATTAAACAACGAGGAATCCATGTTTTAATGTTGTAGAAGTGTTCCCCAACGTGTAAGGAGTATTCGGATAGCCTGAAACAAGAATTTGGCCGCCAGAAAAGCCACCGCCGCCGTCAACTTTTGAGTTCTCCGGTGACCTCTCATTTCTCCCTCATTCCTTGCTTGATTTTTGATTTTGGAGGCTAGAATCGTGTTCTAGAGTGTCTAGGGAGCTCATATATGTGTTTGCATGTATGATCGGAGTTGAATCCGGCGAGTTACCGGAGGTTGCAGGTTCTGCCATGAGAAACCCGTGAGGAAGACGACTCGTGTCGGTCGACATGAATGTTGTCGATCGACATGGAGGCCTTTGTCGAAATGCAATCGATTGAACATCCTGTCGATCGGCAGGATGTGTTTCGATCGATAGGGATGCCCGACAGGAGGAGAGGATCGACGCGGTTCTGTCGATCGACAGCATGAGTGTCGATCGATAGAGAAGGTCGACAAAGAATGTCGACAGAGTTATGTTGTGTGTGTTGACTTGAACTATGTTGATCGACACAAAGTTCTGTCGATCGATACATTCATCCCGAGTGTAGAAGTCATATTTTCTCATTCCATTCCCATTTATTTTTGAGTTACATCGATCTCTAAGTTTATGCTATGTTATTAGAAGCATGTTAGGAGTTAAAGCATGTGCATTCACGTGAGTTGGTCGATGATCCGGATTTGTAAAAAGGGATGTTTGAGATAATCATTTGTCAAGTCTTGGTGTCCTAGAACGTGTGACCTAATTTGGATATCCCTGATTACTTGTAGGAGTTTGAAGTTGAGTAGGTGAAGCTCAAATTAGCGGGGAAAATATCTATATCCAGAGCCTAAACACCAGGTGGGAAACTATTTAAGTATAAAAGCAAATGTGCGTTTTCTTTTCAAAATATGTTAAAATGCTTTGTTTTAAATGGAAAGCAATGCATGTTTTGTGCTATTATATCTGTCCTCTATTTGAATGCTTACAACAGAGAGGTATTAATGAGAAAAGAACCATGTGCTTTTAGTACATGCGCTACTCTTATTAAATTGAGAAGGTTAGCAACCTTAAGCTTGTAAGATCGGGTGAAATAGTAGTGACCTTAAACCCTGGAATGATAAAAGCATGGGTGAAATGGTAGTGACCTTAAACCCTGCTTAAGAAAGTAATTGATTTGTCTTATATGATCGGGTCTCGAGGTTGTGTGTACCGAGACTAGTGCACTTTGATGATAGTTGGTTGAGTGTGTATTCATTCCTAACTAGTCATTGTAACTCAGAAGTCGGTCAGCTTCCAGTTACAAAATGATAACAAATATAATATCATGTTAAATAGCGCACAAATAAAATGTTTTAGATAGTACAGTCTCTTTCAACAAAACCCCGTGTCTATCTGTGTGAGTTGCATAGCACTTCTCATATATAATGTTTGTTTTTGGGCATGTTTCTCATTGGGTACATTAGTACTCAGCCCCTCGTATTATTTTTAAAATACGCAGGTTGAGCTGCAAGGATGGGCGAGCAGGGGTGTAAACTGAGCAGCGGAGAAATTGTATACCCGTAGATCCTGAGATATGCATCTTACATGCATATCTCCTCCACGTTACACACACGCTGCAACATGCTCTGTCTTTACCTTCCCTTTTTTGAATAGTTCAGTGTTTAAATATTGTCTTCTAAAACTTACTCGAAGTATTACTTTTATGTTATTTAACTGTCTTTCCATTTAAATCAAGTCTTCCACTTTATTTTAAGTTAAGAAATGTTTGGCAAAACCTGAACATCAATGTAACGTGGCCCCAAATTCGGGAAGGTCAGTTGGGGGCGTTACAGAGGTGGTATCAGAGCTGAGTTTTTGGGCTTTTAAAACATTTTTCAAAGAGTTTGAAAACTTCGAGTCTTAGAAGTGTTTTAAATTAAAAGTCGTATGAAATGTCTGCTTGTGTTTACACCCTACTTCATCCTGCGCCACCTGAGGTACGTTTTAAAGATTTAAGAAGTTTCCCCGCTTGCAATTTAAGTATGATTTGAATGTTTTGAAAACATTGTGAACATTTTAAAAGTGATTTGAGGAATTGAAAGAAAAGTCTTGTTTATGTGGATTGAGAAAGCTAAATTGTCTTGATTTGATCGGATTTTGTGTTAAGAAAGAATGGTAACACCGAGTATTTGATGAACCGAGTTGAAGATTGTGGAGTGTGAGAATGAAAATTTTTTGAGCTTGAGGAAGTTTTGATTTTGAAAGTTGGGGAATTGTTTAAATTCGGCACCTGTGAGATGACCTTTCTTGAAAATGTGGTTTGAATTGATTGATTATTGAATTAATTGCAAGCGTTCGAAAATTTTGGTGTTATGGCTATAGATGTGCTAGTTGAATTGAGTTGTAGTGTGATATATTCTGGTGTTGAATTGAGGGCTAAATTGAGCAAATCGGGATTAACTAATTGATTGTGGGCTTTGAAAAGGCATTGACTTGGGGTTGGTTGGTTGATGTGAGTTGTATGTAGTAAGGATGGGGTGAAACATATCCATGATTACTTGAACTTAGAACTTTGACTATGTTGTGAAATTAATAATTTCTGTGAACTGGAAAATCCAGTAATTGGGTTGAGTGTGCAGAATGCACGAGGTTAGTTGGTGTTCAGTGTGCAGAATGCACAAGGAGCCTAGCAAGTTTAGTCGAGACTCGAGCGAGTGTGTTTTAGCGCGAGGATCAGTTAGACCCTCGGTATAGTGTATCAGAGGCCAGTAGTTGTCCCGAGATACGGAGTTGTGTATGCTGACGTTATTTTGACCTTGGACTGACCGTTTGACGTTGTTGTTGTGGCAGATGGACCCTAGGAGTGCAGCGTTTTGTTTCAGGAGCCACCCACCATTCGAGGTAGACAATTTGGCCAACACGTTGATGGAGTACTGGAATTTCTGGAGGCAGGCGAGAGGACAGGGCATCTCAGACGCTGAGGCTATGGAGAGGACTACGGAGCTGATGCCATCGAGGTGGACCAGTCGGACCCTGGAGCTAGCCAAAGTTCATCGTAATCAGCGGACGGGTACCCGAGGGTGTTTCCAGACGTTCATGGTTGCACTCATTCAGGAGGCTGTTTTGGCTGAGGGTATTTCACCAGCATCTTCGAGGAGCACCCAGGCGTCGGTGACAGGTGAGGCGCCGCAGTCGAGGCCTAGACCTGCCTCATCTTCTATAGCACAGATGGTAGTGCCATCTGAGCACCGGTTTGGAGGATCAGTCGATCCCTTTTTTGACCCAGTGGGATCCTCAGGGTACGTTAATTATCAGGCAACATTGTATCAGTCGTCGCCGCAGTGGGCTCCAGCTTCACCACCTGCACCATCTATTGCACCGGTTGCACCGAGTACACCCGCAGCAGCTTATGCGTCACCCCAACCCGGGTTACAGTAGGTAGGAGCTTATGATCCATATGCGTGGTGTGATTTTTCTACAACTTCAGTCCAATATCCTCCGCTGTATCAGGATCCGACTTTGCCTTTTGGATGTCAGGATCCGCCAGCACCATCGATTCGGCAGCCGCAATAGGATTTGGAAGGGCCCAGCGTGGCTAAGCCGGCACAAGACTTCGGTTGGGACAGTGCCGAGATGTGGCCGAGGCCCACAGCGAGCGGGTATGAGGACATGTTTGGTGGCCATGAGACTATTTATGGCTACGGATGAGACAGGCGCCGATCTATTTTTCTAGTGACACCGAGAGTAGCCGAGACAGGAGGATGGCAGTTCAGGACAGGGGTAAGAGACCTATAAAGATAGAGGACGATGAGGAGGAGGAGGATCCGTCCGAGGGATCTGAGTGAGGACTGTTACAGATTTGATAGTTGGTTGTTTGTACTTGGATTTGGACATCTTATTGATACTTTTGTTGTAATCTGTTTACATTTATGATCAGAAAAAGAGACTGAGATATCGTTGTTGTTGAACCTTGTTATTTCCTTGTATTTGTATTTCCTTTGATGTATCGGGAATTGTTGTGAGACTTTGTTCGGATATCTAACAGTTACGTTATTTGGAATTCTTGGGATTTTGAATGATGGTGGTTGATTGTTAAAAGCTTTGAATAAGTATTTAAAATGGGTACTATGGTTCAAGGTTGATATGAATGTTATTGTATTGAGGTTATTTTTTTATGCTCATTAGTGTGGTTTTGCAGAGAAAAGCATTAGAATTCCTAGATCAAGGAAGAGGTTGAGGTCGAGGCCGAGGCACAGGCCGTGGGCGAGGACGAGGCAAAGGCCGTGGGAGAGCTAACCTGCAGCCAGACTATGAGAATCCAGTTTGGGAGGAAGTTCCCATTAATCAAGGGTACGAGGAGTATGAAATCATATCAGATGAGGAGAGCGCAGCTGATCAACATGGTCAATTCCCACCGCCACACGGGAACGCACCTGAAATTCCTTCAGTCAAATGGGTGGAAACTTTTAGGAAGAAGCAACCTCCAACTTTTGAAGGGACGGGAGGTCCATCGACTGCTGAAGATTGGATCAGGGAACTGGAGAAAATATTTAAGCACAAGAAGTGCTCTGAATCAGAAAAGATCAATTGTATGTCATATCAGTTGAAGGGAAAGGCTAATAGATGGTGGGAGACTTACATGAAGTTTGTAGCACCAGGAGAAAGAGAGAAGTTAAACTGGGACAGGTTTAAGGAGGCATTGTATGAGAAGTACATTCCGAAGCAGTATCGGAAGGAGAGGGAGGTAGAGTTCTTTTTGTTTGAGCAAGGGAAGTTATCGGTGGAAGAGTATGACACCAAATTTGGAGAACTGCTCCAAATGGCACCGCATCTGGCGGACACGCCACAAAAAATGGCGGAAAAGTTTAGAGATGGATTGTGTGAGGAAATCCGCACGCAGTTGGCAACCATGAAGAGGTTAAGCTACCAGGAGCTGCTGGGACATGCTTTCGACATTGAGGCGTCCAAAAATAAGAAGAAAATGGCTGGATGGGAAGTACAGGAGGTACAAGCCCCAGCCCCGATTCAGAAGAGAAAGTGGGAATAGCCGCCAAGACAGTTCGTGCAAGGTCAAGGCAGCCAGAAACGCCATGACCAAGGCAGGCAGCAGAATTTCCAGAGAGGCATGACAACCAGAATTATCAGAGGAACAATCCCTAACCATTTCCGTGGCGTGACCGGAGAGATATGGGTCCGCAGAACTATCCGAGATACAGAAAGAGACACTCAGGGGATTGCCAATGGGGAGAAGTAAGATGTTTTAACTGCAATGGCCTAGGGCACTTTGCTCATCAGTGTGCCAGACCCTAAACAAGAGGGGGGAACTGCCAAAATTTCCAGAGGCCAGCTAACCAACAGCTGAGAGCAATCAGGGTGCACTGCCAGCCATGGAGAGGAAATGTTGGGAATAGAGGAGGAGGCAGGCAGGGCAATCAGGATCCACCGAGGAATCATGAGGGAAACTAACAGGGTGGAACGGACCACAAAGGAGAGCCAGAGCCTTTGCCTTGGATGGCAACCAGGACGACGGGAATTCGGCAGGTATGGGATGCATTAATGATATACCTCTTATGGCATTATTTGATACAGGAGCATCACATACGTTCATTTCATCTGCATGTGTTGAGGCATTAGAACTTAAGGTAGAGAAGAATAGTCAAGACTTGAACGTAGCAATACCTTCAGGAGAAACCACTATTTCTACCTTAGTATGTCGAGACTTGAAAATCAAGTTGAACGAGAATGAGATTTAAGTGGCAGAATTGAATGCATTGGTTATTCAGGATGTAGATGTAATCCTAGGAATGGATTGGTTGTCGCAGAATAAGGCGACAATTTTATGTCGCGAGAGGAGGGTGATCATTCCTCGGCAAGGGAATGAAGAGTCGGTTGTGCATGGGTTCAAAAGGAGGCAAAGAGTGCCAGTGATTTCAGCGATTCAAGCAACGAAGTTGTTGCGTAAGGCTGGAAACCAAGCTTTTCTAGTATATTTGGAGGGAGAAGAGAAACCGGAGCTAACGGTTCAAGACGTGCCTATAGTGAGAGAGTTCGAGGATGTATTTCCTAAGGAACTACCGGGGTTACCACCGAATAGATAGGTGGAGTTCACCATCGATTTGGAACTGGGTGCGACACCAATTTCTAAAGTGCCGTACCGCATGGCCCCAAAGGAGTTGCAAGAATTAAAGGTCCAACTACAGGAACTGTTGGATATGGGATATATTAGGCCTAGCGTGTCACCATGGGGTGCACCAATTCTGTTTGTGAAGAAGAAGGACGGGTCAATGCGTATGTGCATAGATTACCGGGAGCTGAACAAACTGACACTGAAGAACAGGTACCCGTTAACAAGAATCGATGATCTATTTGATCAGCTCAGTGGAGCAAGGGTATTTTCTAATATTGATCTTCGATCGGGGTATCACCAGCTGAAAATTAGGAAGGAGGATATGCCTAAAACAGCGTTCAGGACTAGATACGGTCATTACGAGTTTGTGGTAATGCCGTTTGGGCTCACAAACGCTCCAGCAATGTTCATGGATTTAATGAATTGAGTATTTCATCCATATCTCGATAACTTCGTGTTGATGTTTATCGATGATATTTTGATATACTCAAAGAGCTAAAGAGAGCATGAACAACATTTGAGAACTGTGTTACAGACCTTGAGGAATGAGAAGCTATATGCGAAGTTCAGCAAGTGTGAATTCTGGCTGAGAGAAGTGACGTTCATAGGTCACATTGTTTCTGCTGATGGAATCAAGGTGGATCCAGCCAAAATTCAGACGGCGATGGATTGGAAATCACCGACGATGCCGAACAAGATTCGTAGTTTCCTTGGTTTGGCAGGATATTACAGAAGATTCATCGAGGGCTTTTCAAAGATTGCAAAGCCGATGACGCAACTACTACAGAAGGGTGTAAAGTTTGTATGGTCAGAAGAATGTGAAGAAAGTTTTCAGAAGCTGAAACAGCTATTGACAATCGCTCCAGTCTTAGCAGTGCCAGGGGCAGATAAGAATTTTGAGGTATACATAGATGCATCTAAGAATGGGCTAGGTTGTGTGTTGATGCAGGATGGGAAAGTGATAGCTTATGCGTCAAGGCAGTTAAGACCGCATTAAGTGAATTATCCAACTCATGATTTAGAGTTAGCGGTCGTAAACCATGCTCTGAAAATATGGAGGCACTATCTCTATGGTGTGAAGTGTGTCATATTCACTCATCATAAAAGTTTGAAGTACTTCTTCGAACAAAAGAATCTGAATATGAGGAAGAGGAGATGGTTAGAACTCGTAAATGATTACGATTTGACAATAAATTATCACCCAGGTAAGGCTAATTCAGTAGCTGATGCCTTGAGCAGGAAGGGAGAAGCTCAGCTAGGCTGTATTCTTACGAGAGAAGGCAGGCTAATCAGGGAATTTAAGAAACTCAGCCTAGAAGTGATATCGCCTTCGGAGAGGAAAAAGTGCGAACTAGCAGCTTTGACAGTAGAGCCAGATTTAAGAGAAAGAATCATCGAGGCATAGAAGAGAGACGCAGAGATTGAGAAGTTGCGTCAGAAGCTACATGTCAAGCCAGTGGGAGAGTATCGGGAAGCACTTGATAGTGCACTGCTGTTCAGAGACAGAATCTTAGTGCCGAATACTAAGGAGTTAAGGAATGAGATCTTGAGTGAAGCATATGATACGCCGTATACTACTCACCCAGGAAGTACTAAAATGTACCAAGATCTGAAAACCAGATACTGGTGGGATGGTATGAAAAATGATGTAGCCTTATACGTGGAGAAATGTTTGGTATGTCAGCAAGTTAAGGCGTTACATCAATGGCCGTACGGGAAATTACAGCCATTGGACATCCCTGAGTGGAAGTGGGAACATATCACCATGGACTTTGTGACGGTATTGCCGAGGTCACAAAAAGGGAATACGGTGATATGGGTTGTAGTGGATCGTCTGACAAAGAGTGCTCACTTCTTGCCAATCAAGGTGAACTACGGATCAGACAAGTTGGCTCAAATATATGTCCGAGAGATTGTCAGACTACACGGAGTGCAGGAATCTATTACGTCTGACAGAGATGCGAAGTTTACATCTCGTTTTTGGAGGAGCTTACAACAAGAGTTGGGGACTTGCCTGAATTTTAGTACGCCGTTTCACCCTGAATCAGATGGTCAGTCTGAGGGGACTATCTAAACTCTCGAATACATGCTGAGAACAGTGGTTTTAGACCGAAGAGGCAGTTGGGAGCCGATTTTGCCTTTGATTGAGTTTGCTTATAATAATTGTTATCAGGCAACAATCAGAATGGCTCCCTATGAGGCCTTGTATGGAAGGAAATGTCGTTCGCCTCTGTATTAGGACGAGGTTGGAGAACGGAAAATTGTTGAAGCTGACGCTGTGAACGAAATGATTGAGATAGTCCGTCAGATCCGAGAGAGGATCAGAGAGGCCCAGAGTAGGCAGAAGTCCTATGCCGACTCGAGGAGGGCTGAGTTATGCTTTAAAGTAGGGGATAAGATGTTCCTCAAAGTCTCACCTTCCAAAGGGATAGTAAGATTTGGAGTGAAAGGTAAGCTATGACCGCGCTATGTGGGACCTTATGAGATATTAGAGCGCATTGATCCAGTAGCTTATCGGCTAGCACTACCCCCGAGCATGGGTAATATTCATAGTGTATTTCACGTGTCTCAGTTGAGGAAGTATGTATATGATCCAAGACACGTGATCCGCCAAGAGGAAGTAGTTTTGAGTCCAGAATTGCAGTATGAGGAGCGACCAGAAGCTATTCTGGACCGTAAGATTCAAGAGCTCTGAAATAAGTCAATTCTGCTCGTGAAGGTGCATTGGAGTCACCATGGGCGTGAAGAAGCGACCTGGGAGCTAGAAGACAATATTAGAGAGAAATACCCCGAGCTTTTTGAAGCATTTTAAATTTCGGGATGAAATTTTTATAAGGGTGAGGGGATGTAATACCCCGTGTATAATTAAGCAATTGAATTCCTTAATCGAGTTATTAATGAGAATTTCTTGAAATTTAGAGCAATTGAATCTTATTTATGATTGAAATTTGAGAAGGATTGTGATTTTGAGATTGAATATGTGGCTAACCTTGAAGGAAATATCAAGAAGTGATGATGAAGTAATAAGATGAATTACGAAAATTTTGGAAAAGTAGAATATGAATTGTATCATGGAATTAAGTTGAATTATATACATTATGGTTGGGAAATTGGTTTTGGAGTTATATACATGGATTATTTGAGAATTTTATGGAAATCAAGCTATATGTATATGTATATATACATATTATAATATATTAGTGTGAAATACCCAATTTCCAGCACCCAAACCCCCAACCCCGTCACCTTTCCGGCCAGATTCTGGCCTACTCCGGCTGTCATTTACCAAACCACCACCACAAACGCGTAACTCTCATTCCCAGCTTCGATTTAAGCTAAGGTAGCCGCCGTGGAGTGGAATATCAACGGAGATACAAAAGAGAGAAGGTGAGGTGGTTGTTTTTTGATTTGTTTTGGGTTTAAGATTGAAAGTCGATTAAACGATGAGGAATCCGTGTTTTAATGTTGTAGAAGTGTTCCCCAGCGTGTAAGGAGCATTCGGATAGCTTGAAACAAGAATTTGGCCGCCAGAAAAGCCACCGCCGCCGTCGACTTTGAGTTCTCCGGTGAGCTCTCATTTCTCCCTCATTCCATGCTTGGAGGCTAGAATTGTGTTCTAGAGTGTCTAGGGAGCTCATATATGTGTTTGCATGTATGATCGGAGTTGAATCCGGCGAGTTACTGGAGGTTGCAGGTTCTGCCGTGAGAAACCCGTGAGGAAGACGACTCGTGTCGGTCGACATGAATGTTGTCGATCAACATGGAGGCCTTTGTCGAAATGCAGTCGAGCGAAAATCCTGTCAATCAACAGGATGTGTTTCGATCGACAGGGATGCCCGACAGGAGAAGAGGATCGACGTGGTTCTGTCGATCGACAGAGAAGGTTGACAAAGAATGTCGATAGAGTTGTGTTGTGTGTGTCGACTTGAACTATGTCGATCAACACAAAGTTCTGTCGATCGACACATTCATCCAGAGTGTAGAATTCATGTTTTCTCATTCCATTTCCTTTTCTTTTCGAGTTACTTCGATCTCTAAGTTTATGCTATGTTATTAGAAGCATGTTAGGAGTTAAAGCATGTGCATTAACGTGAGTTGGTCGATGATTCGGATTTGTAAAAAGGGATGTTTGAGATAATCATTTGTCGAGTCTTGGTGTCCTAGAACGTGTGACCTAATTTGGATATCCCTGATTACTTGTAGGAGTTTGAAGTTGAGGAGGTGAAGCTCAAATTAGCGGGAAAAACATCTATATACAGAGCCTAAACACCAGGTGGGAAACTATTTAAGTATAAAAACAAATGTGCGTTTTCTTTTCAAAATTTGTTAAAATGCATTGTTTTAAATGAGAAGCTATGCATGTTTTGTGCTCTGTTTGAATGCTAACAACAGAGAGGTATTAATGAGACAAGAACCATGTGCTTTTAGTACATGCGCTACTCTTATTAAATTGAGAAGGTTAGCAACCTTAAGCTTGTAAGATTGGGTGAAATGGTAGTGACCTTAAACCCTGGAATGATAAAAGCACGGGTGAAATGGTAGTGACCTTAAACCCTGCTTAAGAAAGTGATTGATTTGTCTTATAGGATTGGGTCTCGAGGTTGTGTGTACCGAGACAAGTGCACTTTGATGATAGTTGGATGAGTGTGTATTCATTCCTAACTAGTCATCGTAACTCGGAAGTCGGCCAGCTTCCAGTTACAAAATGATAACAGATATAATATCATGTTAAATAGCGCACAAATAAAATGTTTTAGATAGTACGGTCTCTTTCAACAAAACCCCGTGTCTATCTGTGTGAGTTGCATAACACTTCTCATATATAATGTATGTTTTCGGGCATGTTTCTCATTGGGTACATTAGTACTCAGCCCCTCGTATTATTTCTAAAATACGCAGATTGAGCGGCAAGGATGGTCGAGCAGGGGTGTAAACTGAGCAGCGGAGAAATTGTAAACCCGTAGATCCTGAGATATGCATCTTCATAGGCATATCTCCTCCACGTTACACACACGCTGCAACACGCTCTGTCTTTACCTTCCCTTTTTGAATAGTTCAGTGTTTAAATATTATCTTCTAAAACTAACTCAAAGTATTACTTTTATGTTATTTAACTGTCTTTCCATTTAAATCATGTCTTCTGCTTTATTTTAAGTTAAGAAATGTTTGGCAAAACCTGAACATCAATGTAACGTGGCCCCAAATTCGGGAAGGTTAGTTGGGGGCGTTACATTATGCAAAATCATACTTGGATTTTGGCCGATCTCCCAAAAAGGTTGTAAGCCCTTAGGATGTATGTAGATTCTTAAAAGAAAGTACAAAGCCGATGGTTTGGTAGATAAATATAAAACTCGCCTTGTGGCGAAAGGCATTAAACGAAGAGAGGGAGATGATTTCTTCGATACCTATTCACCTGTGACTAAGATCACATCTATTAGGGTGCTTATAGTGATTTTTGCTTTGCACAATCTCGAAATACACCAAATGGATGTGAAGACAACGTTCTTCAATGGAGATCTAGAAGAAGAAATCTATATGGATCAACCCAAAGGATTTGTAGTACCCAGAAAAGAGAGAAAGGTATGCAAATTGGTAAGATCCTTATACGGTCTTAAACAAGTGATCAAACAATGGCATGTTTGATTCGATAATACGATGTTTTCAAATGGATTCAAGTATAATGAATGTGATAATGTGTGTACTACAAAGGCACGTTTGACAATTTTGTAATTATCTGCCTCTATGTAGATAACATGTTGATCATGGAAAGTAATCAACAAGTAATTGTTGATACTAAACGAATGTTGGAGAAGAACGTCGACATGAAAGACATGGGTGTGGCTGATGTGATTCTTAGAATCAAAATCATAAGAAAACCTAATGGAATTATCCTATCACAATCTCATTACGTTGAGAAAGTGCTAAGGAAATTCGATGCTTATAATAGTGCATTAGCCAAAATACCACTAGAGCTCATTGTTCCCTTTAGTAAAAATAAGGGTGACCCTATTGGTCAAAAAAAATATGCAAGGGTCATAGGTAGTCTAATGTACTTGACTAACTGTAATAGACCGGATCTTGCATTTGCGGTGAACAAATTGAGCATATGCACGAGCAATCCGAGTAGTGATCACTGGAAGGCTCTTGTGAGAGTTTTGACGTACTTGAAGTATACTCTTAACTTGGGTTTACACTATACAATGTTTTCACATGTACTTGAAGGGTACTGTGATGCTAATTGGATCTCTGATTTAGATGACTCCCACTCCACAAGTGGGTACATGTTTACTATATGTGGGGGGTAGTTTTGTGGAAATCTATGAAACAAACTTGTATAGCTCGTTCCACAATGGAATCCGAGTTCATTGCTTTAGATAAAGCAGGAGAATAAGCATAATGGCTTCGACACTTCCTAGAGGATGTTCCATGTTCGAACAAACTTGTGCCATCAATGATGATTCACTATGATAGCCAAGCGGCTATTGGTCGAGCACAAAATAATATGTACAACGGGAAGTCGAGACATATACGTCGTCGACATAATACCATTAGAAAAGTTATCTCAAAGTGATATCTATTTATTATGTAAAATCAATGGATAATCTTGCGGATCTGCTAACCAAAGGGTTAACCCGAAATCAAATGAATTGCTTGAGGGAATGGGATTGAAATCCACAATATGAATGAGTGTAGTGGATACCCTGTTGGGATATGTATACTGAAAAGCATAATTGATCAAGCGTTTGTATACTGGCTTTCATTATGTTGATACATTAAACAAATCTCGCTATCTGATAATGTGAACATACGACGAACTATAATATCCTTTTATCTCGTAGATAGGGATGACCATATGGTGTGTTGTAGATCACAGAGGATCATATGGTTCGCTTGACCTAGCGAGATATAAAGAGTATCACAGCTGAGATGGTCCCTGGATAGGCTGTCGGTTTAAGCTGCGGCACATCGGTTCATAAGTGGGCTTATCCTGGCCACTTGATGTGTCGGTACATTCTTATGTATTGATGGGATCAACAGTGGGATGCGCCGTTCTTATTGACATATGAACGAGCCAGATCCCAACATACTTTCTATGATCTTAAACCCTACTGAAGGATAAGGGGCACACATGAGTTGACTGCACTTTGATTTGCTAGGATGGCGAGTCTTACATGTACTCTCATATCTGCATCTTGGGTGTTGTTGATTTGTGTGGGGTCTGCTTAGTCTGGATGTATGGTAACATATCCGTTCCAGGATGGTGACATTCCCTGATGAGCTCACAAGGTTCTTTATGCTAAGTCCTGCAGGCTGAATGATTTATTCAAGCATAAGAGATAAAGGTTGAGTGGTATTATTCAGGAAAATAAGATATTAATTAATTGTGGTTGATTGTCATATAAACCAAATTAATTAATGAATGTCTGAAACCTTAAATATGTGGATCAAGTTAGTTTGGTGCAACCCGTTCCTAATAACGTGGTAATAAAGGGGCGAGTCAGTATTGTTACCGTGGTGAAGGTTAAAACAATACTTTATTAATTAATTAATGTTCTGGGTTGGACATAAGAGAATTAATTAATAAAAGAGGGCCCACTTTATTATTTGCATCTGATCCCTGGTCTGGCCCACACACTGCTCAAGCCCATTAGGGTTAGGGTTTCATTAAACCCTAACACTATAAATAGCCAAACCCTAGATCAGTAAGAGGTAATACACATTCTCAGTATACAGAGAGAGAGGGCGGCGGCTAGGGCTGTTCAGGAAGGAGGGATTTTCTCTGATCGAATCCTCCGGCTGAATTAACTTGGTAGAATAATCCTCACCAGATTTCCAAGGAGCAAGGGATACAGATCAGAAGATCAGATCTGTAGGAACAAGAGAGAGGCCATCGATTTGTTCAAGAAGAAGGAAGCCATCGTTTTGTTCATATTCCGCTTCAGATCTGAACGTTTTTTCACCGTTATCATACTCCGATCTGTCCTGTAGATCAAACGGTGAAAAAGGTATAAACTCTAATCCATCTTGTACAATTAATTTTGTAGGAGCATGCATAGGCTTTGCATGGTTTATTTAATTGCATTTATTTTGATATCCTAAGAACGATCCTGCGAATTGAATAACAACTCATGTTGTTGATCGTAGACTCAAACCCTACATACCCAACCTAGATGATTGAAGATCCCAAAAACTAGGTTCAATGGGACAACTGAACTACACAAGTTCAAGTGATAACACCAACAAGATAATGTCTTCTCTAGTGGCGATGCCTTAGAAATGACCTTATCTACCCTTCCCTAAAGATAACAAGCAAGGTTTTATGAACCTGCATGTGGTATAGGTTAAGTCTTAAATGACTTTTAATACTCTTGAAAATCTCGTGATGGATGAGTTTGACAAGAATGCTGATATTTGTATAAAATGACCTATATTTTGATGTGTGAGCGTGCACGTTTGCGTCCATTTTACCCTCATATCATATGTTTTTGTTTTGTTTTTGTGTTTTTTGTGTTTGGAATATTGTAGGATGAGTTTTGAGCATAAAACAACACTTTTGGTTGAGTTTTGGAGGCAAATCGCCTGAGCCGAAGGTAAAAAGGAAGTTGGATCGACCGAGTGGAGCAAAAGGAAGGAAGAGACTGGATTTCAGAGAGATTGCTCGGCCTAGCCAGGTCAAGCTCGACCGAGCCATGTGGAACTGAGGCTTGGCTCGGTCGACCCTACAGTGCTCGACCAAGCCTACATTTCAGAGGATCCGCTCGGCCGAGCCAAATCGGGTTTTGGCGGTTGCTGGCGGTTTTTCAACTAGCTCGGGCGAGCCAAATTTGGCCCGGGCGATCCTAGGCTCTGTTTGCTCATCTATAAAAGGGGGATTCTCGAATTTTAAGGGAACTTTTGGCAAAATTCCAAATAACCGTCACGAGATTTCTCTCCCAAACCATCTTCCAAACACTCCCCATCCACATCCAAGGAGATCTAGGCCACATTCCTCCACATTTGGTGAAGATCAAGGAAGATCAAGAGGTAGATGGAGTACAAGGAAGGCAATTGAGGAAGATCATCACTTGACCTATCAATTTGTAATGGATTCTATCACTTTCTCTATTGTATTGTACACAATTGAAGGTATGAGGAACTAAACTCTTTTGTGAGTATTGATTGGATGGATATTGTGTTGAATTGAGATTGAATTTTGATTGTTTACTTTCCTTTGAGAGCTTAAATTGCACTAGAACTTAATCCTTACTACCTATGTGTATAGCCAGCTTAGGTAGTAATTGATGTGAACGCCGCAGCCAACACGCGGGCAGAATCGTCGTGATTAGTGTAGATTCATACGATTTTTGTTCCAATCCCTGTGCGGAGCTTGTTCGTAGGGCAATAATCTGCGTTCTATTTGGAGTGATCTAGGATTCGATAACGTAGCGGTTTGAGAGTCTTAGTGTCATCAACTGTTAGCTCGCCGTGACAAGGGGTTAACAAGTGTAGGGCGGATTGCTCAATCTCCTAGGGATTAAACATGGTTTACAACATGATTTGACTCAAACTAGACACAATTGACATTCATTCAATACTCACTCTTATCTCATTGTTGCACTTGATACTTTTTCTACCTAGTTGAAGAGAATTGATTGCTTAAACATTGGAAGATAATTGAACATGTTTGGATTTATGCTTTATTTCATTATTGCAAGGTTTGTTATGATTTTTTCCTAGTTAAATGAACACTCAACGACTTGTGCTTGCCTAGCTATAAGTTCCTTCAAACGAGTAAATGATGTTCATTAGAGCGAATTAAAAGAACCTGGATTGATAAATTTAACGTGATAAAGTGTTGCAATTTTAACCATCATCAAATGCTCGGAAGAGGAGTTCACCTATATAAGTGGAAGTGGGGGCCGCTTCAAATGAACACTTATGAAATCAAATGGGGTGTCCATGGCCTGTAATGGAACCAAACTTGAGAATGAATGGAGGTTGAAATGTTAATGTTTCAATGTTGTTGACTTGGTACACACGATGGAGGATTAGTTTAATGTACCCCTACCACTAAGCCACCAGTGTACCCAACGACATTGAAGATGAACGGTTCAAAGTCATAAGCTACATGTTCAGGAGCATTAACATTTCTTGAAAACTGAGTTGGCTATGCATTCATGCATTTCGGCATTTCCACTCACGGAGGGATTGTTGCTAATTTGGGGAATTTGTTGTAAATTCCCGATGTGAGATATTTAATTTTGTCAAAATTAAATATTACCAACTTAATCTACACAACAAGTAGATGATCGTGGTATATTTATTTTCTCAAAATCAAATTCTGGTGAGTGAGAAATGAGTCCACCAAGTGACACGGTTGGTGGGCTTATTACATGTAGTGGATATGAAATAAATGAAGTGTCACACATTGATTAATTACATTAATTAATTTATGTTTATAAACCTCAATGGTTGAGGTGTGTAATAACAAGGTGTACAATGTATGTGGCACCTGGCGGCGTCCTCGCACACCGCCATTGCCGCTCGCCTCGGCCTTCAGCCACCATTGGCCGAACGCCGAGCGCCTGTGCCCGTAACCCAAGCTCTTACCCCAATCCCGGTCTCGGTTCTCGGTTCTTAGCAATTGGTATTTGGGTGGTCTTTGGGCCCTTGGGTTCTTGGCTAGGATTGGTCCGCTGTGCGTTATCTTTTTGGGCACTTAAAGTCAGCCTGCGGGCTTGACATGTGGACTTTCGACGTGGCTGGTCCAGTCAACGTGGTGCACACGATGCATGTGACGTGGCTGACGAGTTAGTGCACGTGTTGAATTGTGCGTCGAACGGTTTTAGACACCTTCTTCACGTGTCCAATACACACCTGTGTGCCCCCGTGATTGGCGCGTCGATTACGGTCGTGTCTCCTGCCTGTAACGGCTCAATCTTGATAGCTGCGAGCATAACAGATATGCTCCCCCTCAGTGGTACATTCCTATAAATAGGCACGCATAGAGCTGTCCTCTGTCCTTAGACATCCGAGACGAGATAAGCTACCATAGCCAGATACTACATCTTTATTCTCATATTGATGCAACTTTTTTCTTGCTTTTTAAGAAACTCAGTTTCACTTCCGTTTAGTTTGCCGGAGCCTTTTCGATTGCGGTGCTGCCTCATAAAGGACGAAGTCATTTTACCTTTGGGGACGATTGTCTGTTAACGAGCACTATGTTGGCGAATTCGTCTTGCGGGAATAGGGACTCCTCGATTCGGCTATTTTGTTTATTTAATTTAATTTATTTTATTTATTCTCGTATTAGCAGTACTTGAAGTTCTCTGTATTAAAACTTGCACTACTAGACATACTTTTGTTGCAGTGTTTTCAATCTTGTAACACATATCACATTTTCCAACAAAAACTTGATACGATCAAATTAAAGATTAAAATTCATTTATTTTTATTTAAAACAAATTAATTTATTTTTAATACGGCTGTGCAATCGGTCGGGTCGAGTCAAACCCGACTAACCAACCCTAAACTCGACCCCACCCGTAACCCAACTCAGACCTCCCGATATCCGATCCAAAATTCACTTGGTTGGGTCGGGTTTGACCGGGTTTTTAATAAAAAAAAATAAGAGTAGGCAGTTGGTGGAGGGCAGTGGGCTGTGTGGTGCAGCAGCAGGCACGCCGTTGGGGGCCTGGGCGAGGGTGGCGGATGAGGTGCAACAGGAGGAGGCTGCGAGACGTCAGTGGGTGCTTGAGCGAGGTCGGCGCCGCGGCGGTGACCAATGGACTTGGGAGTTGTTTTATTTTTATATTTATTTATTTATAACTTTTGATCGGGTCAGGTGATATTTGAACCCAAGAAATGTCATCCACCACCCGACCCGAAAATGTGTCGGGTATGAAAATTTCACCTTTCACCCAATTCCACACCTGAAAACCGACTGGATTCAACCCGAATTTATCAGTTCAGGTCTAATTTTTGGGTGTGAATCGGGTCTTGCACACCTCTAATATTTAACATCAAATCACATATCTGTATACATACAAAGACATGGACTATTTACTAATTCTAAATAAAGATGTAAAAGAGGTTACCAGTAAAAGAATTGCTCCCAAGATATAATACTAGAATGGCCGTGATGTTCCCAATTTCTCTAGGTAATGATCCTGTAAATTAACTTATAAGATTCTTTCCAAAAGAAACTTATTAGATTCCAATTTGAATAATGTCTTATTACGACAACTTATTTCTTGTGCAATAATTAGGTCCTACAAAATCCTTCAGCTACAATTTCTTAGAACTTTAAAAAGAATGGTACCAAATTTAAGAACCGAAAAAAATTGGTTCATTCCAATAAGATTACATGAGTTACTATTTGGAATTGCATGTGTGCTATTGACCAAAACTGGGAATTATTCTAAAGTAGGAACACTTACATCACTATTTTTAAATGTGAAAATATATAAAATAGACACTTTAGTTATGTAAAAACTTTAAATAACCACTTTTATGTAATTAAACTAGAAATAACCAAATTAAAATTAATGGACATAAATATCCCTACTATTAATAGGATTTATATTCTCACCAATCATTAAAGCAATAATGTTATCGATATTACTAAAATTAATTGTTAAGAAGCACATTTAATTAATTGCACCTAAAATTATTTCAACAATTAAATTTGTAAAAATAGATTAATGAAAACTAAAAGAAATAGATCTGTTTGATTTTTGCCATTGGTGACTGTAAATTTTAGAATTAATATATATATATATATATATATATTAAATAAGATTAAAAAGAAAAATACTGAGGTTGGCGACTTAAAATTTTATAAAAAAAAAATTCAGAGTTATATTAGATTTAAAAAT
This sequence comes from Plectranthus barbatus, assembly GCA_026898455.1. Taxonomy (NCBI): domain Eukaryota; kingdom Viridiplantae; phylum Streptophyta; class Magnoliopsida; order Lamiales; family Lamiaceae; genus Plectranthus; species Plectranthus barbatus. The sequence continues at coordinate 287,484 of JAPKLW010000726.1, forward strand.
TAAATGCAACCATTTTTTACTTGGTTTTGGCCATTTGTAATTTATTTTTCCATTTGCAACCTAATTTCTCGATATTAGAAAATAATAAATGAGAAAAATTGATTTGCAACGTCAATAATTTTAAATTCTAATATTTGCAATTACGAATGAATTTAAAGTTTATATTTTAGAATTTTGGAATTTATATATGAAAAGTGGGGATATTTTGGGAAGGTGGTCATTCCTTGAATGAGAAGATAAAAATGGTTATTTAAGGTTTTTATATAGTAAAAGTGGCTATTTGAGGTTTTGATTCTTTTTAAATTGTAAGATTATTCTAACATATAGAAAATCTAAATGCTTAAAGTTAAGGAAGAAGCGTCTCCTCATGTACATTTCAATGGAGATTTGTGTATAAGAATCATTACACGAAAAATATTTAGATTTAATCACATTCGCTAAAAATAAATAAATAAATAAATAAATTATAGAAAAAGCAATAATTACTTGTGATAGCATTGCGGTTGATGTTTAATTGACATATAGCTTTCATTGTCCCACTATTCTCGGCAATATCACATTCAACGAGTTATTTAATAAGTCTTAACGGCTTGAGATCCTCTATCTCATTCCCTGTTCCACAGCTAAAAAAATTATTTTTTATTTAATAATTTATTTTTTATGAAACAAAATGGGAATGATTTAGCAACAGTTCATGGTTTTGCACCTTTTCTTTTTTTTTTCTCTCTCTCTTTTTATAATAAATTTGATTTTAGTTTTTTCAATTTATATTAATGCTATTTTAATCATTTCAATTTTATTTTTATCTAATTTTCTTAATAAGAAATAAAAATTAAATACAAGTAGTAAAACTAAAACCATTTAATATAATTTATAAGTAATATACATTTATGTTTTCCTAGTTTAATTATTTTTTAAACTAGACACATAATAAATTGATATCAAATAAATATAATAATTAATAATCGAATCCTCGCATATCCAAGAAATAATTTGATCATTTTATGATTTTCCAGTTCGGTTTTCACATGATTTTATAATAATTAATAATCGGATCCTCACATCTCCAGCCATTCACATAATTTTCCAGTTCGGTTTTCCAAAATTTTCAGTCAAATTTTCCAAATTTTTCATATTCATTTACAATCCAAACTTTAAATTTTTTATTTAAAATATAATATTTCATTTTCATTCCTTATACTGTTTATTTATTTTTTATTATTAATTTATTATATTATATATTTTGATATATATACACATATATTTATGTTTATTTTAATATTTTAAATTTTTAGTTAAAATCTTAAATAACTTAAATTCATATCAAATAAATAAAATCTCATAAAATGATCAATATATTTAATAATCAAATTATTTCTTGGATATGCGAGGATTCGATTATTAATTATTATATTTATTTGATATCAATTTATTATGTGTTTAGTTTAAAAAATAATCAAACTAGGAAAACATAAATGTATATTACTTATAAATTATATTAAATGGTTTTAGTTTTACTACTTGTATTTAATTTTTATTTCTTATTAAGAAAATTAGATAAAAATAAAATTGAAATGATTAAAATAGCATTAATATAAATTGAAAAAACTAAAATCAAATTTATTATAAAAAGAGAGAGAGAGAAAAAAAAAGGTGCAAAACCATGAACTGTTGCTAAATCATTCCCATTTTGTTTGATAAAAAATAAATTTAAAATAAATTATTAAATAAAAAATAATTTTTTTAGTTGTGGAACAGGGAATGGAACAGGGAATGGGATAGAGGATCTCAAGCCAGTCTTAACACCTCGAAACTATTAAGATGACTTATTTCCTTTGGAATAATTGTTTTAAAATTATATATATAGAAAATTATGTTGTATGTATAATATGTGATATTTTATATCTAGATGAGAATTCATAATTCACAAAAGACAATTTATAAATAGTAATGACTCCTACAGTAAAATAAGAGATACAATAGTGTTCGTAATTAAGAATATCAACGAACAGGTATATATTAGATAGTTACTTGGTTTTACTCCAAAAATCGTTGTTTAGTTTCGTGTTTATTTTCTTTTAAGAGTACGATAAATTTAATAGATTCAATCAACTTTGATGAGTTCTACAATTTCATTTATATTATGTAGGGGACTACGTACATTACAGCTTCAAGATTGAAAATAAAAGCAATAGTCTTGCCTGTGAAAGCATTGTGTTCAAGGTATAATTCATTTAGTGATTTCATGTTTCCAATTTCCCTCGCCAATGTCCCATTCAAAGCGTTAATTGATAAGTCTAACACCTTCAATTTATCAAGATAACCTATCTCTTGTGGAATTCCTCCTATAAAATGATAAATAAATAAAAAAATTCACGATATATGGAATCTGAATAAATAGCATCCAAACAAAAAGGCAAAGAGTGACGTTTTTATACCAGTTAAATTGTTGGAACCAAGGTATAGTTGCTGCAGCTGTGTGATGTTGCCAATCTCTTTTGGTATGTGTCCACTGAAGTTGTTGACAGCCAAGGAAATATACTCAAGCTGAGAACACTTGGGCAGAGTGGATGGGATATCTCCGTACAACTGATTGTAAGAAATACGAAGAATTTTGAGATTGTGAAGGCCATGGCTGCACATATCATCTGGCAGACTGCTCGACAAACTGTTGTTTCGTAAAACCAGAACTTGTAGACGAGGCATGCTGAAGATGGAGGGAGGGATAGGCCCAAAAAAAGAGTTTTCATTCATATCTAAAGAAACAAGAAAAGAAAGATTCCCGATTTCTGGAGGAATGGTTCCGACAAGACCCATGAACGATATGTTCAATTCCGTGACCCTGTGGTGACGAGAACCACAACCAACTCCAACCCAACTGCAAACAGATGTATCCGACGTCCAGTTCTTCAGCAATATGTTTTGAGGGTCTGATTTGATTTGAGATTTTAAAGAGAGAAGGGAAGAAATATCAGTGTTGATGTTGCTCTGGCTATAACCCAATGCACAACACAATAGTAGGAGGACTGCAACAACGAGATGTTGGGAAGATCTTTCCATTAGAATGAATTGATTTCTGCCGTGTCGTATGGGCAGACATCTTTTGATATATATAAACGAAGTTATAGTATTTGCAAGTAAAGCTCCAAGTCAATGCCAACTATTCATTTAATATATACTCCCTCCGTCCCATGGGAATTGTCCCCATGAGACTTGGCATAATAATCAATGCGGTAGATATAGATAAAATTAATATTTTATTAGTAAGTGTATATTAACTTTCCATTTTAGGTAAGTGGACAATTAAATGAGACGGACGAAAAAGGAAAGAGAGACAATTGAGGTGGAACGGAGGGAGTAGTAAATATATAGTTAATGAAAATTCATTTGTGTGAATAATTTAGTGGCGGCTTTTCGTGATTACAATTTTTTTTGTGATAAAGATATTTAATCAAAAAAATTGTATGTGAAAGTTGTTGTAATTCTATCAATTAAATACATAATATTGCTTATCTTGATGGTGACTTGGAGTTTGATAGGACAAATGCACATCTTCTTACCAGCATCGCTAACCCTAACAAAATATTAATTACTTACTATAATATAGAAGAATATTCATAATTGTGGCGATGTCAATCAATTTGATTTGAAGTCATCTTCAACTGTGATTGATAATTATCAAGTTGCATCCATATTCTATAATTTTAAAAATCAATTGAATAGACTAACAATTCACATCAACTTTTTTGACTAAACAAAAACTAATACGGATAAATGACAGGATTTCTTCACAAAAAAGTAAACAACTTTTGATGCAAATTTTCCAACTCACATAAATTATAAGTTTCTTAGTAACACCTGTCGAGTTTTTATAAGATGGAAATTTCCAAGTCACGAAGACTTATTGTCTTTTACAATTTTCCATTTCACATACATTTTTATGAGTAACGTCAGTGGGGATATTATCAAATCAATTAATCTAGGGAAGGTCTTAGGTTAGACACGTCTAAATGATTTAGGCGGGTTTTATCCATTAATCCAATCCAAATTCATTTAATATACCCTAAATGGGATTAATAAATCCTATTTGGAATGGATGAATCCATTTGGGTAGGATAAAATCCGCCTAAACCGTTTAGGCGTGCCTAACGCAAGTTTTTGCCATTAATCTATTATTTTAACTTTTGAGAGTTTGAGTTGATTTCAAATTTAAGTTTTGTATTTTTTCTTAAAATTTGTTTGTCTTATTTTTGCTTTGTATTATATCTTTTGCTTCTGCGGTGCATTTATACACACATTGGTACATGTACAAACGAAGTCAAAATTAAAGGTCATGAAATTAGAATTTTTAAAAATTGTATCTCTGTGTGGGGAAATATATCTTGTATTTCACTCAATGAAAATAATGTACAATATATATATTTATAATATAAAAATTAAATCTAATCTATGTAAATCTAGAAAGATATACGATAGACCTAAATCTAATTGTACAAGATATGAATATATCTCAAGACCCCCGCAAGCGAAGACGAGGATAGTCGAAACTTGAAGCAAAAATATCGAAGAGCTTCCTGGATAAACTTCTAGTGAAAATATCTATAACTTGGTTTTCTGAAAGAATGAATCTATTGCACAACCAATTTGAACTGACTAATTCTCGAACAAAATGATAATCAATATCAATATGCTTCGCGAGCTTATGTGAGACCGGGTTTTAATTCACGAATAAATACTCGAATTATCAGAATACATGCATGGGGTTGATGCGAGTCGGACATGCAGATCACGTAGAAGGTTCAAGACCCATAGAACTTCAGATGTCGTATTTGCAATGACACGGTATTCCAATTCACAGCTTGAGCGTGATACCGTCGGTTGCTTCTTTGCGCTCCAGGAAATGACGTTGGGTCCAAGAAATAGAGAGTAACCATATGTGGAGCGTCTAGTATCCGGACAACGAGCCCAATCAGCGTCCGAGTAGCCGATCAAGTCCAGAGGGCCGCGTGTGTTAGGTGTTGATGTAGAAATCCTAACTTAAATTGATGTTTTGATGTGTCAAAACTATATACCAAAGTCTAGGACTTAGAGTTATTACCTCATATAATCCTTTTATAGGATGATCGAGTTGTAATAGTCTAGGATAAGAGATTCGTCAAAACTATGAAACAGTTTTGAAGAAGACGCCATTCAGGCGAGATAACTGTCAAACATAAAGGACGAAGAGAGGCAGAGCAAAGCAAATGGTACGAAAAACTACGCAGACAGTTTTTCCTGTCAAGGCTTGGATATTCAAAGAAAACTGTGGATACAGTGGCTTAAAAAAATTGTCGAGAGGCGCTCACAGTTTCAGACACGGACAGTTTCGCGTCAAAGAATGTGTACATAGCAAGATGTCGATCAGACAGAGAAGAACTCTAAGGAAGTCAATGATAAAAGACAGTCAGACACTCAGTTGCGACAGGCGTACAACATTGTTCGGCGTCTGACACATCAAGTACAAACTGCCCTGCAAATCAGGACAGTGTTGCAGAAAAAGCAGAGAAGCATACGACTTTTTCAGAAAATGATGGACTATGATTGCACATCCTTCAAAATTTCTCTACCGGCTATTTTCTGGTTCCCACCTATAAATAGCAGGAACAACAGAGACATATCAAGCGAGAAGACATTAATATCGTGGTTCATTAATTGAACATGAGGCATTTATTGCTTACAAAATCTTTGGAGATTCACCGTGTGACCTTGAGTACACGAGGATTAAGTCTGCTGACTTATTCTACTGACTTGGTGTTCTTACCTTCAGAGTGAGAACATAGCAGCCTGATCTTGCAAAGGAAGAACAGGTTATTATGGGCAACTACCAACCAGTGAACGTTCTGGGAAGAACTCAACCATCCATTCTACCGAAGAAGGAAAATTGAGGTTTGTCCTCATTTCAACTTCGACGACTGCCAGTTCACAGAGAAGATGCAGAGCCTTCGACGAACTGAAGAAGGAGTGAAGTACAACCACCTGGGCGAGTGATCCATTGTGCTTTGGACGGAGGTCTCTACAGCAACTGGCTATAGATCGTGAGGGTTGTATTTCATACCGTAGTGAATTTCCAGATCTGATATCGGAAGAGTGGACATAGGACTTAAGGCTCCGAACCACTATAAATATCCTGTGTCGTTTACAGTTTTCATTTACTTTGCGCATCTTACAGTTTTCAATTATCTCTTGAAACCTTCAACACTTGTCTTAAAGTGTTGAAGCATATAACTATAAAACTGTTAATCTAAACTGCTCGATAACATAAACTGCATTTCTAAAACTATCACATATAAACTGAGTTGACAAGAAACTGAACTGCCCGCGAATTAGAGTGTATTTAACTATTTTAATACTTCTGCTGCACTTTATACGTACTGTGATCTGGGACCAACAAGTGATATCAGCGCAGGTCGGTCTTTCTAGACTGTCCTGTTTTGAGTCGCTTAAGACCGGATCCATACTTTCTTACACTCTGACTGTTTTTCTAGTGTGTTTAGTGAGCATATTATCTTAAGAGAATGTTGACTTATCCTAGCCTTCCCAAGTACAACCCAGAGAAGTTTGAAGTATGGAAGAAGAAGTGTCTCATTCAACAAAAAGCTCAGCATCCAGAGATGGATGAAGTTCTAAAGAATGGACCTCTGAAGATTCAGATGCCTAAAGTTCACCTTACGGCAGGAGAGGATCCAGGCGGTGTCGAGTATAAAGGTAAGCCAATCGAGGACTGGACATTTGAGGACAATAAACGTCATCAGGTCAATTTCATCACACAGGAGATGATCATACAATCCCTCCCAGATGCCCTCCAGGACGCAGCTGTAGAGAACAACACGGCCAAGGAACATTGGGATTCGATCAACGATCTCACTAAAGAAACAGAAGCGATGAAACGCAACAAGAAGCAGGTTGTCGTGGAGAAATATGAATCCTTCTAGATGCTACCTGGCGAGACAATCAAATCGATGGAAGCAAGATTTAATGCCATCGTCAGTGAGATGAAGAACCTCGAAAGAGAAGAAAAAGTGGCATATATGAATGCCAAAATTCTTTCAAGACTGCCGAAGGAAGATTGATTTGTTAAAACCACCAGTTTGAAGATCATGGATCTCTCCAAAATGACCACCAAAGAACTGTTCGCCGAACTTCAAGCCCATGAATGGGACATCCAGATGGTGAACAGAAATGAAGCTGTTTGAACCCCAAATTCAACAACTGATGGTGATGCAGCATTCTTCGTGAAGAGAGATTTCTGTCACATACTCAGATTATTGTCATGAGAATGGATTTTGCCCAAATTGATAGGATGATTTATTATGAAATAAGTGTTGTGATTAGTGTAATTGTTCTTAGTTAGCCCAATTGTTTTAGGCTTATCTTGGCCCAATGTTTAGGCCCTTCTACCTTGTTTTTAAAACTGATGGTTGTACGAGAAAGAATCAAGAAAGAAATTACTATCAACTCTCTTCCCCTATTCTTCAATCTTCACTCTGTTCTCTCTCTCTTTCCCTTCCCAATTTCTAACTCATTGTTTATTTTCTTCTATAATTATAACAAATATATCAATGAAATTCTACAACCGAAGTGAGACTATGACAATTGGTATCCAGAGCCAACTTTCCTCGGTAGCCATGCTCGATGCTCATACTCCAAAATCACACATGGTTAGTCTTTTACCTAACATTCATCTCCCTAGATTTGATGGTTCATATCCTAGAGTTTGGCTCACAAAACTTAATGAGCATTTTCGATCTATGAAAAACATTCGAGACGAGGAGAAGATCATTTTGGCTTCTACATACCTTGATGGAAGAGCAGCTCACTGGTACAAAACCTTTAATTCACAGAAATATAAGTTTACTTGGATAGTTTTTTGTGACATCCTACTAGCTCGTTTTGAGGTTCCTTACCTTGGAAGAGGAAATAGAGTAGAGGGTTGTGCTGCACACACCCAAATCCAGCCACAAAATATCGAGGGAAAAGTAGGAGATGTTGATATTAGGAAAGCTGATTATGAAAACCAGGAAGAATTCAGCAAAGAGGCCATTGATGAAGAAGAGCACCAAGTATTCGATAAAATTCCTCAACCAGAAAGAAAGGTTGTTTGTTAGACTAAACTAGTGAATATGAAAAATGAGTGCGATGTAGAAGTTGGATCTGATTTTGGTGATACTGTTGTCAAAACACAAGAACTATCCATTGAAGGGATCCCTACGATGGGAGAACCCCACGTGTTTGATGAAATGACCGAGCCTAAATCAAAATTATTTGTTGTGAATGTAGTGGCTGATATTCCTGATGTTCTCAATTGTCAGCTACGCAATGATAAGAGTAACTAAGGTGATAAAAAGGAGAATAAACTCGAGTTATTGGAGCCCGCTCGCATCGACTGGAAACAACATAAGCAGAAAGAAGAAGTTGATGCAGTCATTGTGCAAATAAAAGGAAGAAAAACAAAGGCTCCTCAAAAACTTATTTCCATAGGCACAAAGATAGGGAAGCATGCATTCTGCTCCATTAAAGCATACATCAGCTACATCAAATCCAATCAAGCAATGTGGTACCTGGCTTGCAAGACAAATAACAAAAAGGGTGCTGAAGATTTAAGGTCTTGCTACTGGTGTGGAGGGTGCTAGAAGAGTGAAGATGCTTGTAGTTTGAGATGCATAATGGGGGTTATGGTTTGTGATACAAGTGGTGAGGCTTCTTTCTCGATTTTCAATGAACAAGCAGAGACAATCATTGGATGCATAGGTGATGAACTAAATGAGATTAAACCTCAGAATGGAGAAACTTCTTATCAAATGAAAGTGAAGGAAGTAACTTGGGTTCCTCACCTTTTCCGAGTTAGTGTTACACTACTTGAATTGGATGCTACCGTTTCTAAGTTGGGTAAAATAAAGTTGCATGTAGCTAGCAAAGCGGGAGGTGTAGGGTCTACACCTAGAGAAGTACTTGTGGCTGAACTTGAGCTGAGGAGAGATGTCAACGCAGATGGTTATACCAATATGAGTTTGTTGTCCGATTCGAATTGTGCATTGAAGTTGGATGAAACACCAGATCAATTAAGTTCATATTTTAGTTGTGAGGACACGACTCTTTCGAGGGCAGAGTATTGTTATGAGACTGCCGATTCGGTGAAAGATGGAATTGGTAAAGCCAAAACATCTAACATTCTTTGCAACCAACACAAATATAAGGAATTCTGCCTTAAACCGTTGAAGAATATAGAGTACGAGGGTCAAAGTGCACATGAATTTAATTTTGAGGTGAGTAACGATGAATTCTTGAGCTCATTTGATATTGATTGGGATGAATTTGGTAATATTAGGCCTAGAGTTATGGAACTCAAATCTAAAATAAACTCACTAGAGCTGTTAAATGAATGCAAGTTGGTTTTTATATGTTACTTAGATGTCGAAATTAGTGAGATTTCTTATGATTCTCGGATTGTCGGGGGTGATGAATTATTTGTGTTTTATATGGAAAATATGATGTCAGAGGTTTGGAGTAAAGTTGGTTGGGAAAATTTTAAGATTAAAATTCTAGAATTGACTTTGAAAATTCGAGGGGTTATTTTGATGTTCGAGGAAAGTGATACACCGACAACAGTTAATCATCGTGTTGCTGCAAAAGGCCCTAGCCCGAGAGATATTTTTGAAATAAGAGACAAATATTATGTGGTTACTAGTGCAGAGATAGGAGAGGCCTCAGTTTCTTCAGTTGACAAAATGATATTTGTTGGTGTTCAGCTGTGTGTTTGTAAAATGATAATAAGAAGTGCTTCAGACACACTAATACCAGCTACCCTCGAGCTTGGTAAGAAAGATGTATTTATTGTTTGGGAGGATGTAAAAGATATGAATGCAACTGATAGTCAAGCTATTTTAGTGCACACAAATGAACCTGATCCTTGGAGCTGGAATTTGGAGAGAAACAAGAAAGGAATACCATATGATATTGAGGCTCTTGATGATGATATCACACATATTAATGATACCACGCCTAGTTTTGTTGGTGTTCAGCTGTATAGGGGTTATAGCATACTTATGGAGGAAGTTGCGTGAATTATTGACAAGTATTTTGGTAGTGATATCTTGGATATGAGACTTGTTGGGTGCATGACAAATGATTTTATTGAATCACGACTTGAGATGGAAGGCCTACCAAGGAATTTGAGGCTTAACATTATGAAGCTTGTTTTGTGGTTGTATTGGTTGTTCGAATATGCTCATTCCAAGTCAAAGAAATTCTCAAGAGATGATCCTTGTGGGCAAGGATATTTAAAGGAGGGAGTAATGTCACATACTCAAATTATTGTCATGAGAATGGATTTGGCCCAAATTGATAGGATGATTTATTATGAAATAGGTGTTGTGATTAGTGTAATTGTTCTTAGTTAGCCCAATTGTTTTAGGCTTATCTTGGCCCAATGTTTAGGCCCTTCTACCTTGTTTTTAAAACTGATGGTTGCACGAGAAAGAATCAAGAAAGAAATTACTATCAACTCTCTTCCCCTATTCTTCAATCTTCACTCTGTTCTCTCTCTCTTTCCCTTCCCAATTTCTAACTCATTGTTTATTTTCTTCTATAATTATAACAAATATATCAATGAAATTCTACAACCGAAGTGAGACTATGACAATTTCCTAATGAGTTCAAAAAGGCCAGTTTACTTCGAGAAAACTGTCTATCAATCCTCACACCAGCGAAGGACACCTCCAACACAGTTCAGAAGAAGGAAACTAAACTTTCAATTGCCAAACTGGAGGAACAACTGAGGAACCTGACCATACTTCTCGAGAAGGCAAAAGGAAAGAAAAAAGAAACACAATCCTGTGAGCAAAGATTCACGAAGAGAGAGCCACACACATGTTACGAATGCAACTCTCCAGATCATCTAAAGTAGGAATGCCCTCTAGTTTCTCAGGAGGAGAGAGACAGATTGAAGAAGGTGTTAAAAAAGAGAGCATCCAGAGTTGTTGCCCAAACAATGCTCACAAGAACCAAAGTGCCATATGTACCAGACCATGATGATGGATACTACACGTCTGAGAATAAAAGAGATGAGGAAGCATTTCTAGACTTCATGGCAACAATTGATGGAGACGTTACCAAAGACGAAGAAGAAAGCGCTTCAAACTGCGAAATTCTGGTAACAACTAATCTGCCCTCATCTAGTACATCTATTTACTTTGATGATAATTCTGAACCATGTCATTCAAGCTCAGAAGACTGATCTTTTAAAAATATTATCAAAGAATTTGAAAATTTTCATGAAATTGAAGATAAAGTGATTAGTGAAAATGCCTTACTGAAATCAGAAATTTCGGTTTGGACCAATGAAATTGAAAGAACGAGGTCAATCAGTGAGGAACTAGAAAAACTCAAGGAGGAACATTCAAAACTTCTTGAAGATTTTGAAAATATTTCAAGAGAATGTGATTCCTTGAAGAAAACCAAACCTGTCAAATGCGAATGTTCTTTCAAAAAGAATTTTAAGAAATTAGATGAAATTTTGAATGTTCAAAAAAAATATTTTGATAAACGAGGAATCGGTTTTCAGAATCTCAATGTGAAACATCTATGAACAAGCATGCATTCACATCTAGAACTAAGAAAACACCCTTGCGCTCTGTCAAAGCCAATCTTAGTCCAGATCATATGGTTGGGAAAGGAAATGACATTCTCAAAGAACCAGTAAAGCAAGGTGTCAAGACCAGATGCTGGTCAAAAATTGACCCTAAACTGACACCTCGATAGTATGATGACACAGTTCAAAAATTGTCTAAACCAACTGTCGAGAGGAGAAATGACTCTTCCTCAAAACTGGACTAGCATAGTGTTCCATATGCAAGGAATCTAGTTTTACCAACAAGAACGACTAAACAACATGTCTATGTTGCAAGGAAGTCTGTTCGACAACCGGATAGAAATCCAAGAAGTCATGATGGACCACAGTTCTATCATAACAGTCATCCAAATAGGGGGAACACCTATTCAAGGCCTGAGTTGAGACAGTTCTACTCTTAAAAGACTATGGTGGCTACACACTCGAGAACAGTTTCTCGAGACTCTTTCCAGAAAAGTCATTTCAGGAAGAGTTCATACACCACAATCTTACATAACATGCATTCAAACAGCACACACCTCCTTAGAAGAAAGGTAGATAAATCACAAATAAGTGATTTAGTTTCACGAACTGTAAGAGTGAAACAAGTGTGGATACCAAAAGGTTGGATCCACATGACTGACCTTGGAGGACCTGAAAAGATGCGGGGACCTAAATAATTTTTCTGTGTTGTAGAGGCCAAGTTCTCGAAAGAAGACAAGAACATGGATTTTAGACAACGGATGCTCGACTCAGATGACAGGAGAAAAGGATCTTATCAAGAACCTTAAGATGTACGAAGGAGCATCAATCAGTTTGGGGAACAAGGCCACGGGACAAGTGATTGGAAAAGGATGCGTGGAGCACAACGGAATTATCATTGAGAACGTATCCTTGGTCACCAATCTGAAGCACAATGTTCTTAGTATAAGCCCACTGAGTGAGAATGTCTATATTGTCAGATTTGAAGAATCATAATGCCTTATAATAGACAAAGTGATGCACAAGACCATAATCAGAGGAATCAGAAGAGGAGGTTTGTACGTTGTAGATTGGTCCAGTGGAGAGAGAGGGACATGCCTCATAGCACTCAGTTCTTCAGAAGGAATAAACTGGTTGTGGCACAAGAGACTTAGCCATCTGAACTTCAACCTGATCCGACATCTGGCGAAGAATAATCTAGTTGAAGGACTGCCACAGAAGAAGTTCCAGAAAGAAGGAGTGTGTAAATCGTGCCAGCTCGGTAAACAGACGAAAGCCTCCAGTTATAGCAAGCACTGAAAGGATCATGGAACTGCTCCACATGGATCTGTTTGGTCTAGTTACCCCACCTACAATTGGAAAAAGAAGATACACATTGGTGGTTGTTGATGATTACTCAAGATACACGTGGGTGGTGCTACTCAAATCCAAGGACGAAGTCAAATTTCAGCTACCAGAACTGATCACACGCTTTCAGAATGACAAGGAACGAAAGTCTAGAGGATAAGATCAAACATTGGGACATAATTTTGCAATGGACCTCTTATGGACTTCTGTGCTGAAATTGGAATTGGATATGAGAAGTCTGCTCCAAGAACTCCTCAACAAAATGGTCTTGTTGAGCGAAGAAATAGAACACTTAAAGAAGCAGTGAGAACCATGATGGCCGATACCGACCTTGGAAAATGATTTTGGGGAGAAGCCTTGATGACAGGCTGCTACACACAGAATAGAAATGCATTCAACACGCGGCTGCACAAGACACCCTACGAGATCTACAATGGTCGTAAGTCTTCTATAGCTCATCTTCGTACATTGGTTCTCCGTGTTATAATCACAATAATGGGAATTTTAAGTTGAATACCTTCAGCCCAAATGCTGATGAAGGTGTGTTCCTCGGGTATGGACATCCTTCATATAAGGGATATAGGGTATTGAACAAGACAACCTAGCTTGTGGAAATAACATGTCATGTTGTTTTTTATGAAGCTACTTTAGTGCGCAGGACACTTCAAGAACTGAGTCTAGAGAATCATGAGATCAAGGATGTCAACCTAATAGTGATCTTGATCATAATCAAACAGTTCTTCCGATTAGATTTATAAATGATATCCCTGAAGCTCCAATTGCCTCGGCTGAACTCCAAGCAGCCGATAGAGCGGATGATGCAAATGCCATCGCTGAGGCTTTAAAGACCACAAACACTAAAGATTCTATAATTAATCTATATAAAATCTACATATTAATTATAGAAACAGTGGCAAATAAATTTGTAAACCATAAGGTTATCGAATCCAGGGGAATTGTGTGGGGAAACTATCCTATATACTAGTTATGATCCTAAGATTCATTGTTTGAGGAATTCAAAATCAGTGTTTTGCCTTAGAAAATAAAGATGACAATGCTGAAAATTAAAGGGGTTTTGAAATCAAATTTAAAAGAACACAGATTCTAGGGAAGAAATCTTATTATGGATAACATGTAGGAACCAATTAATTTAACAGGTGGAATACTGCAATAATGCTATATTTCCTTGTTTGGCAAATATAACCTAGATTACTAATTAGTGACTATCTCCGCTCGGTCTCAAGTACACCAAATTAGTCAATCTGATAAGCAAATCAGTTCGATTCCTACAATCTAGTACATCTTTTTGGATAGTGTAGAGTGTATCATGCATTCCTAATCCCACTATCAATATTCACCTCTCGGTCCATCTATCAATAGCTAGACATCTAAATTAATCGTCATCTCTCGGTCCTTAAATTAAATTAGAATTATAAAATAAACACAGGAATCATGAATCTAATTAATTAATCCTAACATGCATCCATAATAATATCAAACCCTAGAACTCGCTAGGGTTTCTAGCCACTCATCGCATATAGAAATCCAAAAGAAAATATATTAAATTGAATAAAAGTAAAGAACTTACAAGAAAAATAAAAGGGTTTCGTGCTTCCCAACTCTCAAAACTCTAAAAACTGAAAAATATGATAATTCCTGCTTAACTTCTCTAAAAAGTCGAATTTACAAAGGTATTTATAGGGGTGGATGTGTATCCTATCAAATCTAGGGCTAAAGATATGAATAAATCCGATTTTCATCAAATTTCCCGTATCAACAGACTCGCGTCGATCGACGTGGTCTCTCGCCCCTTCTGCGTGATCTCACGGTTTTGGTCATAACTTCCTCTCCCGAACTTCGATTGACCCGATTCCAGTTGCGTTGGAGAGCTTACTCAAAGCTTCATCCATTGCCATGCGCCAATAGCCCTAATTACCCTTGTGGAAGAACTCTTCACTGCTACTCTTACACGTCACTGCTTTCGGAACAATTTACAAGTGAATTTAGGCCTAAAACCTGCAAAAACACCAATACGCGCATAATACAACCTAATATAGACTCATGCATAGAATATATATATAAACTCAATAAAACTACATAAAATAGTAGAAAAAAATATAGATAAACGAGTAAAATAATGAGCTTATCATACCCCCCAAACTTGAACGTTTGATTGTCCTCAATCAATAGACAAGAAAGAAATCAAAAGATCATGCGTTTAAAGTGTAATGCCTCACAAGATTCATCACAATCAAGGGTCGAAAATCCACTACACACAAGCAATTTGAAAGAGAATGAAAATTCATCAACAGTGGAAGAACTCACAGAAAGTGTATTGCTCAACTCTCAAGTGTTTAAGGTATAGATGAAAGCACTCAAAAACATGTATGAAGAAATTTCTCCCATAGGCTTGCAAATTTTCTAATATCTCCACTGCTAGAATGTGTACACAAGCCTAGAATCCAAAAGGACTTTCATAAGGTTGTAATGTAGGCTTTTTGTGAAGGGCAGAGAAAATTTGGCCGAGTGACTAAATTAAGTTGAGTTGATCATTCTCAACCTATGAAACCACCATCTATTCATCATCCCACCTTCTCCTAATATTTTCAACAAACTCATTTTTTTATTTTTTTTTCTAGCTCATTTTGAATCTCTTATGCTCTTTACAAAATCTTGTATTCTTTTCTTTTCAAAGAGCTTATGAGAATTCTAATTATTTCTTTGAGCTTCTTTTTCACACATCTTTTCACCGCTAATTTATATTTTCTTATCTCCATCTCACAATCATTCCTCCTCATATACCACAACTCAAGACATGAGCAAAACCAATACTTTTTCTTAATCTCATAGACAAGGAAAGAACAATTTTGTATAGGCTCAAAAGTGGCTAACTAGGGAAAATTTAATGTGAAGGGACAATGTTTAGGGAATTGGGCTATCAAAGATGGCCTAAGATCATTTCCTAAACCTGGCACACTATGCAGTCTCAATACAGAAAATAGGCAAGTTCTAGAGAAATAAAAACACACATGTGAATCTCACATCAAACGAAACAAAGACTCAATTTTCTCACACAAGGGTTAAATTTTTTTTTCCACATTCAATTTCAAATCAGCTCAATCAGCATGCAAGCATAAGTGTCAAATCAATCCTATCATGCGGTATTCTACATTCATAGGCATCTAACCACAATCACAATCAATCAATCCTATCATGCGGTATTCTACATTCATAGGCATCTAACCACAATCACAATCAATTCAAACTCAACCCTCAACCGATTCTAATCTCACAATCTCATTCGGGTTATTTCAAAACTAAAAAAAATTCCTCACAAAATAGAATGAAATTAAAAATTAAGGCAAAAATTAAAATACGGAAAGCAGAATAAATAAAAGATAGAACGTTCCATCTCTTGTCCACATCCCCCCAAACTTATTTCCAACTCAAAGAGTGGAATAAGTTTGAAAATCAGACAAAAGAAGGAACGATACCTGGTATGATCTCAGACATCAACTTTTTATCCACTGGAGTCTTCGAACATCACGCGGCGTGAAATAGTGGCTGTTGGCACTTCGCATTGATCGACTTGAAGCCTTCTTGTCGATCCTTTCATAGACCAAAGGGTATCACGCCAGGCTACTCAGCGTCGATCGACGCCAGGCTGCGTCGATCGACGTCGAGCTGTTCTCCAAATTTTTTTTAATTAAATTGCAAAATAACATTTAACGCAAAAATAATAGAAATTCAAAATAAAAACAAAAATTGAAAAGAAAATACGGAAAAGGTTGGGTTACCTCCCAACAAGTGCTTGATTTAACGTCTCAGCTCGATGGTACCTCAAATCACCGCCAGGGAGGTCGGGTCAAGACTCGCCGACCTTTGGCATCCACCATGTAAACTTTCCGGTCTTTGATAATGGTGGTGAGCCCAGAAAAAGGTGGTGTACTTGACACTTTCACCCTTTCGTTTCCTCGCTCCCACTCAATGGCAGCTGCTTCTTCTTCTTCAGATTAATCCCCTTCATCAGTAGTGGAGATTCGATTGCACTCCGCCTTCTTCTTGTTCTTGTCGATCACAAAGGTAATCTTTTCATCGTTCGCCCGGAGTGTGATCTCGCCGCCTCGACAGTCAATGAGAGCGGCGCTAGTGTCGAGAAACTCACGCCGCAAGGTCATGGGCATGTTCTCGTCCTCCTTCATCTCGTGCACCACAAAATATGCAGGAAAAATGAGATTGCCCACGCGAATGAGCACATCCTCTAGTATACCTTCCGGGCGGGACACAAACCGATCCGCCATCTACAGGGTGATCGTCGTGGGCCTCATCTCTCCGATGTTGAGACGTTTGTAAATGGAGTACGACATCAGGTTGATACTGGCCCCAGTATCACATAGTACTCTCTCGAACATGTGTCCCCCAATCTCAACAAGAATAGAGAAGCATCCAGGATCGCTTCTCTTGATGGGCTCCTGCTTTTGAAGTAGCAGGTTGCACTGCTCGTGGATCTTCACCATCTCGTTCTCCACTAATTTATTCTTTCCACTCATCAATTTTCGGAGGTACTTCATGTACCCTGGAATCTCCTTCAGTGCTTCGATCGGCGGGATATTGATGCCGACCTTCTTCAGATTCTCCACAAATCTGGAGAACTTCTCGTCCTCTTTCTGCTCCATGAACCTCTGTGGGAATGGCAAAGGAGGGGGTTGATCTTCAGACTGCTTTAGCTTTGCGCCTGGAACAGACTTCGGCGTCGATTGACGTAGGGTGGCATCGATCGACGGGGCTTTCTCTTTTGCGTTGATTGACACGGATGGTGCGTTGATCGACGTGGATCCCTGTCCTGCGTAGTTTTGCTCCTTTTCGCCTCCACAATCGTTCACAGCCATCTCGGGACCCTTGTAGCTCGTCCCAGACCTCAGAGTGACGGCCTTGCAGTCTTTTTGAACCCTGGGTTCACCTCCGTTGTGCTCAGAAGCTGCCCAAGCTTATGTTGGTTGCCGAGTGTGGTGGCAATCTGGCTTAATTGAGTGTTCATCATTTGAAGGTGTTTCGTCATCAACTGCATGTGGTTGGCCATCCCCTTCACCTCGGTTTCTACTTTCCCAAACCGGTTATCCAAGTTCTTGATGAATTTCTTGAGCGTCTCCTCCAGCACGGATTTCTTCCTTTCCACGATCTCTCCTCCAGTACCTACATCAAAACCAGGCGGAGGGTGTTCTTCAGCAGAAGGGTTAGCATATGAAAAACCAGGGTGAGATCGCCCATGGTTGTAATGATACCCTTGATTGCCTCGGTAGTTATTGTGATAACCACCGCCAATGTAAATCACCTCCGTCCCGGCAGTTCCAGACGAACTGCTTGCACCCCAGTTGATGTAGTCGGCCTCCACCGGAACAATAGCCATGCTTGACTCTGCAACAGTTGTAGCTTGTGTTGTGCCCAATTTTCAATCTCTTCCCGGAGCTTTTTCACCTCAGCAACCACATCAATTTCTGGCTTGGCTTCCACAGCTTTAACTGGAATCTATCTCTTAGTTGGCCATTGGTGGCTATTTAGCACCATGTCTGCCAGCAACCTCATGCTTTCTGCACCACTCTTTTTCATCAGTATCCCACCAGCAGATGCATCAACCAACTCCTTCATGTGAGGATTCAAACCCTCATAGAAATGGCACACTTGCATCTCCAGATCGATGCCATGTCCAGGACAGAGTCGTAGAAGCTCTTTGTATCTCTTCCAGGCCTCGTAGAGTGACTCATCATACATTTGCTTGAAAGTAGTAATGGCAACTTTCCTCTTCAACAGCAGGCTCGGTGGGAAGTAATTGGTAAAGAACTCTGCTTGAAGCTCCTCCCATGTCTCGATTTGACTCTTATCAAGTCCAGCAAACCAAAACCGTGCCTCGTCTCTGAGTGAGAACGAGAACAGTCTCATTCTGATTACATCTTGGGTTACTCCATTCTGCTTCATAGTGTTACACACCTCAATGAATTGGTTGAGGTGGGTATATGGATCTTCTACAGCTCTCCCCGCAAATTGATTTTGCTGAACCATCTGGATAAGGCCCGTGCGCAGCTCAAAGTTGTTAGCATCAATGCGAACTCTAAATCCGGCATCCGCTTGCTGTGGAAGAAATCGATCCAAGATGGACCTTTGCGGAACCACAATCTGCCTGTTGTTCAACTCTGCCAGTCTTGCAGCTTGCTCTGCCTGAGTAGCCTGCTTCTAGTTGTGCTCTGAGCTGCTGTACTTCATTCACAAATTGCCTCTGCTCCTCGGGAGTCATATTTTGCAGAGGTGCTTCAGGATTATCTGCCATCTCTCGTTGTTTGTCTTTTTCTTTCTTTTTGATTTTCTTGCAGGTTGCTTCAATTTCAGGGACAAAGGCCTCGAGTGTTTTTCCTTTGGCTCGCGTGTTCATGCACCTGCACAAAAAATAGGTAGATATCAGTACGGCATCGATCGACGTGGATGTCACGTCGATCGATGCAAGAGAGTAGTCGGCGTCGATCGACACAAGGTGTGCGTCGATCGATGCAGCAAAATGATCGACGTCAATCAACGCAAGGTGGCGTCGATCGACACGAGACACAGACACGAACACTTACACACATACAGAAAAATAAAACTCAATCCAGTAAATCCTAGAACGAACTAGTAACAAGATAAAATCTAAAAATTCCCCGGCAACGGCGCCAATTTGATCACTGTAAAATCTACAGATTAATTATAGAAACAGTGGGAAATAAATTTGTAAACCCCAAGGTTATCGAATCTAGGGGAATTGTGTGGGGAAACTATCCTATATACTAGTTATGATCTTAAGATTAATTGTTTGAGGAATTCAAAATCAGGGTTTTGCCTTAGAAAATAAAGATGACAATGCTGAAAATTAAAGGGGTTTTGAAATCAAATTTAAAAGAACACAGATTCTAGGGAAGAAATCTTATTATGGATAACATGTAAGAACCAATTAATTTAACAGGTGGAATACAGCAATAATGCTATATTTCCTTGTTTGGCAAATATAACCTAGATTACTAATTAGTGACTATCTCCGCTCAGTCTCAAGTACACCAAATTAGTCAATCTGATAAGCAAATCAGTTCGATTCGTACAGTCTAGTACATCTTTTTGGATAGTGTAGAGTGTATCATGCATTCTTAATCCCACTATCAATATTCACCTCTCGGTCCTTCTATCAATAGTTAGACATCTAAGTTAATCGTCACCTCTCGGTCCTTAAATTAAATTAGAATTATAAAATAAACACAGGAATCATGAACCTAATTAATTAATCCTAACATGCATCCATAATAATATCAAACCCTAGAACCCGCTAGGGTTTCTAGCCACTCATCGCAGATAGAAATCCAAAAGAAAACATATTAAATTGCATAAAAGTAAAGAACTTACAAGAAAAATAAAAGGGTTTCGTGTTTCCCAACTCTCAAAACTCTAAAAACTGAAAAATATGATAATTTCTGCTTAACTTCTCTAAAAAGTCGAATTTACAAAGGTATTTATAGGGGTGGATGTGTATCCTATCAAATCTAGGGCTAAAGATATGAATAAATCCTATTTTCATCAAATTTCCCGCATCAGCAGACTCGCGTCGATTGACTAGGAATGGCGTCGATCGACGTGGCTCTCTCTTCGGCGTCGATTGATGTGGATTCACGTCGATCGACGTGGTCTCTCGCCCCTTCTGCGTGATCTCACAAAAGAAACTGACACAAAAGAAACTAGTACATTAACTGATAAGATTGTCTGTCTATCAAGGGATAAGTGCCCAATTGATCGGACGAGAAGGGTAGTAATCAGTTCCAACCAGACTTGTAGGACCATCCTTGAGATAAGGAATACTCTTCTCCAGGAGCCAGCTCAAATGCATGCCATAAGGGACAGTAACCTCTGGCAGATTTTGAAGGGCCATCTTCAGGCGATCAAAGATGAACCCTACCGAGTCAACCTCTCCTTGCTGTTCAAACGCCATCATCCAGACATGTGGCGTGAAGTTAGTTTCCTGGGGAGGATTGCAGAAAATCATCTGGTTAATTATATCGAAGGACAACTCGCAGTTAGGCCTGAGGTATTCACTTGGAGCAATCGGATGAAAATAGATGTTTCCCTCTCTCCATTCCGGCCATATGGACCACTTTGGTGTTGTCACTTTGTTTCAATAAGACATGACAAGCATTCTCCTACCATGGCGAAATAGTTCAAACTCAGCAGCAAAATGATCTGCAGTCCAGCGGAACTTCTGCTTTGGTGTTGTCACTTTGTTCCGCTTTGGTGTTGTCACTTTGTTCAGCAAAATGAACTGCAATGTCTCTCCGACCTCTACTTCGGATTGGTATCTAGACACTGGTGCCTCGGTTCACATTTCCTCTAACGCATTGACTTTCGAGGATATGGCTCTCTATTTTAGTTTGGATCATGTCACAGTCGGTAATGGTGATCATCTTTGTATTACTCATACTGGTTCTCCCACTTTAGCTAACAATATATCTCTGAACAATGTTCTTGTTGTTCCTCATATTACGAAGAATATATTATCTGTTAGTAAGCTCACCCGTGATCATCATGTTCATGTGTTATTCACTGACTCTTAGTTCCAAATTCAGCATCAGATCAGATATGATCCTTGCCGGAAGGTTTAGATTGCAACCCAGGAACTAGAACGATTTGATTCAGACAGACAAGGAAGCAAACTGAACTTGATATTATGGAAAGATCTAAGACCTTTGGATTCAAAAACCTTCAAGTACCATAGTCCAGATTGAAATCTCCTACGATCCAAGAAGCGAATTGATCAAATAACGAAGGATATGAACGAAGACACCACCAACGAATATGACTTGTCCGATTGATTAGTCGAGATTGAAACCCTAGTGATGAAGTATAATTTTGAATTTTGTGCCTTCAGAAATAAAGGAGATAAAAACCTCACAATTTTTATTAAATCTGAAAACTGAATAATTTGTTCCATAACAAGCCCTATATATAGGCAACTCAAATCCTAATCTATTAAGGTAATTAAATTAAAAAACTAAAGCCTAAATAAATTCAAAAATTAATTAAACAAGGCCTAAACATGTTGGCCCAAAATAACTAAATAAATTAAACTAAGCCCAATCACTGCACATAATTAAATTAGTAATTTTTGGGCCTTCATTTAATTCTTCAACCAATGTAGAGTTCTTGGAAATATTTGCAGCCTAAATATCTTTAATCAACACACTCAATCCAGCCCACAAAGTCCTTGCTCGAGCTCTAGTCATCGGCCCACTCGGAATGTAGACTAGATCATCTCTCACAACTGCTACTTGGGCTCCATTATTCTCCTCCTCTTCAAGAGGATTTGTCCTCAAATCCAAGTTGTCTCTTGATCGCCTGTAAAAATTACAAATTTATTATAGTATAGCGATGCAAATAAATTTATAAACTCAAAGGTATGTCGAACCCACAGGGATAGTGCAACAAGATTATTTCATGTACTGACATAGTTTATCTATTCGCTGTTTTAGCAAACTCAAATTTGAAAAGGGTTTTGCTTTCAAAACAAAAAATAACTTGGGAATAAAATTCAATAAATAAAAAGCACAGATTCCAGGGAAATCAACCAAACCAATTCAACATGCATAAACTATCAATCTAAACCCAAAATAATGACTTAGTTGGGAAATCTGATATTTTGGAATTAACTCCTTGGTTGGGCAATTAAAACCTAGATTATTAACTAGTGATCATCTCCTCTCGGTGTCAAATACACAAGTTAATCTATCTCAATAATGATACATATTTGAAAACCCTACAATTGATTCTTCCTTTTGAGGCATAAACCAATTATATCAAAATTCTATTTTTGTATTATTAATCATCTCCTCTCGGTCTCAAATTAATAACTATAAACCTATTCCAATTTTTATCTCTTGATTATTCAATTGAAAATAGATTTTGGAGTGAAAAACATAGAATTTGAACCAAGTTAAATAGGGTTTGGAATTAATCGAATTAACACATGCTAAAAAGGATAGAGAAAATCCTAGAACCTGTTATGGTTTTAGCCTAACATATTAAAAACAGAGATTGCAAAAAATATAAAGGAACTTACTTGAATCATATTGAAAATAGGAATCTTAAACCTTCAATTGTCTTGAATCTAAAGCAACAAATAAAATAAAGAGTACTAAAAATTAAAGATTTAATGCTGAAAAACAACGATAAACGAGAGATGTAAAAATTGAAATGAAAGACCTAATTTTCGAGCCAAAGAAGTCCTATTTATAGGGGGAGAAATTAAATCTTCAAAAGGTAATGGCTTGGGAAGGAAATATCTCTAAATTGGGAAAAATCTGCCATTTCGGCGTCCATTTGATCGATGGGCTGCATTTTGCTCGACACAGAGGTGTGTCGATCGACAAGGGCCCTGTCGATCGATACAGAGGCTTCTGTGTCACAAGAAATCCCTTCCTTCGACTTCTTGTACGCAGTTTCATGGTTTTGGCCATAACTTGTGCTCCCGAAATCTGATTGACCCGTTCCAGTTGCGTTGGAAACCTAACTCAATGATCTTTCTATTTCCATGCTCCATTTGGTCACATTCCGTGTGTGGAATAAATGGTGACTGTTTCTGAGCACGACAAGCGTAATATCCCCTATAAACAGTTCATGCTTGATTATTAACTAAAAACTCAAGTAAATACAAGAAAAAAAATAAGAAAACAATGTGATAAGTGAGGAAAAATACGAACTTATCATCTCCTACATCAAAAGGACTTAAATCAGCAACATTAAACGTAGAACTAACATCATACTCACCTGGTAAGTCCAATTTGTATGCATTATCATTTACTTTCTCCAACACTTGGAAGGGACCATCTCCACGAGGTAACAACTTTGATCTCCGCTGCAAAGGAAACCTTTCCTTTCTCATGTGCAGCCAAACCCAATCTCTAGGATCAAACAACACCTTCTTGTGCCCTTTGTTTGCTTACTTCTCAGTACGATGTTCTATGTTCTGCCTAGCCTTCTCATGAATCTGCTTCACAAAATTAGCTCTTTTATGCCCATCAAGGTTAGTAAACTCTTGCACAGGTAAAGGAGACAAATCCAAAGGAAACAAAGGATTAAAAACATACACAATCTCAAAAGGTGAAAACTGAGTAGCAGAATGAACTGACAATTATAAGCAAACTCAACATGGGTCAAACATTCTTCCCAATTCCTAATATTTTTCTTAAGTAAAGCTCTCAACAAAGAAGACAAAGTCCTATTTACTACTTAAGTTTGACGATCAGTTTGTGGATGACGAGTAGTAGAAAACAACAATTTAGTTCCTAACTTACACCACAAAGTCTTCCAAAAGTAATTCAAAAATTTAGAATGTCTATCAGAAACAATGGTCCTAGGAATACCATGCAATCTCACAACTTTTCTAAAGAAAAAAGTAAATATACTTCCACTTTGTGTCTTCAGCTAGAATCTGCAACTGTTGGTACATATGGTAGTAGATATACAAAATACACAAGGTAAAACAATGTAAAAATGCAAGATGCCATAGAACTAGAAGGTTTAGTCTTTATCAAAAATAGATCATGTAAGAAATTGATAAATATGCAAGGAATGGAAGCTGGAAGCTTTCATAAAAGTGTCAAATCTTAATACCGTGGATGATCATCCAGAGGATCTAAAATGTTTCGATTTTGGATATTAACGACGGTATTCAACAGGACTAACACGAGTAGGTCTTACGAAGAAGAAAAGTTGGGTTGCTTGTTGCATACTTTATCTGGTTTTTTTTCTTTTCTTTTTGGAAGATGTTATTCACATATTTTTTCTTTTATTTTATGCTTTTGGGGTTTTGATTTTGATTTTGTTGATATATAGTCTCAATAGTTAGTTGGAAACTGGTGCTGCTGGAAACCAAATGGTGTTGTTGGAAGTTGGTGCTGGAAACTCGTTGCTCAAGCTTGAGGGTTTTCACATTATCCTAAGTGTTGTGATTCCCAATATTTACTTTCTTTCTCATAGTAACATCCCTAGAAAGTTCTTAGCATTTATATTGAATGTTCTTTTTAAATTTCCTTGGATCAATAGATCTTCAACCTACTCCTGAGTTGACGTAGAGCCAAAGTTCGAACCACTATAATTCTCTGTATCATTGCTTTGTTATTGTTCATTGTCTTCTTCGCTAATTTTCTGATATATTCACAACAAATTTTAACCAAACTTTTAAATTTGAGTGATAAAGATAAAATTTTTATATTTATTAATAATTTAATTTGTAAGGATATTGTATAGACACAAAAGGTCGCAAAGTTATAATCACCATTTATAGTTTAAAGAGAAAACCTAGAATTTAAAATTGATGAGAGGATAAAGAGATTTTTGAAAATACAATGATTTCCCTAGTGAAATATTGCCTCGTTAAATATAGTACAAAGTTTATAAGCGACCTCAATCAATTTGGTTTGATGAAAAATAGAGTTGTTTTGAATTGTAGTTGATATCACTAGAATATTTCATATTGATTGAAAGTTCTATTTTTTATGATTATAATTATATTAAGGATCAATGAATTATTTTAATAATTTTAAATAATTATTATAACAAAACAAGAATGAGAAAAAACTTAAAATTTTCCAACTCACATTATCATAAGTGACATCAGTCGGGTTATTATAAAAGAAATTAGCCGATTATTTTGACTTTAGAGATTTTTCTTGAAAATTGATAGTTTGAGTTACCAAAATTATTTTTATTTGATTTCTGTAGTAGATGTGCTGAGTGGGCAGTGCTGTAGTAGATTTTTACTTACATAAATAAAATATTAGTTAGTTTTTATTTTTAATATAATTGAACATATAAAGGAACTACGAATTATTAGAAAATTAATATTATATATTTGAAAAAAAAAACTAATTCAAATTAAAAAACAAATAAAAAATAAATTAAATTAAAAAGAATTAAGAGAATATATTAAATAATAAAAAATTATTTTAAAAAAAGCCCATAGCATCCGTATGAATAGTGGGAATGCACTGAAAAATTACGGCCGCGTTGAAGAGCATATATATTTAATCCAAAATTAATTTATTTTTATTTCTAATAGACTTGTGAAATTCACGCCCAACATTAGTTCACTTTTGTTTTTTTTTTATGTTTTACTCAGTCTATTACATCTCTTGATTTTGTAGTAAATTTATGTAAACATTGGACGCGTACAAACGAAATAAAAAGATAGAATTAGAATCATTAGAAATTGTACGTTAGTCTTATTTGAAATTAGAGTTAATTTCAAAGTATGATATTTTTGTCTCTCGTTAATTTCTCTCTTTCAAATTAGAACTATTAAAACTTGTACAAATTTTTTTCCAAATAATATATACTGTGTCAATCATAAATTAATAATAGAAACATATTTGTTTTGTATGTAAAATCTTTTATCGTTACTACTTTATCAAAATAAGAGCATAATATTTTATTTTATATTAGCACAAGACTCGAAATTCAACATAAAGCCTCAATATCTCCGAGATTTAGCACCAAACACTTGTAGCAATTTTCAATTAATATCAAAGGAGTTACGGCTCGACTAGTGTCTAGTAGTGCCTGATAAGCAAAAATAGTCTAGTGGTACCATTTATTCAGGGAAAACTAATTTTATCCAAAAAAATTATATTTCAGTAGGTTTTATCCAAGTTTTTTAATCAGTGTTTTTTATTCCACATTTTTATTTCATTAAATTTTTTTATTTCAAGTATTTTCAATTAGAATTTTTTATTATACATTTTTACTTTGTCTTGAAAATCTATCACACAACTTGTGATAAAATTCACTAACGAATAAATACAGTGAGATAAAAAATCATAAATAAAAATACTTGAGATAAAATTCTATGTCAAAATATAAAATTGGGACAAAAAACTCTTTCTAAAAACATTCCAAAATTCATTGAAATGAAGACTTTTATGAAAATCACATGTTCTCCCATTAACTCGTTAGTAGGTGCAAGACATCAAGCTCTTTTCAGCCTTAGTATAAATAAATATTATTCTCTCTTTTGTTAGATGCATAATAACCAAGGACATAAAAATAAGAGAAATTAATAATTTATTATTAAGTGGAGATTAATTTTTATTTTGGAAAATGAAATTGATCAAACGGAGATAGTATAATTTAACTTAAACCAATTGAAAATTTAGGCTCACTCCAATAAAGAGAATCAGCAAAGAAATTGTTGTGCGTGATGATTAATATCAGCTCTGATTGCTTTCATTGCCACATGAGAAAGTTTGTGGAGTAGCTGTAGGAAAAAAACAAAAAATAGAAAGAAAGAAAGAAATGACAAAAACAAAAGATAATCATGAAAGAGTAGTACTAAAAAACAATGCATTATGCATCAACATGCATCCTCCTCAATGCAATTAAGTAGTGTTTCTTGTTGTTGCTCTATATATTGCTTCTCTTCATTTGTATCTGACTCCAAAAAACAAATCCACCAATCATTTTGGCCTTCGAAAGCGAACAATGAGACATCCCACACTCACTCCAATTATGAACCCACTTCCATATCCCAAAGCCACAGCTTTCCAACCAAATCCATCCAGAAAACCAGACTCAGACTCATCATCATCTTCTTCTGACACCATTGGAGGGGGAGGCTGTCCACATTGCCTTGTCAGTGGGATTCCACATAGTCCTGGATTCTTCATGTATGAGCTATTATCGAATATTTTGAACTGACAATTTTCAGGTATCTGTCCCGCAAGATTGTTGGATGAAAGGTTTAACGTTGAAAAAAATGTCAACCCGGCTGCCAATTGCTCTGGAATTCGCCCCGACAAATGGTTGGCAGACAGGTCCAGTGATTCCAACAAACTTATATTTCCAAGAGATGCTGATATATTTCCCGTCAGACTATTGCGGGATAAATTCTAGTATCTCAGAGAATTCAGATATCCAATTGAACTTGGGATACTCCCGGAAAACTACTTCGATATGACATTCCTTCTGAATGTGTGTCGATCTACTGTGACAACAATTGTGCTATGTGCATAACTAAGAACCCCGTTCGTCATTCAAGGAGGAAGCATATTGATATCCGACATCATTTTATCAGAGATCATCAGGAGAAGAAGGATATTGATATTCAATCTATATGCACTGAAGATCAGCTAGCAGATATCTTCACCAAACCGCTTGTTGAGGCTCGTTTCAAAGAACTTTGTCTAAAGTTAGGCCTCATGGAGCTAGAAGATGCTGTGGATAAATGAGTATTAAGTTCTCATTCATTTTGGATTTCTGGATTTCTTGAAGAAGACGGAGAGAAACGTATCCCAGCTTACATTTTCGTTGCTGATTCTTGTTGCTGAATTTTTGTTGCTAAGAATTTAGTTGTTGAGTCCACGCTCTCAGCATTTCATCGATATGCTAAGTCACTGCAACAATTCAACAAGTGGTTCAAGTGTTTGCTAGAAGTCGAATGTTGAGTCCAAGCTCTCAGCACTTCGTCTGAATGCTATGTTAATTTAGCGATAAGTGGTACAAACGATTGCTAGCAAATGTTTGCTGAGTCCAAGCTCTCAGCAGACAATATGAGAATGCTAATGTATTTGGATGCTAAGCCGTGAACGCTGAGTCCTAACTCTCAGCAGTTTATATATGTTTGCTAAGGATTTCCTATGACAGCAGATTGCTAAGTCCAAGCTCTCAGCAGTCTCCAAAAGCCTAAGCGGGAAAGTTTTGAATTTGAATTGATGGGACCTGACGCGGTGCATTTAATTATTGCAACTGTCTGCGTCGAACCAGGAGGCGACACATCAAAAGCACTCGAGCATTTTTGGGGAGTGGGTTACCATACGAAGGGTCTCGCCGAATCAGAACCATTGATTGAATTTAAAAAGGCGTTTTCCCCCAGCCGTCGGATCCTTATTTAGAAGGTATAAACATTTAACCTCTTTCATCGTTCAAACCTTTCTACACTTTGAATACTTGAATCCCTATAATTTCTAAGCCTTCCAAACTCTCCCAAATTCTCTACTTCAAAATTCTTCCAAATTTCTCAACATGTCAAATCATGAATCCACCACCCCATCTGAAACTCCGATTCAGTTTTACTTCAAGCCTAATCCTGACTTGACGTTGCATGAGAGGCATGCACCAGAGTTTACCAACATTGCATTGAAGGACGATGTTGAAGAAGAGATCCCCTATTCTCGCCTGGTTGCTCTTGCCAGGAAGAAAGAACAATTTGGATTATCAAAAGCCCAGAGGCGCGCGGCGCAGGTGATGAAAGATAGGATTCTGTACACTCCTCTCGCTGCGGTACAGTTTCCAGAATGGGTGATGAACACCCTGGTACAGGCGCAGGTAGTCCAGTATCTATCTGTTGAGCCTATGAGATTCCGACCACATATGGTCTCAGAATTCTATGCGAGAGCTGTTTTTGACGATCAACACACATTTTGTACAACCTCTTTGTTCGGGACCATCATCAAGGTGTCCGCCACCGCCCTTGCACAGACATTTGGGCTTCGCAATTTGGGCGAACGTGTCTCTACGTACAAAGTGGTTAATACCAAGGAGATGAAGGATCGGTGGAATAAGTGGAAAAGACCGGAGGTGCAGGAGGACCCGACACATCCTTGGAAGGTAGCCACTCTGATACATCATTTCAAGGAGGATTTCAGACTCCTTGCCAAGCTCGTAATAAAGATGTTCCAATGCGATGCGGGGACATATTCGGAACTTTCTGCCAATAAGTATGTCGTGCTGATGGCATTGGTAGATGGGTTCGATGGAAATTAGGCACAATTCTTTTTTGAGCGGTGGTTTGACCACGCTAAAAAGAATTTGAAGATGAAGGAAGAAGGAACCTTCATGTCCAACGTAAATTTTGGACTGAAGATTAGCAAGTTCCTTGAGACAATCATTCAAAGGAGGAACTCGACAAGGGTGAGGCTTTGTTGAACACCTATTACATTCCCCTATGGAAGAAGCAACCAACCCCATCACAGCCAACCCTAGCAGCCAAGACACCCTCTACTGGTGAAATGGTGCTGCAGCAGGCCGATCCCCTAACTGCTGAGGAGGTTGCTGCTCTGAAAAAGAATGCGGAGACAGAGCAGTGTTTTCAGAATCTCGAGGAGATTGAGAAGCTTGGCGATCTGCCAGTTGATAAGATTGATGAGATCATGGCGAAGAAGCTGGCCGAGCAGTCAACACAGGTTTTGGGTCAGATTGCTATTCCCAAACCAAAAAGAAAGCAATCGGATGTCACTTCTCCTGAGAAATTGAAGAGGCAGACAAGGCAGAGGCTTGTCACGACTGCGGAGAAGGAAGAGGCAGAGAAAGCAGCAGCAGAGAAGAAGGCTGCTGAGAAGAAAACAGATGATACTCCTCTATCCTCCAAACCCTTTGATGAAAGAGGAAAGGGAGTCAGAGCAACAAAAAAAGGAAGAGAGCGGAGGAGAAGAAGGTCAAGGAGACAAAGAATTATTAGAAGGAGCTTGAAAAGATGACATTCGAAGTGAGAGATCGCAACTTCGAACAAATTAAGCAAACTGCTGAGGAGCGTGCTGCACAGAAGAAAGTTGTTGATGAGAAAGCGGCCAAGGATGCTGTTGAGATAATAGCAAGAGCGGCTGAGGATGCATGCAGAATACCAGTTGAGGCTGCTAAGAAAGGAAAAGAGAAGGTGGTTC
This sequence comes from Plectranthus barbatus, assembly GCA_026898455.1. Classification (NCBI taxonomy): domain Eukaryota; kingdom Viridiplantae; phylum Streptophyta; class Magnoliopsida; order Lamiales; family Lamiaceae; genus Plectranthus; species Plectranthus barbatus. The sequence goes on from JAPKLW010000726.1 coordinate 318,171, forward strand.
CAGAAGTTCCCACCCCAACCCCCATAGCTGAGAAGATGGTGCTAGAGATGGAGGCTCTAACCGATAAAGATTTTGATAAATTGATCTAGACAGGAGCCTTTGATGCTCCAGATCATCCTCATGGCAAAGGAGTGTCAATAAAGGAGCCTGCTGATGCTCATGAAGAAGACAACAGCGATGAGGAAATGGTATTTGATGAAGCTTCTTGTTCCAAGTTGAATGCTGAAGCAGGTGCTAGCAGCACAGGAGGTGCTGGAGTACATGCTGAGGAAGCAACCACCATTGCTGAAGGGACAGGTGCTGAGCCAGTGGCTAGTGATCACTGCGAATTTTGCAGATTAATTGCAAACACAGTGGCAAATAAATTTATAAATACCCAAAGGTAGTCGAACCCAGAGGAAATGTACAATGAAAATATCTCATGTACTAACTATAGTTCTCAGATTTTATTGTTTGAGTAAACAGATTTTTGGGTTTTGGTTTTGGAAAATAAAGATGACAAAACAGAATTTAAAGGGGTTTTAAAAAGCAAATTAAAGAACACAGATTCTAGGGCAAATAATCAATCTGAATACATGCCAAATCAATCAACTCTACAATGGTGGGAAATCAAATTAATGTATTAAAATTCCTTTGTCGGGCAATTTTAACCTAGGTTACTATCATGTGACTGTATATGCTTGGTCGGCCTCAAGAACACAATAATAATCAACCTGAATAAAAATATAAGATTTAATCCCTACAATTAATTACTCTTCCTTTTGAGACATAAAACCAATTGTATTCAAATTCCTCTTCCTATTATTAATCTTCTCCTCTCGGTCTTTCGATTAACAATTATGAATAAAGAACCAATTTCATCTCTCGATCCATCATCAATCCTAAATTCTATCAATTAAATCAGGAATTGAAACCATGCAATTTGAGTTGATCAATCTAACATGCAAACATGATTAATTACACATAACCCTAGAACCCGCAAGGGTTTCTAGCCACTCATGATGGAAAGAAACACAATAAACATATTATTAAATTGCATAATAAAAACTTACAATAAAAATAAAGGTTGAATCCTCTCCAAAGTAATTAAATCTTCAATAATCCAAGAGAAAACTCAATGTAGAACTGAAAGGAACAGGTGGTAACCCTAAAAACTCGAGCAAAACAAGTATTTATAGAGGTTGAGGTGTATAAATTGGGATTTAGGGCCAAAAATATGATTTAGCCATAAAAATCTCAAAATTCCCTTTTCTGGGCCCATTTTGGTTGACGTAAGGCTCATCTCGGTCGATGCAGAATCCCTTGCGTCGGTCGACGTGGTCTTCATTTCGGTCGAGACAGAGACGTTTTCCCTCTTGCGATCCTTCTGCGCAGTCTCACAGTTTTGGCCATAACTTTTACTCTCAAACTCCGATTGACCCGATTCCAGTTGCGTTGGAAAGCTAACTCAAAGATCTTTCCATCCATGTGCTCCATTAGCTCGGATTCCATATGTGGAAGAAGTCGTGACTGTTCCATTAAACATCTGCTGCTTTCGGTACGGGTTTCCATTGGATTTGACCTAAAACCTGCAAAAATACACCATGGCAAGCATCATACCCAAAAAACTTGACTCATGCTCGATTATTAACTAAAAATCAAGTAAATGCAAGAAAACAATAAGAAAACAATGTGATAAGTGAGGCAAAATACGAGCTTATCAACCCCCCAAACTTAAACACTTGATTGTCCTCAATCAACAAAAGAATGAATCAAAAGTTCAAGTAGAAGAGAAGTGCAATGCCTCAAAAGATTCATCACAATCAAACTCGTAAATCCACAAAACATCAACACTTTGTAAGAATCAGAACATCAGTAAACCATGGAAGACTCACAAGGGAAGTGTTTTCACTCATTCACTCAAGTGTTTAGGATAGTTATGAGATCACAAAAGTCATGTAAATCAAGTTCTACCATAGGCTTGCAAATATTCTAAATCTTCACTGCAAATATGTGCACACAAGTCTAAGATCAGAAAGGACTTTATTCAAGGTTGTAATGTAGACTTTTGTGAAGGGTAGGGAAATATATGGCCAAGTGACTAAATAATTGAGTTAGCTACTCTCAATAAATCCAACCACTATCTAATGATATCCACCCATCTCCTATAATTTTCAACACTAACCAAGGCTCTTTTATTGCTTTTTTTTTTCACACACATCCTTTTATGCTCTTAAACAATTTCGAATATTCAATTGAGCTTATAAGGATTAACAAACACATAAACACATTTTTTTTTTCATTTTCTATATTTTCTAGAGCCCAACCTTTTCATTTGTTTTAACCCTTTCTAATAATCTCTTATCTTTTTCAAACAAATCCCAACCCACGCTCATAGACAAGAGTTGATTCCCTTATCCTTTTCCAACTCATAGACAAAGAAAGAAAATTCATAGGCTCAAAAGGGCTGACTAGGGATAAATGTTCAATTAGGACAGTGTAAGGGACAAATAGGCTAAACGAAGATGGCCTAAAATCATTTCCTAAACCTGTGCACACTTAGCAGTCTTGAAAAGGAAACAAAACAAGTTCTAGAGATACTCAATAATGCAGACACACTCACAATCGAAATCAAGGCTCAATTCTCACACTTGGGACAACAATTCTTCCATAGTAATCATCAAATCATCATCAACATCATGCCTTTGTAAGTTTCAAAACAAGTAATTATGCAGTTTTCTACATTCATAAGCATTCTCAACCACTATCACAATCAATGCATAATCAAGTCAATCAATTCAAATCTTGCCTTCTTGCTAGGGTTATCTCATAGCCATGCAAATCTTCTCACAAAATCACAATTTTATTCAACAAATGCAAATTTTTTTTAAATAGGCAGAAATTTATATGCAGAAAGCGGAATAAATAAAAGATAGAATGTTCCACCTCTTGTCCACATCCCCCCAAACTTATTTCCAACTCGAAGAGTGGAAAAAGTTTGAAAATCGGACAAGAGGGAGAACGGTACCTGGTAGATGATCTCAGACATCAACTTTTTATCCCGGAACCATCACAAATTGCAGGACGTGAAATTGTTGCTACTGGCACTCCGTGTCGACCGACGTGGACTTTGTGTCTGTCGACGTGGAGCCTTCATGTCGATCCCCATCTCGGGCCGAAGTGTCCACGTCGAGCTACTCTGTGTCGACCGACGCCAGGCCTGCGTCGGTCGAAACAGAGCACTGTTCCACCATATTTTTTTATTTTTTATTTTTTGAAATAACAATAGAACAAAGCAAACAAGTGAAAGCAGAAAATACAATTAAAATGAAATTAATTAAGGAAAACAAAAACACAATGGGTTACCTCCCATTTAGTGCCTTATTTACTGTCGTGGCTCGACTCAGTATCAGCTTACCAAGGCGGTCGAGCCCAGACTCGCCGGTTCTGAATGACGGTGGTGTACTTGGAAGGAGGTAGCTTAATTGCCGATTTCACTGACTCGTTTCGTCATTCCCACCGAATGGCTTCTTCTTCTTCCTTCGGTGTCTCATCTCCTTCTTCTGCTTCTTCTTCAGTAGCATTGATCTGGTTGCACTCCCCTCTCCTCTTGTTCTTATCTATGCAGAAGGTGATGGATTCTTCATTCCCTCTCAGTGTGATTTCCCCCTTCTTGCAGTCGATCAGGACACCAGCTGTGTCGAGGAACTCTCTTCCCAAGATCATCGGGGTGTTGGATCTTCCTTCATGTCATAGATGACGAAATCTGCAGGCAAGATTAAATGTCCAACACGGAATAGAACCTTTAGGCTTGGACACAGATCGGTTCGCCATCTGGAGGGTAATAGTAGTAGTCCTCATCTCTCCGATTTCCAGCTTCTTTTAGATGGACCAGGGCATCAGGTTAATGCTCGCCCCGGTGTCACACATCACATTCTAGAATTCTTTCCCTCCTATCTCGATAGGTATCGAGAAGCATCCTGGGTCAGACCTCTTGATCGGGATCTGCTTCTGTAGGAGTAAACTGCATTCCTCGTGGATCCTTACACTTTTATTTTCCATGAACTGCTTCTTCTCGCTCATCAGTCTTTTGAGGTACTTCATGTACCCTGGTATCTCTCTAAGAGCTTCAACAAGAGGAATGTTAATATTAACTTTTTTAAGATTTTCAAAAAAATTATTAAATTTAGAATCTTCCCTTTTCTTTGCGAATCTCTGTGGGAAGGGCGTTGGGGCAACCGGATCAGCTTTTCTTCCTTCCTTCTCCTTCTCTTTCTCGCCCAAGTTAGGGATCTGTATCGACCGAGATGCAGCTATCTCGGCCGGGCTGCTTGCTGACTTCTGTGTCGACTGTGATTGGCTCGTCTCGGTCGACATGGATCCTACTGCATCGACCGTGCTGCTCTCTATTTCGGTCGGGCTGCAACCCTCTGCGTCGACCGGGATGGAGTCCATCTCGGTCAAAACAAAGAGGTCCTACGCGGGATTTTCCACCTCTGTTTCTCCTTCTTCTCCTTCCGGGCTGCTCAGACCTTCATATCTCCTTCCAGATCGAAGCGAGATGATATTTACCGACTTTTCTTTGGCTGGATTTTTATCTGTTGTGCTCGGAAGTTGCCCCGGCTTGTGCTGAGTATCCAAGGTAGTGGCCATCTGACTCAGTTGGGTGTCCATCATCTCCAAATGTTTTGTCATTAATTGCATGTGATTGGCCATCCCTTTGACTTTGTTCTCCACCTTACCAAATCGGTTGTCCGAGCTCTTGATGAATTTCTCCAATGTCTCTTCCAGCACAGACTTCTTTCTCTCCACGATTTCTCCTCCTGTACCTACATCGAAACCAGGTGGAGGGTGTTCTGCAGCAGAGGGGTTAGAATAAGAAAAACCAGGGTGAGATCGCCCATGGTTGTAGTGATACCCCTGATTACCTCGGTAGTTATTGTGATAACCACTGCCAATGTAGTTCACCTCCAAATTCGCAGCTCCAGATGAACTGCTTGCACCCCGGTTGATGTAGTCGGCCTCCACCGGAACAATTGCCATACTCGGCTCAGTAGTAGCAGCTGCTACCTTAGCAGTTCCTAGCTTCACAATCTCCTCTCGAAGATTTTTCACCTCCGCAACCACATCAAACTCCGGTTTTGCCTCCACTGCTTTGACTGGCATCTGTCTCTCAGTCGGCCACTAGTGGCTGTTCAGGGCCATGTCTGCCAAAAATCTCATGCTCTCTGCACCACTCTTCTTCATCAGGATCCCGCCAGCTGATGCATCCACCATCTCCTTCATGTGAGGGTTCAGACCCTCATAGAAATGGCAAACCTGCATCTCGAGATCGATTCCATGTCCAGGGCAGAGTCGTAGGAGTTCCTTGTACCTCTTCCAAGCTTCATGCAGTGACTCATCATAGAGCTGCTTGAATGTAGTGATAGCAGCTTTCCTCTTCAACAGCAGGCTCGGTGGGAAGTAGTTGGTGAGGAATTCTGCTCGAAGCTCCACCCATGTCCCAATTTGGCTTTTGTCAAGCCCAGCATACCAAGACCTTGCCTCGTCTCTGAGGGAGAATGCGTACAACCTCATCTTGATGACGTCCTAGGGGACTCCATTTTGCTTCACAGTGTCGCACACCTCGATGAACAGATTGAGCTGGGCGTATGGATCTTCGACGGCTCTCCCCCCAAACTTATTTTGCTGCACCATCTGTATCAGCCCTGTGCACAGCTCAAAGTTGTTGGCGTTGATGCCAACTCTGAATCCAGCCTCTTCCTGCTGTGGTAAAAATTTGTCCAAGATGGACCTCTGTGGCACTATGACCTGTCTTTCATTTAGTTCTACCAATCTGACAGCTTGTTCTGCTTGGGTAGCTTGGGCTGTAAGAAGTTGCGCCCTCAATTGCTGCACCACGTTAACGAATTAAAAAAAATACAAATAAATTAAATAAATTAAAAAAAACTCAATTCAATTAATCTTCAAACAAATTAGTAACAAGATAAAATCTAACAAATCCCCGGAAACGGCGCCAATTTGATCACTGCAAATTTCGCAGATTAATTGCAAACATAGTGGCAAATAAATTTATAAATACCCAAAGGTAGTCGAACCCAGAGGAAATGTACAACAAAAAGAGATTGAAATCCGAAGGCCAGGTTGAAATGTACAACCCATTGTGCATGCAGAGATTGAAAGAGATATTGCCAGCACCTTTTATGTCGAGCTAGATCAAGACAAATCCGAAGGCCAGGTGTTGGGCAAGGAGTTCAGGAGATGGAAGTTCTTTGATTACGTGATGCATCAACTATCGTTTGAGGAGCGGATGCTGATAATCATTACTAGAGGCTAAAACTACTGGAGGGTAGAAGAGCAGTGGGCAAATGATTGGATTGACCAAGTGGCTGGATCCAAGCAGTTCACTGACAAACAGGTGTTTGCGCGTCTTCAAGCTATTCGGACTCACCGGTTGTTCTCCAAATCGCAATCCTTGCCAAAGTCTACCTTTGCTCCAGATGGGTACTCCGATGCTAGAATTGAGCTGTCTAAGCGCCTGGCACGAGCAGCTGTTGAGTATAGGAGACGCCAGGTCGAGTATGAGAAATACAAGAAGGAAAGACTGATGGCCAGGATGGCTGTCGAGGCTGCTGAGCGTGAAGCAGCAGAGCTGGATGCTCGAGATAGGAGGATTGTCATGTTTTTGGAAATTGACATTCTTGATGTTATACAAGAAGAACATATGAAGTTGCCGAGACTGCTGAAATCATGGAGGCTGCTCAAAGGTTAATAGTTGAAGATACTCATTATGTGGTTGCTCAAGCAGCAGAGGCCCGGGTTGCTGCAACTGCTAAAGCTTTGGAGGAAGTCTGGCAAATAGAGGAAGCTACACGTCTAGCAGTTGAGGTCGAGTACTTGAATGCACAGGCCGATGAAGCGGAGGCTGCTGAACTTGTTGAGGCAGAAGCAAAGGCATGGAGGCTAGCAACACTTATCCAAGCCATGGAGTCAGCAGAGCGCCTACTTGAAGAAGAAGGTTTATATCTGGCTACTTACGGAGTCATGGATGCTGAGATAGAAGAGGTTGATTCTGCTGAAGGCCGCGAACTTACAATAGCAACATCATCTGCCCTTCTTGCTACTCCTGTAAGTACTGTACACCCCACTGATCTTAATTCCTTCATCAAGGCTTCTGTCCAAACTGCCATTCAAAATGCCCTATCTACTGTAATTTCTACGGTCGTTCATGATCAAGTGGCCAAGGAAATTACTGAAGTAAGGAGAGAGGTAGATGAGGTGCGAAGCACTGTCTCTGAGGTAAGAAGTGATGTAGCAGTTGTGAAGCTCAATGTGTCTGAAGTTCAAAAAGATGTGGAGGTGACTAGAGCCGAAGTATCTGAAACAAAGCAGCAGTTCAAATCTGAACTCCAATCTTTCTCTTCCACCTTTTATGTTGCGATCAAAGAGGGGGAAGAAAGGAGGCTTGCTGAAGCTGCCCAGTGGAAAAATGAGAAAGAAGCGCTAGCTGCTAAGGAAGAGCAGCGCAGGCTAGCAGTGGAGGAATTGAGAAGGAAAGATGAGGAGTTGAAATTTCAAAGGCTAGAGGTGGAGAATGAAAGGCTTGCTAAGAAGCTTGAGGGAGAAGCTGCTGAAAGGGAAGCAAGCAAGGCTTATCTTGAGAAGTTTGTGCATCTGGCACTTGGAAAGTTTGATGAGCTTGAGAAGCTGCTCCGGATGCTTAAGGCCTTATTTCTTAGCAAGTCCTTGAATCATTTCTTTTTTGATCTTTTCTGATTTCATTGTACATGTAATGATCAAATCTTATGAATGACATCGGATCAGACTTAGACAATTTCTCGTTGTCCACTTCTAATTTTTATTGTGTGCCTTAGTTGATATACACTATCTGTGTATTCAACGAAAATGCATGTGGATGCTGAGTTAAATTGTTTTGGATTGGTTGTGAATGCTTGCTGAATTATTTGAGTGCTAGAATGCCTAGCATATTCCTTGCAGCATTTACATATGATTTTAATCGAGAAATATTTCCCTGCACTTGTTAAGGGGGAAGTTTATTAAAACCAATCCTGCTAGAACTAAGTTGGATAAACTCTGAGTTAGATTGCTAGAATAGCACAACTCTGATACTTGAAAATTTTTGTAAACTCAGAAATTTTTCCTCATAGATTCAGAAAGTGATAGTAAGCTTTGATCGCACCAAAAGGGAGAAATTTTTGGGAAATATCCCTTGATTTGTATACCAAATCTCCCTTAGGATCGATATTGTAAAACTTTTGTTGAATCAAAGCTTAGTAGATGGTCGATCATTGCTGAATTCTGGCATATTCTAGCAACTCGGTTGTAATGTCCGGTTTAGGAAAACTATCGAGTTGTAATAGATTACGAAGTGCTTCAGAAGACTGCTGAAGGATTCAGCAGAAGGAACGAAGAATATCAAGTTCAAGTAACTTCGGAATGCTAGAAGCACTCTCAGCAGATGGTAGCTGCTAGAGAAGTCAGCAGACAAGAATGACTGCTAGAGACGTTAGCGGTCAAGCGCTAAGAAGAATTATTGCTAAGGCGTTAGCAATCATAGGCTGAAAAGAAGAGACTACTTAAAGTGTTCGCCTAGCAGTCAACAGTGAGGAGATAGCAGAATGCTAAAGAAGTTAGCATTCACTATTTCTAAGGAGATAGCAGAATGCTAAAAGTGTTAGCATTCGCTACTAACAAGAGGATTGCTAGAAGGCATAGCAATCAAAGGAGCAAGACTCAAGTGCTGAGTACGTATCTTTTGAGGAGTCAGCAGACTTAGCTACGAAGATAGATTGCTAGAATCACTTAGCAATCAGAAAGAGTCAAAATACCTAGCAGAGTACTCCTAGCATTTAGCATTCCCCGATAGAATGCTAAGCAAGGAGATACTCAACAAATACTTGCGAAAGACGCCCGTTCTGACAGAAAGTACAACCAAGGACAAAAGCTTTCCCGAAGTAGGTCGGAAAGTACTGTACGACGCCGAAATGGTGGAAAAAGCAAGTAACTCTCTTGGAAGAAGGAGCCGTTGAGTCTAACGGGTCTGGTGATTCAAAGTTTGAATCTCCAGTTATAAAATAGAAGTCCAACAGAGAGAGACAACTACTGCTCAATCAAACACTCGAACTAGAGATTCACACGGCAAAAAAAAGCTAACTATCAAGAGAGAGTAGTCAAAAAGTTGAGAGTTCACATCTGAGAATATTCAAAGCTCTCAACAACCACCGTAGTGTCCCCATTCCATATCTGACACTACATTGAAGAGATTCCTTGACTTAGCTCAAGAATCTTCAATCATTGGGATGCCTTCCAAATCAGGAAGCATCCAACAGTCATTTCTGAAAGGGATTGACTCCGACGGGCATAAGCCGCAAACCAGACAGAGTTCGGTGAGAACTATAAAATCTCCATTTTAGCGAAGGAAAAGTTTTACGAAGGTGCGCCCTAGATTTGACCGGAGCTGCAGCTGCTGAAAGATTGAAGCTCGGAGGATAGCTTTGTAGTGGCCGGGCCGAAAGTTCACCGCCTGCTACAAGAGAACGACGATTCCTTGTACTTCTATATCTTTTTAGTGAATTCTTAGCGATACGGCTAAGGAGTGGACGTAGATCTATTAGATCGAACCACTATAAATATTGTGTGTTCTTTACTGTTTTATTCATTATTGTTTATGTGTTGTGATTTGAAACCTAGCAATGATAGTTGCTAGAGTATTTGACTGAAAGAAATCCTAAGAACTACCTTGAGCTTAAACATTTAACAAGAACATAAGTGCAAGATAATCATTAATATTCCGCTGCATTTCGTGTGTGAGTTGGTTTGTTATTCACCACGACGACTATGATCAGGGACCAACAACTATGAAGATTTATTAAATATTGTACTAAAGGGGTTTATATGGTACTAAATTATTATGAATAAATTTGTAGGTTTCGAATTCAAATAGTAATTAATTCTAAATTACTAAGTAAAAATATCAATTAAATATATCATGATTTTATTCATTATAGGAAATAATTATTACATAATCCTACTTAAAAGCTAAGAATATCATATATTCTTGAAATATGCATGTTTTATTGAATATATTGTGCATACAAACAATTTCGTTATCAAAGATTGTATATAATGAATAATCAATTTTTAAAAAATCATTATGATTTAATTCTTAATCGAAGGCCAATAGTGAACAAGAATTTATGTAATTCGCATTTTTTAAGGATTTAATGATATTATTTTTTTAGGATCATTTTAACTATTTTTGGAAAATACATATCATTAATTTGATCGTCCTAAAATAACCGAGTAACAAATAAGGTAGGATTAAATTTGGGATTATAAATTTATGTAATTAAAGAATCCCTGTTTAACGAAAATCTCATTTTATATACGACACACTTAACTAATTTCCTAAACAAATCATTTCATTTTCTTCAATTAAATGTTCTTTTTTTTAATTTCAAAATTAAGTTATGATATTCTTGGAAATAATTTAAATTTATATTTGGATTTCCTATAATTGTGGATTTTGTAAGCTATGATTGGTAAATATAATCATAAATATCTTATTTCATTAACAAAATATCATTATAACTATAATATAATACATGGCACATTTATTTCCTTAAAATAATTATGTAGTGCAAACGATTTAAGGAATAATTAGTTACACCACAAAATCTAAACATAAATAAAAGTTTGTTATTTAATTACATTCCTCAAAATATGGTGAACTTTTCATTTAAACTTATTTTCACTTTATAAATACTATTCTAATTTTATCAAAACTACAACAACTTATTTAATCTTTCAGCTATTTAAAAGAGTTGATATACAAGTAACATGTTAATATCTTTAGTTTTCTTGGTGAAATTGATTGTTGTTTATTAGTTATATTTTTTTTATTCATTATAATTGTAGATTTTGGCTATTGAAAAATATGAGATTATGAATAACAAATTAATTATGTATGTTTCAGCTTTTTTCTAAATGATTGTTTATCTTTGGTTCTAAAGAAGTTTTGTGCTATTATTGTACATTTCGTATATTTTTTTTTATTGTTTGCAGATGATTTATGAGAGGAGATTCAACAACACAAATGAATCTAGACTTTTATAAGAAACAAAAGTGGTAAAAAAACAAATGGTGTAAAGGCGACAATGATATTGAGAAGTTTTATTTTTTCTAGCTAAAGATAACCAAATTGCAACTCAATTGATATAATTGAGTGTGTATTATAGCAAGAAAATTTTAGTGTATTTTATTTAAGAATGTATTGTTGCAACATAAAATAAGAATTTCACGTTGTTATGTGTACTTTATATTTTAAAGCAAATTAGTTAATTATTTCTTTATTTATGTATATATTAAATAATTAATCTCATTGTCAATCTATGTTTTATTATTCGATTAGTTTAATTTATGTTGATCATTAATTTCGGTTAATAAATTTGTATGTCGAATACGCACAAGACAACAACATATTACTTGAAGGTCTCGACGAGATGTATGCTCTTTCAACGAATGAACATTATGATGTAAATGCACAAATAATTGGGAGTGACGACGTGGCACTCATAGCTGAAGTTAATGATAATGCGAAGGTGGATGTATACTGTGATATTTTGGTTGAGGATATTTGAGATATAGGAACATAAACTTTGTAGTTCAGCCTATAATGTTTATGTTTAAATAATATAAGAAGAACTAATTACATTAATAGATATAATAAGCAAATAAGATAAAAATGACTTAATTATCTAAATATCTTGGCATATATAAAACAATATAATAAAAGATATATTATGATTAAAAAAAACAAGAAGAGTTAGGAAAGGGGTGTCGCGCACAAACACAAAACTCATAACTCCCTCTCTCACCCCGCGGTATCTCTCCTTCAACGCCGCCTTTTAGTCTCTTTTTCTTCTTTGATTCCTCCATCGAAACCCTTCAAGACAAGGTGAGGTTTCTCCATGAAGTCTTTATGTTCTCTTTTCTTCGGTTAATTGATTTATCTGTTGTTTGGAGATGTGATGAAAAATAATAACGGCATATGTTGTTGGAGTGTAATTTCATTGATTTATTTGTTGTTGTTTGATTTCCTTAAGTATAATATATGGAGGTGTTGTCCAGAATCATAATTGTATCTTGTATTTGAGATTTTCGGCTGAAAACAGGACATCTTTTCAGGCTGGGACCATGGGATTTGTGAGCCATTTTTGGCTTACGAATTGTAAACAGAAGTAACAGATAATTGTTTTAGCTTTCATTTGACACCTAAATCATGTTATTTGGGATTGTGGAGCAAGTTATGGCCTAAATACTACAGACTGTCAGCTTTCGAATTTTCTGGGTTTTGCCTCTGTAAAATTGCATTGTTTTGTTGAACCTGTTAATGTCAAAATTTTGATTGTGCTATCTCTGTTAAGTTTGTTGTTCATCATGTTAGGTTTCTAAAATGGTAAAAATAGCTATATTTGGAGTTGTGACTGGAAAGCTATGGCCGCATTACTAAAGGCTTCCATTTCGGGCGAAAATAGGAAGAATTGAAGGGTTTAAGCTTGAGAATCTTTGGGATAAAATTAGTAATCATATTGGCATGAACACTTTGAATGAGAAGTATTAAGTTTATAAATTTGGGTTAAGGCAACTTTAATTATATAAGTAAGCCCGGAGGCAATATATAGTAATAATTAGTTCAATTAATTGGTCATTAATGAACTAATTAGTTCATTGATTATGTAGTTAATAATTCTATATATAGCTTATTTTAATTTGGTATTTAATTGAACAAATTTTATATAAGTTAAATACAACAATCATTGATGAATAATTCATTTCATGTTTCATTTAAAGTTTATTAAAAATATATTAATTAAGAAATTAATTTAATCAATTCAAAACTTAGAGAAAAAAATTATGTGATTTTTTTATAATACCTTCTTGGAGAATAAATGGATTGAATAGTTTTTCTTTAATTATAATTCACTAATCATAAATTAAAACGAGACAGGATGTATTATATAAAAATATTCAATTGCATCAATTCTTCATTAATTTAATTGTTTAGTTAATTAATTATTTAGTTAATTAATTATTGAGTGAAAACATTATATAACTATTTGACTATGAAGATTTATAGTGGTACTAAATTATTATGAATAAATTAGTAGATTTTGAATTCAAATAGTAATTAATTCTAAATTACTAAGTAAAAATATCAATTAAATATATCATGATTTTATTAATTATAGGAAATAATTATTACATAATCCTACTTAAAAGCTAAGAATATCATATATTCTTGAAATATGCATGTTTCATTGAATATATTATGCATACAAACACTTTCGTATATCAATGATTGTATAAAATGAATAATCAATTTTTGAAAAATTATTATGATTTAATTTTTAATCGAAGGACAATAGTGAACAAGAATTTTTGTAATATGCATTTTTTAAGGATTTAATTATATTATTTTTTTAGTATCATTTCAACTATTTTTGGAAAATACATATCATTGATTTGATCGTCCTAAAATAACGGAGTAACAAATAAGGTAGGAATAAATTTGGGATTATAAATTTATGTAATTAAGGAACCCCTATTTAACTCTCATTATCTATACGACACACTTAACTAATTAAATCACATTGAATAATTTAACAAATTAAATCACATTGAATCAGTTACATGCCATAAAACAAAATCATTATAATCACAATAAAAATTTCCTAAACAAATTATTTCATTTTCTTCAATTAAATTTTCTTTTTTTTTAATTTCAAAATTAAGTTATGATATTCTTGGAAATAATTTAAATTTATATTTGGATTTCCTATAATTGTGGATTTTGTAAGCTATGGTTGGTAAATATAATCATAAACATCTTATTTATTAACTAAAATATAATACATGTCACATTTTTCCTTATAATAATTATGTAGTGCAAACGATTTAAGGAATAATTAATTACACCATAAAATCTAAACATGAAAAAAAGTTTATTATTTAATTTCATTCCTCAAAATATGGTAAACTTCTCATTTAAACTTATTTTCACTTTGTAAATACTATTCTAATTTTATCAAAACTACAACAACTGATTTAAGCTTTCAGCTATTTAAAAGAGTTGAGATACAAATAACATGTTAATCTTTTTAGTTTTTTTGGTGAAATTGATTGATGTTTATTAGTTAGATATTTTTATTCATTATAATTTTAGATTTTGGCTATTGAAAAATATGAGATTACGAATAACACATTAATTATGTATGTTTCAGCTTTTTTCTAAATGATTGTTTATCTTTGGTTCTAAAAAAATTTTGTGCTATTATTGTACATTTCATATTTTTTTTATTGTTTGCAGATGATTTATGAGAGGAGATGAATCTAGACTTTTATAAGCAACAAAAGTGGTAAAAAAAAAAAATGTTGTAAAGGAGATAATGCTATTAAGAAATTTTATTTTTTTCTAGCTAAATATAACCAAATTGCAACTCAATTGATATAATTGAGTGTGTATTATAGCAAGAAAATTTTAGTGTATTTTATTTAAGAATGTGTGGTTGCAACATAAAATAAGAATTTTACATTGTTATGTGTAGTTTATATTTTCAAGCAAACTAGTTAATTATTTCTTTATTTATGTATATATTAAATAATTAATCTCATTATCAATCTATGTTTTATTATTCGATTAATTTAATTTATGTTGATCATTAATTTCGGTTAATAAATTTGTAAGTCGAATACACACAAGACAACAAAATATTACTTGAAAGTCTCGACAAGATGTATGCTCTTTCAACGATTGAACATTATGGTGTAAATGCACAAATAATTGAGAGTGACGACATTGCACCCATAGCTGAAGTTAATGATAATGCGAAGGTGGATGTATATTGTGATATTTTGGTTGAGGATATTTGAGACTTCACAAAGGAAAAAAAAAAAAAAAAAGGAATGAAGTGGCGCATAAAGCGAAAGGTCCAAATTTTATTTTTATTGATAAACCCCATAATATTTACTCCTTTATGTAGCTATATATTTTTTATAGTTGATCTTTAATGCAATAGTTCAAAAGCTTTGAATGAAAATTATGATTTTTCCAAAAAAAAATTAAAGTGAATTGAAGATAATATTTAAGCATTCTGCATACACAACGTACAATGAATTGTTTGTATATATATATGAGAGAAATGGTGGTGAGTACGCAAATATAGAGAAAATATGAGAGATGATAGATATAATTATTCATATCCCCGACCTTAGGTAGCAATGATTAGAAGTTCTATCTATGATCAATTAGTTATGAGTTATGGAATGCATTTATTCATATTATATATAAGTATGATATCAAGTAATGCTATGTTGTCATCTATATGGTGAGTTTCTGTGAGCTACAACATTATTATATACCCTAATAGAGTGGGTAAACTCTACGATTGAACTTATTAAATTAATAAAATTATAATAAGTTAAAATTATAAAGAATATAGAAAAAAATAAACAACTAATAAAAAAATTACTAGAAAAAATAAGTTGTAGTTCACAAAAACTGACCATAGGGTGGGCAACATAATATTTCTTTGTATGTTATCATACAAGTTTATGACTTACATATTTTTAGAACTTACATTATTTGCTTATAAATATATCATCAAATATAATTTTGTTTCAATACAAATAATTAAGCTCTTCGCGTGGGGTGCAATACTAATTTACTCTATGATCATGTCTTAAAGTATATAAAAGTTGTACTTTGTTGGTCCCGGATTATCAGGGTATAACTTGGCAGCGGAAAATGTGATTAATCGTTTCTTGCACTCTGCTGGTTACTCAGCTGACTGGGACCTTGTCAGCTGGTAAGTCAACTTGCACTCTGCGTACTCAGCTGACTTGCGACTGGCTCGTCAGCTGGTAGCTCAAGACTTAGAATATTTTTAGCCTTGTTTGCACAGTTATATCAGTTTTCAGATATACACCAGCACTTGGGTCCTGGGTTTTAAATCAGGAATATCAGGAACTTCTGTCCTGGTCAGCATGGCCTTGGCAATGACCTTGGATGCTCGCTCTTCAAAGAGCTTCTTCAGCCTTTCCCGCTCACCCTTTTCCACCTGTGGACATTCAAATTTAAGGTGATCAGGGGACTGGCACTGATAGCAAGCACGGGGAGCTCTCTTGATGAATTTTCCATCAGATGAGCTTAGAGATACTCCCTGTTTCGACTTGGCTTTCTCCGGGAGAACGGCCAGTCTCTTCATCTGTTGCTCAAGGTCAGCGATAGAGCTCTCGCT
Organism: Plectranthus barbatus; assembly: GCA_026898455.1. Taxonomy (NCBI): domain Eukaryota; kingdom Viridiplantae; phylum Streptophyta; class Magnoliopsida; order Lamiales; family Lamiaceae; genus Plectranthus; species Plectranthus barbatus. The sequence goes on from JAPKLW010000726.1 coordinate 334,469, forward strand.
GTCTTTTGAGTTAGATCCCGATGTGGCTGGGATCTCTTTCTGCTGGTTGTGCTGGGCAGCAGGTCTGTCAGTATGGAAGGGCTTCTTGTGCTTCCATTTGAAATCCTTCTTGACGAAGTAAGCTTCGTCTTGAGCTTTGATGCTGGGGGATCCCATGTTCCGGATGGCCTCATTCTTGTTTACCATCTGGATATCCCACTCGTGTGCCTGCAATTGAGCAAATAACTCCTTGGGAGTCATCTTGGACAGGTCCTTCTCCTTCAGAGCTGTGGTCTTCACGAACCAGTCCTCCTTGGGCATCTTGGACAGGATCTTGGCATTAAGATCTTCATTTGAGCACTTCCTGTCCAGTGACTTTAGCTCGCTGACGATGGCGTTGAATCTCGCCTCCATCTCCTTGATGGTTTCTCCAGGCAGCATCTGGAAGGACTCGTACTTGTCCACTGCAACCTGCAATTTGTTGCGTTTCATTTGATCAGTTTCTTGACATAGACTATCAAGATAATCCCATACTCCCTTGGCATTGTCAAACTGGAGGGCTTCCTCCATCAGCGACTCTGGAAGAGAAGCCAGGATCAACTCGTGAGCAATGGAATCCAACTGATTCCGCTTCCTGTCCTCGGCGTTCCATTCGTCTTGAGGCTTTGGGATCACAGCAGCTGGACGATCTCCTAGCTGGTGCTGTATCATGGTGATCTCGATTGGCCCTTTCTCCAGCACATCTTTCATTTCTGGATGGATGCTCTTTAGAGAAATGAGCGACCTCTTTCGCCATATATCATGCTTCACAGTCTTGTAGTCGAGTAGCTTCGGATTATTCATCTTTGTGTACCTGAGCTAATCAACAAACAAACAAAGGAGTGCAAGGAAACGTGGATCTCGGTCCTAAGCGACTCAGAAACAATCGGTCTATAAGAACCGACTGCTCTGATACCACTTGTTGGTCCCGGATTATCAGGGTATAACTTGGCAGCGGAAAATGTGATTAATCGTTTCTTGCACTTTGCTGGTTACTCAGCTGACTGGGACCTTGTCAGCTGGTAAGTCAACTTGCACTCTGCGTACTCAGCTGACTTGCGACTGGCTCGTCAGCTGGTAGCTCAAGACTTAGAATATTTTTAGCCTTGTTTGCACAGTTATATCAGTTTTCAGATATACACCAGCACTTGGGTGTTGGGTTTTAAATCAGTATGAAATGCAGAAAGCTGATAAAAGACAAAGGATTTATAGTGGTTCGATCAACTGATCTACGTCCACTCTCCAGTCGTAGCACTGGAAATTTCACTAAGAGTAATCGGGTACAAGCGTCCTACGATCTATCTCTAGCTGGTGAATGCCTCGTCCACCAGTTCACTAGATCAACCGCTCCCGGCCTTGTCCTTCTTCAACTCTGATCAGCTGGTGGAGTGCGAGCACGTCACTTCAACCTCCACAGCTTCACTGGGTGTTTAGTTCTCCCAAGAACGTATCTTCTCAATACGACAAAAGCCCGTAATAACTCGAGTGCTGGCTGGCACAAGAGCTGCTGT
>JAPKLW010000726.1:340997-375403 GCA_026898455.1 Plectranthus barbatus
GTAGATCATTCTGGTGATCTTGTGCTGGCAGTCTCTGCTGGTGACTTGCGCTGGCACAATCTAAGTACCAATATGTCTGATGTTAACTCTTCTTGAAATCTCCCATGACTGGTAGCTTCACCGCTGGTGAATAGTATCAGTGAGAACACGTATTCTGCTGGTAAGATTTGTCAGCCGCCTGCTGGTGAAATCCTTCCCAACTGGTGAACAGTAGCCAGTCGTTAGCTCTTTCTCATGCTGATGAACAGTGTCAGCACGAGTCTTGTCAGTCGCTTGCTGGTGAACAGTGTCAGCATGAGTCTTGATCAGCTGCGACTTACAACTCAAAAGACCTAAACAGGACTTTACATTTGAGACTAGAGCTATTCTAGAGACAAACTGACGCTGGTAGGACTTAGGATTTGATCCACCAAAACACCAAAACTAGAATCTAAACAAGTAGCTACTGGGGAAAGGAAACTTAGCCAAATTTCCCAACATACTTAAGGTTCAATGTTCGTAAATTCAGATATTATAAAGATAAACATAATTATTCTATAAAAATTATAAAATGATTTAAAATATTCTTAAGCAAATATTCACAGAATATTTGAGTGATACTTCAAATGAATTCATTGTAGTCCAAATATACCTTCACAATTTATGTGTGAAGATGTATGCCTTTTGGGATTCAATGTATTTTTCTAACTCTTTAGTTTTATCATAATAAATTATTTTTGTAAATGCTTAAATGAGAATGTAGTGTTCAAAGATATAAATTTGATATAATAATTTATAAGCCTATGTAAGATTACCAATCTATTCAAATCTTAAGAACAATACAAATGCATAAAGACTAAATAAAGATATTTCCAAATGCTAGGGAAGGTGTAGTTTTGGCTCTTAGGTGGACAACAACTTTCTTCAAAGTTTATTGGTGGGGTTTACTATATATGTAACTATATTACATGATTATATTAATTGTTGTGCCGTGTGTCATGCATGTGATTAATGTTGCCTGCAAGCTTAGTTTAAAAAAGCGCGCCTAGACGGTGATGCGCGCATCTGATAAGGTATTCCGCCTTTTTGTATCTGATACATACGGTTTCGATGTTGTGGTCTGATGCGCTGTGATCGGTCCGAGGCGGGCGCATCTCTGAAGAGAGTCGTTGGTTTCAAAATTTAGGAAAAAACTTATAAAGTATTTTAAATAACACTAATATATATATATATATATATATATATAGAGAGAGAGAGAGAGAGAGATTCACTCAAGTGCTAAAATTAAAGTTTGTGCTAAATAGGAATGAATCTCAGCCCTTGGATTGATAGCATCAATGGTTGAGATTAAAGCATAAAGATTAAAAAATTAAGCATAATTTCCGTCCGTGCTTAATTGCTTTATAAATCGCACTTAATTCGATTAAGCATGATTTATAAAGCAAAAAAGTATAAAATTTGGGAAAATATTTTAATCTCAACCATTGAATTTTTTAGATGAATGGTGTAGATTCATTCCTATTTAGCAGAAACTAATTTTTAGTATGTGAGTCACTCCATATATATATATATATATAGAGTTGTAATCATATGTGAACCACCTCTCAGATAAGAGATAAGAACTAATTTGATTCATTGATTTCTTAATTTTAATGGCTTTGATTAACTCCTAGATTTGATTTTTTTTATTCTAATTTCCCTTTTTTATCTAATCATTGGGCATTATGGAAATAATAATAATATTGCAGTTGCCATAACCCATAACCGTTTCCTTATTTCACTCCCCCATGATATGCATATCTATTATATTTTTGTAACTTTACGTAATTTATTTTTCTATTTTTTTGGCCAGCGGCATTGTTATCAAGGTGAGTTCTTCAACGATAGTGGTGGTAATGAGACCGCTCTTTGTGTAAATGCAATCAATTCTTTTGCGCCAATGGTGATAACAAGTCCTTTCATTGGATTAAATTTTGTCTCACCCATTGCGTATGTCTATATTTTTTTATATATGGTTATGTATGTGGAGAAACAAACTCTGGAATTCCCAAGAAATCTGATTTGCAATGGCGGCGAGAAGATGAAACTTACAGGCTTCTTTTTGAATTTTTTTAATATTAATTATTTTTCAAAAATTTTTAGTTTTGAATTGTAATATCCCCAATTTTAAATTAAGTTAATTATAGCTTAATTATGGATTAATTAGAAATTTTATATGGGATTTATGGAGCAATTAAATTAAATTGCTCGATACGTCGGTGTGATCCACGTCATTGCATTGATGTTCATTTTATGTAAAATTATGCCTAAGTGTATTATTTTGAAAATCCTAGATGGCCACGCAGACAATTTTTACATAGATTTCCCGAGCATGATGACTTAAGGTTTCTAGTGTGTATTGAAATCCATTTTAATTTCAATTTGCACCCAAATACTTCGTTTCTTAAACCGAGCTAGGAATTGTTCGAAAATAATTTATGGAATTACTAGAAGTAATCGGATTGAGAATCCGAGGTCCGTAGAATTTTTGTCACAATTTGAGTGACGTTGCTTGGGGCGAAAATCTCTATTTTAGAAAATTATGAACTCGTACCGTTGAGTAGAGATTATTATTTAGAGCATTTCTATGTATGTCCATATTTTAATTTGGACTTGTATGTCGATTTATAAATTGCAATGGTCGAATAAGGTATTTATTACTAAACGAGCTTCAACGAAAATTTGAAATTAATTAATTGAGTGAGCAAGGCCAAGGAAACATGTGGAACCTTATTAACCACACCACTTGTCTATTTTTCAACCCATTAATTTCAGATTAAGAGAGATAAGAAGGCAAGAAAAGAGAAAGCAAAGAATTGTATTTCTCACTCTCTTTCCCGTCACTACACCCAGCCCTCCCCTGTAGCCGCTGCTGTTTCGCAATTATCCGCCCGCCACAGCCGGAATCCGGCGATGGACATAAAAGACCGAAGAAAGTACTCGTCGAGAGCTTTCCACGGAGTACTTACACGCCCATATCCGCTGAGAAACGAGAGAGTTATCGCTTCCAGAATTTTCCTGCGCAGGTTGGTGCGATTTTGCGATTTTCGGTTCCAAATCATGTTAGATCTTGAAACAAACTTGATATTCATGTTCCTTGTGACTCTAGGATAAATTTAGAGCCTTTTGATCATCCACCCATCATCATTTCGTCGGATTTTCGCCGGAAAAGTTTACATTTTCTCTCTCCTCGTTGCACAGCCCCTGCCCAGCTGCTCGCTGCTGTTTTGCATTTTTCCGGACAACTGAGCGAGATTCAGGTGAGGCTCATAAAAGATAAATTAAAGTACGAACTGAGGGCTTTCAAACGCAACCAAGATCACCTGATTCCGTTAAGAAACGATCGATTTATAGCTGTCCAAAGTCAGGCTGCCGGTAAGGTGATGAATTAAATATTTCATCTCCGAATCATGATTAAACCTCAATGTATCGATGATCTACTTATTTATTCGTATTTCTTATTACTTAGGGAACATTTTAGTACCAGTTTATCAACAACCCTACCGCTGGATCGCCGGAGTTGGCCGGAAACTCCATTTGTGAGGTGAGGTTTTCCAACGTTTCTTCATGAGCAAGAATGCATGTTTTAATCCGATAAATCCATGTTTCTAGCTGCTTAGGATGTTTATAAGTATTAATATATGTTGAATTTGAGTAGTGGGGGTGTAAAATGGCCGGAGGTAGCCGGAAAAGCTTTCATTTCTTTCTCTATTCTTGTACCCGCCACCACCAGCAGCTGCTTGCTGATTTTGCTTTTTTCGTCCAGTACAGTGAGAATCTGGAAACAAGCATAAAAGATCGATTAAAGTACTTAGAAAGAGCTTTCCAAAGAGTACTTATACTCCTAAAATTGATGAGAATCGCAAGATCTACAGGGCTACGAACAGGCGTAGGTAAGTGAGCGTTTTAGGTTTTCGCCTCCGAGTCACGATCAAGCATTAACGGATCGACGAACTAATTTGATATTTGTGTTCCTTGTATTAGTTTGGTTCTTCCAGTATATTCAGTTTGGACCCAACGCTGCCCAGTTGCCGAAAACCACCGCGAGTAGCCATTGACGGAGGTAGAATTTCTACTTTGCTTCACCACCATGTTCTTGAATTTTGATCCATTTAAATTATGATTTGAGCATCCGATATTGTCCCTAGACATGTTTAGAGTTGAGTACGAGATTAATTATTTTTCAAGTTAGTGGGTCCCGAACTTAATTATCTGTTAACCACGGATTGGTTAACTTAAATAAGAATGATTAGAGGAGTTGCATGAACTCTTCAACTTACGAATAATGCATGTTAAGATGAGTTTCGAGTTTAGTTAGCTGTTGAACCTTGATTTCATTTGTAGCACCAACTGAGATGAAAATTGTTAATCATTAGATATTCGCCTAACTTATTATACGTACTTATGTAGCTGATTGAAGGGAATAAAGGGTAGCTGATCTGGCTTTCAAATACTTGATTACTCGTTTATTCACCCGTGATATCTATAAGATCACCAGGTGGGCTTTCCTATTAAACTAAAATGTGATTTCGGACCAAGAGTCCTATTTGCGAAAATTATGTGAACATGTTTTGTTTTAAGTTGAATTGTCATATCTGTGTACCTTTTTGTTTTGCATTACCTATCTGTCCTCTAAGCTGGGAAGACAGCTAGAGAGTATATGTGAAATCTGAGCCGGGGAATACGGCCAGAGCCTTGGGCATTTTAAATGTCAAGGTAATTATAAACGATCGGATCTCGTGTCTCACTGAGCCGAGATTAGTGCACTCTGGTGTCAGACCTGGTGGAAGAAAGGTTCCACCAAATAGGCTGGTCACCGTGACTATGGAAGTAGGCCTGCTTCCTAGTCACACCCATTAAAACAGATAGTGTATGTGGAAATAAAACCAAGCTTGGTATTGTGAAATAAAATGATTTTGATAAACATGGAGATATTTCTTAAAAGCAAAACCCATGTGTTATCGTTGGATTAAGATATGACAATTTTAAATGTATACATGTATTTGGCAATGTGTCCACTGGGTACGTAGTACTCAGCTCGTACATTATTTCTAAAATGTGCAGGTTGAGCCAGGAGGAGGAACGTGGAGGTATGTGAGCAAGTGAAATTAGTGGTGAACGTTAGGTCCCACTAACGAATGAAAGAGATCTGGTGTAATTTATCCTGAGATATGCATCTTCATATGCATATCTCCGCTATGCAACATATTCTGCTGCATTAAACCTCTGACACGTTACTCTTTCCCAATTTCTGTATGTTGATTGTGATTCGAAATATCGTACTCTTGTTTTGAGCCTATGAATTGCTTTGATTCATAACACTCCATTCTCGTACTTGATTGTGTATGTTTGTTTTGAATTTGGATAATTGTGATTGTTGTCCCTTTCTTTTCTCCAATTATCCTACCGTCACGTCCCTAAATTCGGGAAAGTAAATGGGGGCGTTACATGAATTATTGCAAATTTTACGCCTGTAAATGTGCAGTATAACGATATAATAGTTGCAGTACTCTGATAATTTGAATTCACATAAAGAGTTTTTTTAATATTAATTATTATACAAATTTTTTTCTATTTTGAATTATTGCAGATTTTATGCCTGTAAATGTGCAGTATAACGATATAATAGTTGCAGAATTCGAATTCACATAAAGAGTTTTTTAATATTAATTATTTACAAAAGTTTTTTTATTTTGAATTATTGCAAATTTTACGCCATTAAATGTGCAGTATAACAATATAATAGTTGCAGTACTCTGCTAATTCGAATTTACATAAAGAGTTCCTTTGTTTTCCTCTCTTCCTCCTATGACGGCGAGTTTCTTCTCCCCAAAATCGCAGTAAAAATGATTGGTGAAGTTGGTTTTGCTGTAAAATAAATGCGGTAATGGGTTAAATATAATGAAGCAACTACCTTCCTTAATTTTCGTAATAAAAATGTGGGAAGATTTAATTTATGGTTTAAAGACTGTAATACCCTTATATGCAACTTTTTGTGTCTATATATGCAGCGAATTTTTTTTAAAAAAATATTAAATCTCATCCATTTATTTAATTAATCAATGATCCAGATTTGGTCTTATTTCACATCTGGGAGGATATATATATATATATATATATATATATATATATATATATATATATAGGGTTTGGATCTCATAATAAAACTCATTAGATTAAAAATAAGAGTAAAATAAAACCACTAGTTTTTCTTAAATCAAGGGCTAATAATCAAATACAGTTTTAATTTGATTCCTCAGATTTAATTTTTTTTTATTTGGAAAAGGATATCATTGTAAATTTATACATTTACAATATCTTTCATGAATTATAGATATCAACATTTTTTTATTTCATTCAATTTTTCGTAACCGCCGTGACTCTCCTCTACTATCCCATCGCACGTCGTTGCCTATTCCACCTATTAACTCCAGTGCCGGCGTCTCCTACACCAATTAACTCCAGCGACGTTGTCTCGATATACTATATATTCTTCCATATATTCGTTGCAAACCATATATTCTACCGTTCACAATTACTTCTCAGCCATTCGTTTACATAAATATTCTGCACATAGTCACGCCTCTGCAACCCCTCTAATTTGTTTCACTTTGCAACTGCTTTGCCCTTGATGTCTTTCATTCGCCATAGCTTTGCATATCGCCACTCCTTGCTTTCACTGGTCGTTGATATGTAACTCTTTCACCGTTGCAATTCATTAATTGTAAATCTTCCTTTTTTTTAAATAATTGTTTTTATATATCTCGTGTTTTTTTATTTATTAGTCGTCGTTGTTTTGCTGCATATCATAATAATTTGTGAAAATATAACTATAAATTAGCACATATCAAGCAATAAAATAACAAATATCAAACTATAAAATAGCATGTAACAAGCAATAAACAAATTATTTTATTGTATGAAGCAATAGATATGAGTGTGCCAAGCTATTAAATTGCACATATCAAGCAATCAAAGCTTAGGGTATTAAAAATATAAATAATTGTTCAAAACAATAAACTAGTTTGTACGAAACTAGTAAATATGATATGTATTAAACTACATAAATAAATGAGTGAAACAATAAACTAGAACCATCACACAATAAAATAGTACATATCAAATAAGAATTTAAAAAAATATTCATTTAACATATATTAATAATGAGGAGATGCAAGGATAATAAGAAATACATAATGTATTAAACAACAAATTTTTAGACATCAAGCTATAAAATAGAACATATCAAGCAATTAAAAAAATGAAAGCATTAAACGATAGATTTTATATGAAGCAATAAATTTGAGAATATCAAGTAATAAAATTTAATGTATTAAATAAATATGTAAAGCAATAAACTCTAGAATGATTAAGCAATACATTAGCACTTCGTAAGCAATAAGCTAATAAGTGATAAGCAATAAAATAATATTTATTAAGTAAGTATTTGACGTATGTATGAAAAAATAAAATAGAGATCAATCAACAAAATAGTTCATATTAATCAAAAACATAAAAGATAACTTGACATGTATTAATAATGGAAAACAAAAGGCGCGCAAAGATTAATAATTCAATGATGTCGGAAGAAAAATTGTTTAAAATTAACAACTAGAATAATATAACATTACAATTCTTAGCATCACAATTCACTTGTTGCTACACCTTAGAATAATACGTGAATGTGTGTTCATACATATGATTTTTTTCCGAAACTCAATATATACAACTCAACATCTTCTTGTGCCATCAAATTTGAACCAAATGAATTCTCCCAAGGTTATCCTCTGTAGTATAAGTCAAGAATCACATGACATACCTGTAAAAATAAATAAAATATAATGTGTCAAGCAATAAATACAACATATTAATCATTGTAATGTCAAAACTAATAGATATGAAGCTACTAAAAATGCATATCAAGTAATAAATAAATGAAAGTATTAATCAAAATATATAAAATATCAAGCAATAATCTTGAGCATATCAAATTATAAAACTGAACATACCGAGCAATAAAAATTTCAAATATTCAGCAATACAAATTAATTTATAAAGTAATAAATTAAATTGACCAACCAATAAAGTCGTGCGTAGTAAACAAAAAATTAACACATATCAATCAATAGAAAAATAAAAATAACACATACCAAACAATAATAAAATGAAAGTAATAACCAATATATATACATATATCAAGCAATAAACTTGAACATACAAAGGTATAAAATTGCAAATATCAAACAATAAAAACTTCACGTATTCAACAAATACACATCAATGTATAAAGCAATAAACTAGTACATAATTAGCAATGAATTAGATAGTAGTAAGCAATAAAATAATAGTATTCAACAAGTAATAATCAAGTTTAAAACAAACCAGTAATATGCGGAATTAAAATAAAAGTAATAGACAAAACAAAATTTTTGTATCAAACCATCTTTTTCCATGTAAACTATGAAAATCACAAAGCTGAACAATAGTAGAACTCAAGGATATGTGACCCTAAAGGAACCGACAGTTTAAAGTAAAATAGAGATAAGTTTGAGCCACCTATTATCGCCGCTATTGTAGTACGTATCACAGATGCAGAGTCACCGCGAAGATGAGAGGAGTCTGCGTGAATGAGTGTTGTCGAGGAGTGGGGTTGATTGTTGTCGCATGAGAAGAGAGAGGAAGTGTTGGAAAGATTGGATCGAATCAAAACAAGTTTGAGGGATCAGAGCTAATCAAGGGAAGATTTCATTGGAGTAATTTAGTCTAGGATTGATTATTGTTTCCTGGTTTATCTTCTTTCCTTTTTAGTTGCTCATCTTCTCCTATATGTGCACAACCTTTGTAACAAACGAGATATTGAAAAAAGATATAGAAACCAATTCTCTTTCTCTTCTACCATGTCGATCCTATTATTTAACATGGTATCAGAGCAGGATTAAAACTAATCCTGGCTCTTGAAACCCAGAAAAATTCAAAACAGATCAACAAAAATGTCAGACGCAGACGGAAAGGAGTTGATCACCCAAATCCCAAACCAAACCCTGAACCAAACCCGAATTTCTGAAAACATCAATTTGGAATTCAAATTAGATGAAAACAATTATCAAATTTGGTCCCGATTGATGAAAGTCTCGATTGGTAGTAGAGGAAAAAGTAGACATATTACAGGGAATCCTCCACCACCCAAAGTTGGTGAACCAGAATTCATACAGTGGGAAGAAATGGATCTCACAGTCCTGGCATGGATCCTACAGAATATGGAGAACAATTTGGTCTCAAGATTCGCCCAACATCAAACAGCAAAAGCCATTTGGGATAGCCTCAACCTTACCTATGGAGCAACTCAAGATCCCTACCAGATTTATGACTTGGAAGTCAGAGCAAATAAAGTAGTACAAGGAGACCGCACTTTAGAAACATACTGGAGTGAATTGCAGAGCATATGGCTTCACATTGATAGGCGAGATCCCAATTCCCTTAACTGCTGCGATAAGGGGATCCAGATGTATAACCAGATCGTAAGCCAGAGACGGCTTTTCCAGTTCCTCTCTGGACTGGACTCCAAACTTGACGGAGTCCGGCGAGATATATTGAAAGAGTCTCCAGTGCCGTCGTCGGAATCCGCCTTCTCAAGGGTAAGGAGAGAGGCTGATCGGATGAAAATCTACCAGGGAACAAGCCCCACACCCGAGTTGCAAATTGGGGCTGGCTTTGCCGGAAAAGGGAGGATGGAATTGAATAGGAGGAATCAACAAAAAGGGGGAAAATCGATAAATCCAAATTGGTGTGTACACATTGTGGAATGCGCAAACACACCAAGGATCAATGCTTTCAGCTTGTTGGGTACCTGGAATGGTGGGAAGACGGCCACAAATTGGCCGGAAAAGGAAAAGCAGCCATCGGATCCGCGACTGACGAGAGAACCAGGTCCGAGCCCGACTCTGCCATCGTGGGTGAACAAATAAATGGAGGATTTGGCGGGTTCAGTGGGGCGATGAAGGTCGTCGGACGGAGGAGAGAGGAGTCGGAGTTCATGGAGAGGCGTGAATCACCACAAGGAGGTACAGGATTTGGTATACCAAATCCTGATTCTAACATATATCTTCCATATTTGCAAATTAGTCCTTCTAATTCTGTTTGTGGCAAATTGAACCCCAAACCCCTTACTTATCCCTCATTTGTAGCCTTGTTAATAAACATAATAACTCCCGTCCACCCTCTTTCCCGGGATGTATATTTGATTGTGGAGCCACCGATACTATGTCATATGATAAAAAAGATTTTTTATATCTCACAAAACCTACTAAAACCCATATTCAAACTGCTAGTGGAGATTTAGTAATTGTAGAAGGATCGGGCACTATACAGATTTCCTCTACATTATGCCTCTCTAACTGTCTTTTTGTACCTTCCCTTTCCCATAAGTTATTGTCCATCAACCATGTTACTCGCGAATTAAATTGTACCCTCCTCATAAATCCACTGTTCTGTATTTTGCAGGATATCGGACGAAGAGGATCATTGGGCGTGGCACTGAGCAAAATGGACTCTACTGTGTTGATGAAATTTCTCACAATGGTGCTGTGTTGCTTACTCAAGGATCGATGGATAGAAAACTTTGGTTGTGGCATAGACGGTTAGGGCATCCCTCTCTTAGTTATTTGAAAGTTTTGTTTCCCAATTTAGTTAAAAATTCTGTTTTTTCATGTGATTCTTGTGTTTTGGCCAAGAGCCACAGACGATCTTTTATTTCAAAACAAAGACGGGTTGATGATATTTTTTCTTTAGTTCATTCTGATGTGTGGGGCCCAGCCCCTGTTCTAGGTGGACATAAATTTAAATATTTTCTCCTCTTTGTTGATAACTATTCCCGCATGACATGGATATATTTTTTAGAAACCAAGTCACAAGTGTGTGAAAAATTTAAACTTTTTTACACCATGGTCCGAACTCAATTTCATAAAAAAATCAGCTTCTTCGCTCCGATAATGGAGGGGAATTTGTTAATACCTCCATGAACCTTTTTTGCCAACAAAATGGTATTTTACACCAAACAACCTGTCCTTATACCCCTGAACAAAACGGTGTTGTAGAACGGAATAATAGGATAATTCTAGAAATGACACGTGCTATTATGCTAGAATCTTGTGTTCCCTCATTTCTCTGGCCTGAGGCCATAGCTACCTGTGTCTATCTTCTCAATAGATTACCTACCAAAATTCTCCAACTGCAAACTCCGTTACAATACCTCTCATCTGTTACCACTGTCCCTTCCGCATTAACCATTGAACCCCGGGTTTTTGGATGTTCAGTCTTTGTCCATATCCCTAAACATGAACGCACTAAGTTTCAGCCTTGTGCTGAAAAATGTGTGTTCGTTGGTTATGGGAGAAACCAAAAAGGATATCGCTGTTACAACCCAAAAACCCGCCAAATCATAACTACTATTCACTGTGATTTCTTGGAAACTGAATATTTCTATAATAGTAGCCACCCTAGCAGTCAGGGGGAGAGTGACAAAACTATTAACCTCCTAGATTGGCTCCTTCCAGAAATCCCTCTAGCAGAGTCATCTTCCGGGGACCCTCAAAAAGTACACACACCAGAAGAACTCTCCATCAATTCACAAGAACAGTTCCAACTCGAAGTGCCACCTCCAAGTCCTTCTTCTGAGCTGATATCCACAGAATTAGAAGGGCATCCCGGGAATTCACCACAACCTGCACCTCTCTCTCAACAGCCTGAAACAGTACAACCTGGACCTCACTCACATTTGCCAGAAACAGAAGAAGAAGTAACTGAATTGCAAAATGAGCGGTATACTCTACCTCCTCGGAGCACAAGGGGTATACCTCCCCGACGCTATTCTCCTGAAAGGGAAAGTCGCAACAACAAGTATCATATTGTCTCCCTGGCAAGACTTAAACTGTCAAAAGATGCTAATGCATATGAAAATGCACTTTACACCGAAAAGATACCTCCCTCTGAAGTCGAAGCCCTGAAAATCGCTCATTGGAAGGAGGCTATACAAAAGGAAATGGATGCCTTAGCAAAAACACGGACATATGATAAATGTCGCCTTCCTGAAGGCAAGAAACCCATTGGTTGTAAGTGGGTCTTCACCATCAAACGGAGGCCTGATGGATCCATCAAACGATATAAAGCCCGATTAGTTGCAAAAGGCTATACGCAGACATATGGCATAGATTATGCAGAGACATTTTCTCCAGTGGCAAAAATGAATACCGTCCGGGTTCTTCTTTCCGTAGCTGCTGCAAAAGATTGGATCCTCCACCAGTTTGATGTCACAAATGCCTTTCTGCATGGCGATCTAAGAGAGGAAGTTTATATGCTACCACCTCCCGGCTTCACCCATGAGTTCAAAGAAAATGAGGTGTGCAGACTCAGGAAAACTTTGTATGGCCTCAAACAATCTCCTAGAGCCTGGTTTGGAAGGTTCTCAGCTGTAATGAAGAAACATGGGTATCAACAGAGTAACTCGGATCATACACTTTTCATAAAACAAAGGCGATAATGGCTGACGTGTCTGATTATCTACGTTGATGATATGATCTTAACCGGGAATGATCAGGAGGAGATTGAGACGCTAAATGAAAACTTGTTTAGAGAGTTCGAGATGATGGACCTGGGAAATTTGAAGTACTTCCTTGGTGTCGAGGTATTTAGATCTAAAAGGGGGATCTTCATTAATCAGAAAAAGTACACTCTTGATCTTCTCACTGAAACCGGCCTATTGGAGTGCAAACCAGTGGCAACTCCTATTGCAGTTAACCATGGGCTCCAAATCACAGAGGGAGCAGATCTTGTTGACCGAGGTCAATATCAACGACTTGTCGGGCGTCTTATCTATCTCTCCCACACTCGACCAGATATATCTTATGCTGTGGGGGTCGTAAGTCAGTTCATGCATCATCCTCAGTCTGAGCATCTTGAGGCTGTCCTCAGAATTGTGAAATACTTGAAAGGCACCTTCGACTATGGGATCTTCTTCAGGAAATCAGATAATCTGGAGATCGAAGCTTACACAGATGCCGACTGGGCTGGCAATCCTATTGATAGGAGATCTACGGCAGGATACTTTGGATTAGTAGGGGGAAATCTTGTCTCATGGAGAAGTAAGTAGCAGAAAGTAGTGGCACTATCAAGTGCAGAGGCAGAGTTCCGGGGAATAAAAAGTGGCCTCACAGAAGTTTTGTGGTTGAGAAGACTGTTGATGGAGCTTGGGCTGTTCTCCGGAAAGACATGTCGTCTTTTGTGTGACAACAAAGCGGCAATTAGCATCTCAGAGAATCCGGTTCAACACGACAGAACTAAACATGTTGAGGTAGACCGACACTTTATTAAGGAGAAGTTGGAAAGTGGCATCGTTGCTCTTCCGTTTGTGTCCTCAAAAAATCAGTTGGCTGACATCCTGACCAAGGCAGTAGATTCGAGAAGTTTTTTAGAAATACTTGGCAAGTTAAGTATCGGGAACCTCAATACCTAACTTGAGGGGGAGTGTTGGAAAGATTGGATCGAATCAAAACAAGTTTGAGGGATCAGAGCTAATCAAGGGAAGATTTCATTGGAGTAATTTAGTCTAGGATTGATTATTGTTTCCTGGTTTATCTTCTTTCCTTTTTAGTTGCTCATCTTCTCCTATATGTACACAACCTTTGTAACAAACGAGATATTGAAAAAAGATATAGAAACCAATTCTCTTTCTCTTCTACCATGTCGATCCTATTATTTAACAGGAAGAAGGTTACACCTCTAGAGAAGATCAATATTTTACGGTTGCGCGATGGGAGAAGTATTGCTGCTGCGTGGAAGAGTTGTTGTGTGCAGATATCGTCAAAGAAAAATTGGTGATCAAGGTTGGAGAAACAACAACGAAGTTGAACATGCATGTAAATGAAAAAGAAAAATAAATACGTAAAAACAGAGAAAATCTCAACTAATTGTCTAATTTACTTGACTGAAATACCCTTTATTGAATGTAAAATAAATTAAAATTCTGATAAACAAAATTATCTCAAACGTTTGTTTTAAAAAATCTAATAATTAATATTCATTCTTATTTTTAATATACTTATTTATTATTATATGATCCATAAAAATATATATATATATATATATATATATATATAGGGAGCGGATCCAGTGAGAAAACTCTTAACGTGAGAAAGTGAGAAAGATGCTTGATTGCATTTAAGGCATTGCTTGATTGTATTCAGGTCGTTGCTTGATTGCAATGTTGCTTTATTGTGCTTTAATTGTTGCTTGATTATTTTGTTGCTTGATTGCATTTTAGTTGTTGCTTGATTCAATATCAACCATTGATTTTTTTAGATCTGATGGACATGATTCATTCTTTTTTCTCACATGGGAATTTTTTTTTACATGATCCCTCCTCTATATATATATATATATATATTAAAACCCTAACTCATAAAAAAAAATGGAAACCCAAACCTAATCGAACCCCACACCCGCGTCGCCCACCCACCGTCCCAACTCAATCGCAGCCCACCCCTTCACTTGCTTTGCTTGCTGCGCTGCTGCCCACCTCTTCGCTGCTCCATTCTCTCTGTCTGCGACTGCTTCTTCTTCGCTCTTTGTCTGCGCTCTGCAACTGCTCCATTTCTTGCCTCTGCAGTCTACCCAAGGTATTAATATTTGAAATTCAAGTCCTGCAGCTCCTGCTTTCCTTCCTTCTGCCATATTACTACATTCTTTCTTGCTATCAACATCCCTTCCCTTCCTTTGACTGCTATAGCATTGTAATTTGTAGCTAAATGCTATTAAGTCCCTTTTTTTTTTTTTTTTTACCTCATTCAACAGTCTTCATACTTAATATAATCTGAACCAATTCGATTGTGTGTTTGTTGAACTTGGATTTGGGATGATGTTGAACTTCAATTGTTGAATCTAATGTCCAATTTATGTTTCTTATTTATTGGTGTATAAATTATTTATTGCTAGGCCTAGGATATATATGTATTTTGTTTGATGTTTGTATTTATAATATTGAAATTGTGTATTTAAATTACAAAATATTAAGTATATATAATTTTTACAAAATTTTTTGAAAATGGACGCCTCATGTAGATGATGCATTCGCATCTAGCCTCACTGCCTTGGATTTTTTGACCTTATCGCACTTCACCGCCTCATGCCTTTTTAAACTAAGCCTGCAAGGGATAGTAAAGTTGATTGCTTGCAAGGGGTAGGCCTGAAGGGGTCAAATCCATTTGTGACTGAGGCTAGTCTCACAGTATCAGCTATGTTTAAGTAGTCATTTTGTATGATCCATTATACAATTGGTTATAGTTGCTTACAATGTATTTACCCACTGAAAATGTTTGCATGCTCACCCCAATTATTTTTCAGGTTGAGGCCGTGCGGTGGAGCAAGCAGGGATGGCCACTACAATCTCTGAGTAATATGATCAACCTTTTGCAAACTATAGTTATTATTGTGGCAACTTCATATTATTTCGGATTATGACTTGATATATTTTGACTTATGAATTATGGCTGTTGTTGGTAACCCTTTTGACAGTTCTATATAGTTACAGGTTGTGCTTCTAACTTATAGAATGTATATATTTTCTAACTAGGCACAAGGGTTTTGGCTTTGATATTGTATCAGAAAAATTATTATGGATTGCTTTATATATAATATGGCTTTGACAGGGTTCTTTTTTATGATGATATATTCATAAATATGTAAATAACTTATTATATGAAATTTTAAATGATACTTTTAACTTCCGCATTTTATATCTGATTTTAAATATAATAGACATTATACTATTATTTATTATGCAACAGGTTTTTGTTTTAATATTTATTATTATTATTATTGACGACCAAAACATTATTTATTCTTAAAAATGTGTAAATACACAACAGGTCTATATATTCCCTTAAAATATTTAGAAAAGAAATAGTAAATTTCATTTTTAGTAGACACTTTATTCACTAGGAATTGGAGCGTTACAGGTAGAGTTATGCTTGTGAACGCTAAGCATAACATCTGTGAATCATGCATTTTCTTTCCTCATTTACTTGAGTTCAAATGATTCTCTAAAAATGGTTTATTTGTCTTCAATGTTTTTTATAGGTCTCGAATTTGTGTGAAGAATTTGCCTAAACATGTAGCGGAGGACCGTCTTCGAGAATTCTTCTCCCAGAAAGGGGAAGTGACTGATGCCAAGATTATGCGAACCAAGTGATCACCTCTCTTTCCCCTGGATATTTATAATGTTATTTTAATCTTCTGTTCTTTATTTTAATGACATGATGAAAGATATGATTCAGGGATGGGAAGACCCGCCAATTTGGGTTTGTTGGATTTAGGACGGAGCATGAAGCCCAAGAAGCCATTAAGTATTTCAACAAGTCTTTCATGGATACTTACAGAATTACTTGCGAGGTTTGTCTTAACTTGCTGCTTCATGGTCTTTGCAGTATTTTTTTTATTTCTAGACGAAAGTTAATTGCCCCTCTAAAGAGTTCAAGATGCTCGGAATATGAAGTAGGGTAAAGGAATGGCTGGGGCTATTTTGTAGCTGTACTGTGCTATATTAAGCTGTAAAAAAGAAAGTAAACCAAATATGACTACAAACAAAATTACTTATAATGTAAACTCACTATCGAGATTGTGGACTGCTGAATGAAATCATTCTAACTTATGCTTTTGGTAGTTTACTAGTAAATAGTGCTGGAGTTTTTTCTTTCACTTTGTTAGGGGGGGGGGGGGGCCAGCTAACAACTGGGTTTGTCTTCTTAGACGATAATATACAACCTTTTAATGCTCATGGCCAGATTGCTCGTAAGGTTGGTGATCCCGAAATCCCAAAGCCGTGGAGCCGGTACTCATTAAAGAAAAAAGAGAATTCTTCTGTAGAAGAAAGGAAAGTAACCAGTTCCCAAGTTTCTAAAGCTTTAAGACAAGAGGGCAAGAGTCAGAAAAGTGCGAAGGATGATGATAATGATGACCCCCAATTTCAGGAGTTTCTTGAGGTTATGCAGCATCGTAGCAAGTCAAAAATGTGGGCAAACGATACAGTAGCTGCTGTCACTCCTGAGCAAAGTAGTGTGGTGCCAGATAACAAATACCAGATAGCAAAAGGAGAAGAAATTATATTAGCTGGAGATAATAAAAGAACTGAAGGAGAACAGAATGCTCCATTACAAAAGGCAAATGAATCGGATGTTCATGATGAAGTTGTGTCCGATATGGATTACTTCAGGAGCAGAATTAAAAAGAAATGGTTAGATTCAGAAAGCAGTGATGACGAGGGTAGTATTGATGGCACTGATAATAGTGATGGTGATAATGATGACCCCAGTGATGACCATCAAGACAAGAACAACTGTGATCCTGTTGAGAATACTCTTGAACCTGTATCTTGTAATGGGGAGGAAGGCACCTCTAATGAATGTGGAAATGGCTCAGATGAACCATCATCCAATCTTCAAAACAATAATGATGAAGTTGTAGATTCTAGCCGACTGTTCATCCGCAATCTTCCCTACACTGCCAGGTATGTACCGAGTTATTTGTCTCTCTCTCTCTCTGTATATATATATATATATATATATGTGTGTGTGTGTGTGTGTGCGCACTTGTGAATTATTATTGTAATTTGTAATTGGTCTGTACACAAAAGATTATAGAAATTATCAGAGAAAAACTAATATACTTATGCATGAAACAAGTTTACCACACAAACTATTTAATAACTGGGAGGAGTATAAGCTGAGAAATTAAAACATAATTTTTTATCAGCTGAATAATATTTCTATTATGATACTTCCATTACTACTCCGGCATAATATTTGTTTTCATAGAGTTTCATGTGTATATGCATTTATAATTTTGTTGAACTTTTCTTGCATCTCCTATAATTTCCTCTTTTGTTTATTTTTTTGTCATCTTATTTATACCGACACTTCGTGAATGCTCAGCGAGGAGGAACTAGAATATCACTTCAGCAAATATGGTATCGTATCTCAGGTCCATATAGTTACTGACAAAGAAACAAGACGCTCCAAAGGATTTGGTTATGTTCTATTTGCACTCCCAGAATCTGCTGCTAGGTATTATTTTTTTGCTATAAAAATTTAATTTAGAAAACACTATTTGCTTGGAACAATCAGATATAGGCTACTATGTAGTGTTGGAAATTGGTCTATTACTGATCTTGGTAGATGTAATTTGGGTTCAATAGTCCCTTTCTTGAATGAAATCAGTCTTTCTTATTCAAACATTGGGGTGAACTTATTTTCCCATCCTTTTGTTTGAGAGTCCTGCTGTATGTGTGCATCTTTTCTGATATAATCTCAGTTTAGTTGTTTTGGTTATATACTTATGTTCTTGTTTACCTGAAAGTGTTTTAGTTCGAGTTTTCCATGCCTATGAACTATGATTAAAAGGCGCGCCTACACGATGAGGCGTGCCTCGGATTGACCATTTCTCCTCAAGACTTGTGAGGCGTGCAGGTTTCCTGACGCGCCCACGAGGCTTGCCGAGGTGTGTGAGGCGAGAAATCATGTATGCAAGGCGATAACTAATTTCTTCTTTTCAATTTTTTGTTACAAAGCTATTACAAATACAAAAATAAGAGAAGTATAGATATTATATCTTTCTAAAGAAATAACATGTAAAGAATATAATAAAAATATCCTACTAGTTAAAAGATTAAAAGAGGATGAAGATGGCTTTTAGATTTTAGAACTTAGTATATTAGAGAACTATGTTTTTTTTTGCTTTTTATTATTATGTTAGCTTATTTTGAACTTCGGATATTAGTTTGAAATTTTAAATTTATTATATTTTATATTTTTTATTGTTTTGGTGGAATATTTGTTGATTTGCATGGAATATATGATCTTTTATACATTTAAAATATTGAAAATGTGTATTTAAGTGATAATATGATGTATAGATAATTTATAGGTAATTTTACGAATAAGTTTGCCTTGCCTTTTAAAACCCTGCATCCCTGCCTATGAATCTCTCTCACCTAATGTTGATATCCTGGGACTGGGTTACCTGAAACATGACTATGTCATAGTATGTTTTGTTTATTTATCTGATTAATTAAAGCTCCATTGTATACATAGTTATATGTTTTGGTGGTGCTATGTGAAAATGTGATGTTTTATGTTTCTTTTTCCTTCCAGGGCTTTAAAAGAGATGGACAATTCACCTTTTCAGGGGAGATTGCTTCATGTCATGTCTGCAAAACAAAAGAAACTTTCTTATTTACAGGAGTATGTATTTGGCACCGTCAAGCTTCTTTGTATATGCTAATTTCAGGTATTGTCTTGCCATAGGAAGTTTATCTTTACGAAGGGCCTCACTTTGCAGGAATAAAAATGATGACATGCCATCTTCAGAAACACTAAAAGATCAGAGGAATGCAGAAAGGAAGGCGTTGGAAGAAGCTGGAAACACAAGGGCATGGAATAGTTTATATATGCGTCCTGATACTGTAAGAAAAAGTTGAATATTAGGCTAGATCAGTTTCCATCTTATATGATTTTAAAAACTTACGTGATTTTTTCCCCCTTCAAAAAAAAAACAAAAATCCTCAAAACAACATCGTGAGGATATTCATGCGTAAATTGAGACATATACTTGTTTACTTGAACTTTTTTCTCTATATGCTTCATGTCTATAATGGCTGGGAGTTCAGTTTGCTTGAGCATGAACCTTGTTCCTGAGGTACAATGTATATGGTATGATTGCAGCATCGTGATATTGTTTTCTTCCCCTTGACTAATAATATGATTATCTCTTCTTGTAAAGTGCTTAAATATTCCATTTTGAGTTTTTATAATGCTCTATCACCTGATTTTCTTTTGTGATCCTTCATATTTAAGGTGGTTGAGAACATTGCACGGAAATTTGGCCTCAGTAAGAGTGAACTTCTAGATAGAGAATCTGATGATCTTGCTGTGAGAATTGCGCTGGGGGAAACCCAGGTGATTGCTGAAACCAAAAAAGCTCTATCAAGGGCTGGGGTTAATGTTTCCTCACTAGAAGAGTTCGCTGCTGGTAGAACTGATGGTTTAAAGAGAAGCAACCATGTTATATTAGTGAAGAATTTACCTTATGGATCATCGGAAAGTGAATTATCAAGTATGTTTGGCAAATTTGGCAGCTTGGATAAAATCATTTTCCCTCCAACTAAAACCTTGGGTTTGGTATGTTCATTCTCTTTCCTCTCTTTTTGATATTTATTTGTGCCTTCTGGATTCATTAGCTCATACAACTTTGTTAGTTTGGTAAATGCTTTATTTAAATTTCATCAATACATGTATGCTTCTTTGTAGTAAGATTTTAATATGCCTGATGCCTCTCAAATTATACATATAATTTTATAATCATATACTTCTGATGAACTTTATGATTCCCAGGTTGTTTTTCTGGAACCTGCCGAAGCTCGTGCAGCTTTCAATGGCTTAAGATACAAGCGTTACAAGTAAGACCATTTAACTATTGTTCAAATGGTAGTTAGAACTTTCTTCAAGGATGTAAAAGTGGTTTTTTTTAAGCTTGTTTGCAGCATATTTTGCTTGGTAGCAATTTGACTGTTAGTTTCACTAGAGTTCTAGTGGATCTACACCTTTCATAGGCTATGAGTTCTGGTCTTAATTGTATTCACACATTCAGTTTCTTAAAACTTTTTTTGTTGACATTGGGGGTGAAATGCCAGATATGGTACCTAAGAAAAAAGATACATTATTGAATGGCTCGGGAGAATATAGAGTGGCGAAAGATCATTGAGCCCACATATTTTGAGGACCATCACCAATAAGCGAGGAATTAGACTTGGATGGTTTTATGAATTGTTGATAATCATTGGAGCTGCTATCCATCTATTATTGGTTTGTGAATTTTTCAGTTATTTCTGATTTCACAGGGATGGCCCTCTGTATCTGGAATGGGCACCTGCTGATATTCTTAGTCCAACTTTGGCTATTGATGATGATAAAGTTGTAGGCGACCTTGATGTCAACAAAGCTGTGCTGAAGCAACAAATCGAAGACTTAACAGAAATGGATGCTGACCCTGATAGAATTGAGGTTATGCTTGAACTAATTTTTTTTCTTCAGATGCATGGTTTGAACATCCTATCTATCAAATTACTACCTATGCATCCAGACAGGAAAAAAATATACTGTGAGCTATATACTTAAAGTTATAGCAATTGTCGCCTGAAATTGATCTGTCCTATATTTCGGGTGTTCAACGTTTCTAGCAACTGCTTATTTTTTGAGTTCAGGAATTAATTGTTTTTTAAAAGTTCTATGCTGCAGTCACGCTCATTATATGTGAAGAACCTGAACTTTAGAACATCTGAGGAAAGTGTGAAGAAGCATTTTGCAGAGCATATGAAGGGAGGAAAGATACTAAGTGTCAGGGTATGTTATCCTTTTTCCACTGCTTCACACCATGAAAATCTGCTCGCATTCTGTATCTGTATCTCTTCTGGTTTGGTTTTGTTTTGTTTTGCTTTTTTTTTTTTTTTTTTATTTATTTTTTTTTTTTTTATAATTTATAATTTCATGTTTGAATAGATTAAGAAGCATGTAAAGAATGGGAAGAATCTTTCAATGGGATTTGGTTTCATAGAGTTTGATAGTATTGATACATCAGTGAAAGTTTGCAAGGACCTACAGGTATGATTTGAAACCAATTGATGATATTCTGTCAATTGCGTGTATTTAAGCTTACGTTCTCGATATTTGCTTCAGGGAACTGTTCTGGATGGGCATGCCCTCATATTACAACTCTGTCATTACAAAAAAGATGAAGCAATATCTAAAAATATTGAAAATGACACGAGTTCAACCAAATTGATTGTGAGGAATGTAGCGTTCGAGGCAACAGAAAAGGATCTAAAGCAATTATTTAGCCCATTCGGTCAAGTATAAGCTCTTACATCTTGTCCTACAATGATAAAATTCAATTATACGTTTTATTCAGTAACATGATATCTTCTGTGATCCGCAGATAAAAAGAGTAAGGCTGCCAATGAAGTTGGGTAAACATAGAGGTTTTGCTTTCGTAGAGTTTGTGACAAAGCAAGAAGCTCGGAACGCCCTTGAAGCTCTTTCAAACACCCATCTCTACGGGCGCCACTTGGTTCGTCGTGGTTTAGTTTAGACGAAAACTCAAGTAATGTGGTAAGTGTAAATTTGCCATTGACTAATTTTTCTTTTTTCTTTTTGCTGTGTAGGTACTGGAGAGAGCAAAAGAAGGAGAGAACTTAGATGAATTGCGAGCCAGAACGGCCGGTCAGTTCACAGTCTCTGGTAAGTTATCCAAAAAAAGAAAGCACCAGAGTGTACTCGATGAAGGGAATGTCAAGTTTCAAAAAATTGTGTCATAAATGTTGTTACTTCATTTGATTACTCATTTACTTGTATATTTGATAGAAAACCTGAGTTGGAAAATTTTGAGTTTAGTCTTAACACTACAATTTTGGCAAGTTTTCTTGATCAGATGTCAATTGAGCCAATCTAATAGATTTCAGTAAACCCTGTAGAGTAGTGGACTATTATTAGGTCCGTTTTAATTTGGGTTGAGTTTTATCAGGTTAAATTATTTTGACTCTAATTCTATTTTTTTTGGTTTTCATGCTAATGTGTGGTTGATTAATTTATGAATTATTTATATTATATTATATGATTTTTTAATGTCATTCAACATTCTTCCCTCTTTTTTAATCATTTAAATAGTAAAATATTGCACAAACCAGTTTGCTTGCATATTTGAAACTCAACCAAAACAATTTAATGAGTTGTTGGTATATATACCAAGCAAACCTGAAACTCATCCAAAACAATTTAATGAGTTGTTGGTATATACTTTGAACTAGAACATCACCCGTGCGTTGCACGGAAATATTGTATTATGTATAGTAAAATAACAATAGGTTATACAAATGATTATAAATATGTTATATATATAGCAGTTGTGCACATTAAGGTGTTTAATAAATAAAATAAAATCATACATTATAAATTTTAAAAGATTTTCCTGATATTATTATAAATTTAAGTTTAATGTATACAATAAAATTTGGTATGGATCATACTTTTTAAATATAATTTATGTATATAAGCTATAACTATAAGAATTAGCTAAAAAGAAAAATTGGTATTGTGTTTAAAACATTTTTATTATTTACATGGGTGTTGTAGTCTATAGGGATGAGAGTGTAATTTTTTCTTGTTTATAGAATACATTACAACACATCATTTAAAATTTATGTGACTCAAATATCTCCATAAGACCATCTCTAGTAATGACAAGTGTCATGAAGACAAAAATTTTGTGATTAAAAAAAAAAAACCAAAAATAAAAAATTGGAAGCAAAAGTCATGACATGGTGTGTCATCCAATCCATGAGTTATCAATCACATGCTGCCAACATGTGATTAATACTCTAGTTTCTTGTATGAATACACTAATTATTATAAATTATAAATAAAAATTATATTCAAAATTTATAAAAAAATATATTCTCTATAAAATGAATCCAATATTCATACATTTTTATTCACAATCAAAATTTAATTTTCTCTAGCATTTCTTTATTTTGATATCTTGTACTCCGTGTATCCGAGTAAATTGTCCACATTTCATTTTTCGTATGTCTCACAATATTAGTCCACTTTCAGAAAATAGCAAATTTTTCACACCCATCAATAAAATATTCATCCCACTACCACTCACATGCATTGCTTATTGTACCCGATCAAATGTTGACAATTTGACCGGGTATGTAATATTTTTATTATAAATATATAATTAAAAATCAATAAAATATTATTGGGTGTTCAATTTTTTTTAGATAATAAGTTATTTTATGTATATTATTAATACATATTTAAAATAATAATAATAAATTATATCAAAATTTATATTTTTTTCTCTATAAAATGAACCTAATATTCATACATTTTCATTCACAAACTCAACTTATATTTTCTCCAGTGTTTCTTCTTTTTAATATCTAATTATGAATCCAAAAATATAATTAAAAAGAATCATAAATAATGCAAATTAAAATATTAATATAAAAAATATATAATTTAAGTTGAGTGGATGTCATTGCTAGAGTATAAATTAAGTTGGGTTGTATTAAGTTGTTAGTAGAGATAGTTTAAGGTTAAGGTTTTATGTTTATATGTATTAATGTGTGATTATGCATATATAGAAAGATACTCAAATTAATTTTTAAAATTGATAGTTTGATTAATTCAAATAATTAGCAAATATTTAATTTGTTTTTGTTATTATATTTGATGGTATAACTATAATAATTTAAACAAATTAAAACGTTTTCTTATTTTTGTAGAGTTCGTAATATTTAAGGGGTCACTAAAGGCCTTGAGTTTATAAAAATAAAATTATTACCTTTGAACGTTAAAATATTTGGTATTGATTATTAATATATTAATCTTTGAACGTTAATAGTATTATGTGATTTTTAAAATTATAATAATTTCAAAAGTGAGGTTATTTGGTTATTACGATCATCCCTACATAAACACAACTTCTTTTAATTAATGGGCATTTCAGAATCGGAATTCATTTTAAATATTATTTACAAATGACAAAAACTTGCGTTAGGCAGGCCTAAACGGTTTAGGCGGATTTTATCCTACCCAAATGGGTTGACCCATCCCAAATAGGGTTTATTAATCCCAATTAAGGTATATTATATGGGTTTGGGCTAGGGTTAATGGATAAAACCCGCCTAAATCGTTTAGGCCTGCCTAACCCAAGACCTTCCCATTACAAATACTTTAATTCAATATTAAAATGTTTTCCAAAGATTTATTCATTCATAATATTTCAACCGTCATTTTATTAGCCTTTATCTCTTGTTTGCAATTCCCATTTCTGTCTCATGTCATGTCATATTAATATTTCCCCATACTCCTTTTTCCCATAAAAAAGTTATCTCAAACCTCTATGCTATGTGCTACCCACCACCGTCATGTAGCAAAACACATACACACCACTTTATTTTCATCACCATGATTGTTACATTTCTCAAAATCTCTAATTTCAAATAGCTGAGTTTTGTATGCCATACACAAAAAATAATCACTCGGCTCTCTCCATTTATGTATCCTTCATTTATTTTAAATCATAGAGTATAGCAAAAGGGCCGGTTATGGATGTTTGTAAATTGGATGTGGTCTGTTAGTTGACGATGGCGTAACACAGAGTTCAGGTCTTCCTAAACCGATACCACCATTGTGCAAGTGTGAGGGTAGATGTTATGTAGATTACGAAGTTCTTCCATTTTGTTGCCATCATGTCACATATCGAGTAGGGTCTTTAGAATCGGTCAAATTTCGGTGGCTTGAGCCGAGTTCATTCTTTCACTTTTTTTTTTTACCTGCTTTGATTTCCATTTTCTTTCTTTAGCAATGTTGCAGTAAATGCCAACTCCAACACCCAGCTTGGATCCCCTTGTCTCCATTTTCGAGTTTGATAAACTATGACTTTCATAGTCCTTTGTGTAAGTGATGGAAATGGGTGGTGGCATACCGTCATTCAATCTATGCAATTATTCTCACACCTGCGATTCCAAAATTCGAAGTCCACCATTTTTGCCGCGGTAACTAAGTCAACCTAGCTATGTTAAGATCACCCAGAGACAACATCAAACATAGACTCTACTGAGGTATTTTGCGATGATAGATAAACAGTAAGGTATACTTTCCCAACTCAATTTCTTTTAGTTTACGTGCTCTTAGAGTTTTCTTAAATTTTTCTCAAATTTTTATTCATTTTTTTCATTCAAGGAAAATCCAAATAATAAAAGAACTGTAGATCTGTTAATATTGTATTTGGAATTTTTTAAAGGTTTATATCTACTTGAATTTGAATATTCATTGCAGCTAAAGAAAAAATATTATTTGTATTTCAAAACATTTGAAAATATGATATTGTTCTTTCTTACCTTTTCTTTTATACATTCAACATGAGGCTGCCTTGAGAGTTGACTGATAACATTGAAGCCGACCTACATATTTTTTAAAACATTACAATAATTAATTGAAAGTTTTAAAGGATACTATTTCGCATTGCTAATTTGCTAAACAATGTTTCACATATTCAAATTACTTACCATCTAATTCATATTTCTTTTTTCAGAGTTGAGCTGTGCCACAATATCCATCTCTGGTCGAAATAAAAGTGAGAAATGATACCTACATTAAAGGTTTGAAATGAGAACGGAACTGGGGATGCAAGAGCTATATATATAGGTAGAGAAAGCTGCTCAGTTTGAAATTTCAAAATGGATTTCAAAACATTGATTAAATTGATTTTTAAATGTGTACATTCACTGTTTTGCATGATTTTTAAGAATTTGCATGAAATTTATGGATTTGGCGGACTTTTTCCCGCTTTTGAGAAAGTTGGCCGGTTTCTCTTTAGTATATTTATAGATTTCAAGCATATTTGAAACTCAACCAAAACAATTTAATGAGTTGTTGGTATGTACCTAGCAAACTTGAAACTCAACCAAAACAGTTTAATGAGTTGTTGGTATATACTTTGAATTTGGTAGAATTGTCTCATGAATTAAACCAATTTTAAAGAGTTTGATGGATTTGAGTATGAGTCATGGTAGAATTGTCTCATGAATTAAACCAATTTTAAAGAGTTTGATGGATTTGAGTATGAGTCAGTTGGGCACGCATTTATTATTTTCGCTGCATATTATTCAAAAAATTTGGGATCAACATCTGTAATTCAATTTTCTTTATGTAATTTACACTTTTTCTTAGTAGTTTTATTTATAATACTTTTAGTTATTTTTATGAATTTAAATTATATTTTTAAAATTTAAGAAAATTGATATGAATAATATATACTAGTAAAATAAAGTAAAAATAAATATAAAGTAGGTTGTATGAAAATTATTAATGTGTGTATAAATTAAATTAAATTGTGAATTATATACGTGGAAGAGAGAGAAATCAGTATGTTTTGTACAAATGAGTAGCCTCATATATTTAGGATCGACTGGCCAGTGGCCACTCAGATCACCCATTTTTAGACATGCCCAACCAGCCCGGAACAGGCCGAATTGGCCTGGAACCGGAATCGCTGGTTCCGGTTCCGGTTCAAGAAATTTGGAACCTTAACCGGCCCACCACTGTAGCGATTTTGGTTACGCTTCCGTGTAGGGTTTTCTCTTGAACCGAATCACCAAAACCAAACTGAACCGGATCGATTTATGGTTATTGCGCATAATTAAATACATAATAAATCCTAGCATGCTCCTATGAATTTAATGCGATATTGTGGATTTTAGGAATTACCGTTATTCCGTCGAGTCTGATCTGATCTTTTGCGTTTGAATTTTCAAACTTCAATTCAACCACGCAATTCGATTTTATCTGCGGAAGTAGAAATTAGCAATCTAATTTCTAGATAAATTCGAAAATAAAGAAAGAAAAGAAATAGAATTTCTATTCTCCAGATCAAGTCTTCAGATCTGTATCCCAATGCTGTTCAGATCTACTACTGGTGAGGACTCCGTAGATCTGTATTCTGAGTAGGACCAGAATCGAAATTCTCCTCCCTTCTACTCCAAAGTCGGCGCCCCCTCTCTCTTTCTAGGGTTTAGTGTGTTTCAACTGTGTTACAACTTATGAGAGAGAGCTGTCTATTTATAGGCCTAGGGTTTTATCCCTAATGGGCTCTTTGGGCTCAATTCAGCATATTTAATTGGGCCAGACCTGGGACCTAATGCAAATAATAAAGTGGGCCTATAAATTAATTCTCATGTCCACAACCCAAGACACAATTAATTAATTAATATTAATTCTTTTTCACCACAGAATTAATACTGATCTACCCCTTTATTACCACGTTGTGAGAACGGGCTGCATTAATTGAGAATCCCCATATTTAAGGTTACCGGACATTCATTAATTAATCGGAGCCTCCTCTAACTACAATTAATTAATATCTTATAATTCCTGAGTAGTACCACTCAAACCTATCACTCGTGCCTGATATTAATCAACCTGCAGGACTTTGGCACGATGAATGTTATTGAGCTCCTCAGGGAATGTCCCCATCCTATTACTCGGATATGGATACCTAAATCCAGTCTCAGGCAGTACTACACGAACCGTTGTTACCCAAGATGCGGATATACGAGCGCGCTGTGTTGGCTCTCCACCATGGCAAGTCAAAACAACAGTCAATCCGTGCAAACCCCTGAACCTTCATTAGGGTTTGGACTCAATCAAAACTAGATCTTGTACTTGCTGATGTCAGACAGACAAATACATCTCAACGGTCCATCAATACGCCACCTCTTGCGTACCAGCATGTCAAGTAACCAAGACAGACTATTTATTCTGACAATGTCGCAGCCATCCGGACAGTCATATCCTCATACGCTGTCTCGGCTGTGATCATGTTTATGTCTCACTAGGTCAAGTGATCATACTGTCTTCTGCGATCTACAACACGCCGTATGATCGTCCCTATCGATGAGACAAGAGGATACCATTGTTCATACACGTAGTTTGTTTAACAGATAGGAGAAATAAACTATTGTATACTCATTATAATAAATACTTTTAGTATACAAAACCCATCATTCCGAACCTTGAAATGCCGGTTCCGATTCAGAAACGTCGAACTGGCGGTTCAATTTTTTTTTATATTTTTTTAATTAAATTAATTCACTTCTTAATCAATAAAAAATTAAAACTATAAACGAGTTTTACATCCAACACCTAATATGTTACATAAACATAAAAAACTTTGTTATGTTTTAGAATGTTATCGAATATTTTATTTTCAAGCTTTGTGAGAAAATTTGCTCTTATAAACAACAAGAAAAATAAATGAAAAAAATTTCATTTATTTTTCTAGATATTTATAAGAGCAAGTTTTCTAGAAAAAAAATTTGTTCCAAATTTTTTATAGAAAAAATTGGTTTCTAATTTTTTGAGCGAACCGGAGCCTTCTTATTAGTTGAATTCAATTTTTTTTAAAAAATAGCCGTTGGAATAACCGCCGATTTGCAATGGATATATTTCAAATTTATTTCACCGGTTCAATGGTACCCAACTAGAACCGCAGGTT
Organism: Plectranthus barbatus; assembly: GCA_026898455.1. Classification (NCBI taxonomy): domain Eukaryota; kingdom Viridiplantae; phylum Streptophyta; class Magnoliopsida; order Lamiales; family Lamiaceae; genus Plectranthus; species Plectranthus barbatus. The sequence goes on from JAPKLW010000726.1 coordinate 370,179, forward strand.
CGGAATCATTTTTTGAATTTTTTTTACTTTTTAATTATTTTTCGACAGTTCAACGGTTTCGAACTGCTGATTCCAATTCCGGTTAAAGGCTGGAACCTGAACTGGTCCTTGAAAATAAGGTTACGGTTCCAGTTCGGAACCTTGAACCGTCAGACTGTTTCAGGTGCGGTTCGAGCGGTTCCGATTCCGGATGGCCACCTCTACAGAATCGACAGCCACAGTTCAAAATCGAAACCGGGCCTTTATTTAGACGGGCCGATTCAGTTTCGCATTTTTCAGGCCCGCGGAACTGTTGTTTTCGAACCCGGTGAACCGGCGGTTCTGTTAATATATATTTTTTTAAATTTAAATTTTCTCAATTTTTGTGCCGATTTGACCCGGAACGGACGGTTCGAACCGCGTGACAATATAACCGTTGGGCCAATCTAACGGCTCATTTTTCCTTGAGATGCATGGCAACCGCCGAACCGGCCCGGAACCTACGGTTCTCAATGGTAATTTTACAATTTTTTTTTAGTTTTCCAAAATTTACCACTATAAATACACCCCTTCACCCCTCATTTCAGCACACCTCTCAACTCTCAATCTTCTCTCATTCTCAAGCTATTCTCTTGCTCTTCAATTCAATCTTGTGCTCAATTTTCTAGCTCAATTGGTCTTAATTAGTATAGATTTGTACTCTTTTTTTTCATAGTTTAGTCTCCTAAATTCATAATCTTCCTTCAATTTCATTCATAAACATGTCCTCTCCATCATCTCGTGCCAACAAGGAAAGGGATTTAGATAAGGGTACTGGGAGGGGTAGTGGTGATACTTCCAAATCTTATTCTTTTCTTTTTCGTCCTCGTCGTTCTACTTCCGTCAATATTAGGGATAATGATGATACATCTAATCTCATTCCCACTTCCACTCATCATCTTTCTTCTCATCATGAAAATGTCATCCATGATATATTTGATGATGAGACATTTGCTCAACAACAACAATTTGAGGAATATGACGCACATTTATTAAGGCAACAAGAGGAGATCCTATCCGGCATCTTACAAAGAGGCGGAAGTTAAAGTAACGTTCATTTGTCTTTATCGACGATAATGAAGGCAAACAACATGACAGTGCCGAAGTACCACCAACACAAGACGAAGAAGTTGAAGAAGTACAACAGGGGGCAACTCAAGGTAAAGTCTTAAAGTCTAATCTTTTTACTAAATATTTTCGTAAAGTTAAGTGTAAGAATAAAAAAAGAGATATGCCCGAGCAATTCGACCTTTTTTGCAATTATTGTGATAAAAAAAAAAAATTTACCGCCGACAGTGGCTACGTTACCTATCGACGCCACATCCTTCAAAAGCATCCACGAGAGGAAGGTATCCCTCAAACTCAAATACAACTCAGCCTCAGTATGTTCTCTTCTCAAGTTGGTAGTAGTCATCCTTCTCATTATACTTTTACTTTTAATGAAACTAAAGCTAAATAAGAAATTGCTAAATTTGTATGTGTTGAGTCTCTAGCATTTAATTGCCGATAGTATTCATTTTGAAACTGTTATGAAGTATTATCAACATACTGTTAAAAAACTGCACGTATAACTATGACTAGGACTATTAGAACTTTAGTAGAAAATATAAACTAAATTTAAGAGCCGATTTGCGCAAACTTGATCATAGACTTTTTATTTGTTCCGATATTTAGAAGGATTGTGTTGTTAAAACTATTATATGGGTATAACTTGTCATTGGATAGATAATGCATGGAATTTAAATAAGTGAATAATTGCATATAGAAAATTTAATAAAGATCATACTGCACATAATATTACTAGATTAATTATTAAAATTGCACATCAATATAGAATACATGATAAAAAAATTTCGATAGGATTTGATAATGCTAGTGCTAATACTGCTGCTGTTCGGGAACTAATTGCCAAATGTAATCCAGTTCTTCAAGGTAAATATTTTCATTGTAGATGTATATGTCATATACTAAATTTAGGTGTACAAGATGGCATGCGAGTTATTAGTGATGCAATTAAACCGATTATACATTCTAGACCTAAAGTTGCAAAAAATGGGCTAGATTTTGCAATAGTAGAGATTTAGTACCAAAATATTTCCCTACCGATGTAAGTATTAGGTAGAATTCTACTTATGAAATGTTAAATGCTACTTTTACATATAAAGATCAATTAGTTGAGTTTTTTAGAAATGAAGTTGATGATGATATTAATATTTTATCTTCTCATTGGGAAGCAATTTAAAGATCAACTAAAGATTTATCGGGTGCTTATTATCCTACTTCTCCACGTGTTTTATACCATTTTTATTTTATTGCTGCACAATTAAATGCTTGTAGTGCTCGTGAAAATTTAAAATATGTCGTTAATGAGATGGTAAAAAAATGGCTTAAATATTTTAAGTATATTCCCGATGTATTTTTGGTTGCCAAATGCTTAGATCCTAGTATGAAATATGTTGGAGTTTGTAATTTAATTGGTGCATATTATGCTTATTTTTTATCTCTTAGTTGTGTAGGTGATAAAGAGCATCACTTAATGACACATGTAGAGTTAGGGCTCCCTAACGTCGGAGACAATAAAAGTAATCTGAAGATTACCTTAGAACAAGTTTATGGTTCTTATTCTAACACATATGGTCACCTAGTGCAAAATTTTAGACCTCAATCATCACATAGTGCACATTTTGGTAGCTCTTCTACTTCTACCTCTAGTTCTAATCCATTTTTAGCCAAATTACAAAGTATTATGACACAAAACTCTTTAGGGACTAGTGCGACACAAGTTAATGAACTAGAGAAATATTTGTTGGAAAGGTATATTGGTGATTGTTTGCAAGAGGATGACACTGTGGATTTGTTGACTTGGTGGTCGAGGCGACAACAACATATATATCCAATTATGTGCATGATGGCGAAGGAGTTCTTTGTTGTTCCGGCTTCAACGGTAGCGGTGGAGCAAGCATTTAGCTATGGAGGATACGTCTTGGATGAGCGGCGATCGAACTTGACTCCTCAAAACCTTGAGGCCCAAATATTACTTAAAGATTTGACAAAAGCGGAGATGAAGGCTCAAGAGAATGATTGGAAATACATCATAAATGACGAGGAAGTCTACGATCTGATACTAGTGCAAGCACCGCAGCAAGCGATGGTCTTGGAGATGCGGATTTCGACTCCGATTAGAGTCTTAATGGTAAGTAAGGTTAGCGAACTACGTGGGCTTTGATTCATTCGGTAAGGGATACGTAGGTAACTTAATTTTAAGGTAAAAAATTAAGTGCAAGCCCTTTCAAGTAATCCCTCCCCGCCCCTTAATTATTTATTTAATTATTTCTAAACTATTTTAGAAAATAAAAATATAGTTGTTATGCTTGACATTGCTCATCAAAATTCTTACATTTTATTGACGCTTTTTACAAGGTATATTGTTGAATAAAATTTATCTTCATTCCATAAGCCAATACAAAACATAGTCATCCCAATACATTTTGAGAATATCAAAACTTTTTTATATTCTCCAAATAAATTGGGATGGTAATGTTTTGTATTGGCTTATAGGATGAAGATAAATTTAATTTTTGTTATATATTTTATAATAAATTGTTTCAATAAAATGTAACAAATTTGGTGTTAAATGCGGAGCTACTACTCTATTTTTATTTTTTAAAAGCTAATTCAAACTTAAAATATTAAGTTATTAACAATTAATTAATTCCTTTCTATTCATTATTTAATTTAATAATTTCAATTATTGTAATATTTTTAGTTCTTACTTGTAATTTGTAAAACACTAAAATTTGTATAGTTGAATAAATTGTAAATGTACATTCATTATCCATTCATCATTGTAAATTTGTAATTTTAATGTATGATTTGTTTATAATTCATTCATTCATTAATTTACACTCAATTCTTATAATTCATTCATTAATTTAAATTATAGTATTCTCTTAGTTTGTCTACAAAGTACAAAATATACAAAATTACAAAGTTACAAACAACAACAAATACAATCTAGTGATCTACAATTAAAAAAAGGAAATTACATTAAAAAATTGAAAAAAAAAAAATGAAAAATCGTTGAGAACCGACGGTTTGGCCTACGTGCTCTCTGATTAAACTTCCTCCAGACATTTTCTTATTCACGATTTTCCTCATGAGATTGAACCTCGCGGTTTTGTCCGTCTCCCCACAGGTAGCTCCTAGAGTCACTATGATCTCATTAGCCCTATCATAGTGTTGATGTTGTTCCTGGAGCATCTTAGACATGGTTGCCATCATGTAGCACTTGACTACATTATTGGACTTGACCTATCTGTCATACAGATTCCGCTCCTCAACAGTTGCAGTAAAAAAAACTTATGTTTTTCTACTACTAGGATGTAATTCAAGTTGTGCTTTCATTCTAAGAAATTTGGACCAATAAATGTGTTTGTGCCAAAATACTTATGGCGGAATTAATAGACATTTCTGAAAAATAATACTCCCTCTGTCCCGTTGAAGTAGTCCCATTTTCCATTTTTGTTTGTTCCATAAATTAGTCCCACTTTCCTAAAATTGCAAACTTTTTCACACTCACCAATAAAATATTAATTTCACTACACTCACAACTTTTCTCCGTGCCGAAAAAAAAAGGGACTACTCGTTTGGGACGGAGGGAGTACTAGATTAAAGTACGAACATACAAGCGAAATTATTGTAACAGAAATGAAATTTAATTTTTAGATAAACCAATTATATCTATTTCTTCTAATAGCCCAAATAAATTTATCGCAAACTAGTTGAATAGACATTTATTGCAAACCAGTCAATCAAGTCTGACAAGATCCTTTTAATTTCAGACCATACTATGCTGAAAAATAAAAATTCATTCGTAGGTAGGTCACTAATTCAACTTTATTAGTAACATCCATTTTAATTAGAGTGGAAAATTCAAAATACTCATTTAGCCTATTGACATATTAAAAATACCCACTTCTTATAATTTATATCAAAAATACCCAAAATTACAATTTTCTATCAAAATCAGACATTCAGGTGTCCTTTTTTATAAAAAAAAATAAATTTTGAATATAAAATCCCCTTTAAAAATAAATAAAAAATCTGTTCCAGGTCTGAATCGGGTCGGTTCCGGACCTGATTCAGACCTGGAACAGACCCCATTAAAAAAATTTTAATTTTTTTTTAATTATTTTTTAATGGGGTCT
>JAPKLW010000727.1:0-43352 GCA_026898455.1 Plectranthus barbatus
CTAGGAGGATCTCCCTCATTACTAGATGATGGTGTTGTAGATGATGGTGTTGACATATCTACATAATCATTAATCAATATCCCTCATTAGACATTTGCAGCACACATTAAATCAACAAATAACAATCAATATTAGCATTCAGCAACACACATCAACAGTTAAGAGAAATCAATATCAACAGCACACTTTAGAATTCTAATATAGCCAAACATATCTGCACAATCAATATTAACATTCTGCAGCACACATCAATATAAACATTTTATTATCAACATTCAGCAGCACACACAGAAGCACGATTAATTCAAAAATCCAAAAATTCACAAAACTAATTAATTCAGAAATTCAGCAGCACAAATCCATGATAGATGATTAATTACTGCTAGTGTTGTAAATTTGTAATCTAAATTTGAAAACTTACTTGCTGCAGCAGCTAGGCGGTGGGCGAAGCAGGGCTGCTTGCGGGCTGCTTGCGGTCGAGCAACAGAAAGGGGGAGAGCGGCGACGGTGGGCGGTGGCGGTGCAAGGAGAGCGAGACGGGGAGGGCGAAGGCAAGGAGAGTGGCGCCGGTGGAGGGCCAGCACGAGGGGCAAGGAGAGCGAGACGGGGAGGGCCAGCACGAGGGGCAAGGAGAGCGAGACGCCGAGACGGGGAGGGCGAAGGCAACGCCGGAGACGGGGGAGAGTGGCGCCGGTGGACGGTAGGTGGCGGTGTGGCCTGGAATCAGGAACGGCCGAACGGTCGATTGTCGAATAAGGGTTCAGAGAGGGAATGAAAAATTGGGGGAGGATTAATTAGGTTTTAGTTTATTATTATATTATATAAATTCTATTTTATAATTATTAAATAAATGAAATTCGGTCGGTCGGTCGGTTCGGTCGGTTCCGAAATACAGAACCGACAACCGAACCGATTAGAATCGGTTTTTGATTTTCAGACGGTTCGGTTCGGTTTTTTCGGTTCGGTCGGTTCTTGCTCACCCCTAGTCGTCTCCAACAAACCCCCGGTCTGCGACTGTGCAAAGAGAGGGGGCTTATCTATTTTCTGCTGAGAAAAAATTTCACGCATCATTTGGAATGCGGTGATGAATTCTACTACTCTCACTACTCCCCTCCAAAACATCTCTCTCTTCAATTTCCCATTTCACCGCTGTGCTAAACCCTCTCCTAGGACTACTCGCATTCCCAGATATTCTTCCTTTTCTGTCAAGTCCTTCTCACCGCTCCATCCACTCCGACTTCCGGCTTCGCTTCGAGTTGCTAGATGTTCCGCCCTAGATGATAAGGCCGATAACTGCCGGCCCAGAATCGAACACAACAGTTTAAAACGGTGTAATGGCCGAGAACATACGCTTAATGCTGCCAAGCCAATCGCTTGTGCATTGTTCTATTTATTTATTGGGTTTCTCTGCACGTTTCTTGGGTTTCGGAAACCTGCATTGGCGGCTGTTGCTGCCGCCCCTCCTCCTGCGGCGACAGTTCGGAGGGAGGAGACTGGGGATAAGGGTCACGAGTACTCGCGATATACTCGGAGGTTATTGGAGGCCGTTTCACCGCTGCTTAAGGTAATTGAGGAGGCGAGAAATGCTGGAAATGAGGATTTTTTCCATTCTGTTGAGGAGGGATTGAAGGCTGTGAAGACGACGAAGGCGGCATTGCAAGAAGAGTTAATGAATGGACTTTATGCAGAGCTGAGAGTTTTGAAAAGGGAAAAAGAGACGCTAATGGACCGCTCTGATGATATTGTAGAAAAATTATTTAAGGCGAGGAGGGAGGAACAGAGTTTGATGAAGAAAACAAAAGGTGGAGGTGCCAAGGTTCAGAGGTTGAGAGAGGAAATGAGGGGCTGGGAGAAAGAATATAACAACATATGGGAGAGAATTGGGGAGATTGAAGATTTGATCGAGAGAAAAGAAACTATAGCATTAAGCATTGGTGTGAGGGAGCTTTTGTCCATTGAGAGAGAGTGTGAAGCATTGGTCAAGAACTTCTTGAGTGAAATGAGGAGACGTGATGCTAAGAGGTAAAAGAAATGCATCAATATAATATGTTTTTGGAAATATTTAAATGTTAATATTCTTTTTTTATGAGATTTTTGTTAGAGAATGGCTGGATTAGTGGCATGAAACAGAGTCTCCTTTCTTTCTGATCTTCCTGTTCAATTGGCTTCAACTATCTTTAAGATCGAGTATTTATTGGTGCTTTTGGATGAACTGCAAGTGGCTCTTGTGTTGTGTCAAATTGTAACCGATTGACTTAATTGTGTTGTTTTTACATCCCTTATGTTGCATAATGCTTTTAAATCTCACGTAAGTCTTCTTTGAGAATTGTCGAAACCTAGTTCTTTTATTCACTTGCTCCTTTCAAGTTAAATTAACCTTTCACAGTCTTCAGAATGTGGATGTTGGGTTTAATATCAACATTTTTTAGAAATACGCTCCTTTGCTGCATCATACCCGAGTTTAACTGGGAATAATATTTATTGTCTTTTGAATAAGTCCTCTTGAGAAATCATGTCTGGAATATAGAGTTCTTGATGCTCAACTTATGTTCTATTATTGTTTCTCTGTCTACTTGTCTCGTTCACTCAACTTGTATCTTAATGTTGCGAATAAATTTTTATCAAATTATTGAAACATCTGCTAAGTATAAGTTATGGTTACAAGAAATGTTGACTTGATGCATTTAACCTTGAAATTAATTAGAAAGCTTCCAACAGTTATGAACTGCTAATATTCATGAAGAATTTAAGTCCAGCAAGAAAAAAAAAATTTGAGGATTTAATATTGGTTTACTAGTTTTGCATTTTAGTTTTCATTTGAAGAGCACTGCTATTCTTTTCCTTACTTCATCTGAGTTGCCTGGACAGTCTTTCCAGTGCCATATAGTCTTTCACTTTTCAGCCAACTAAGGAGCATTTTCTATTCTTTTGATTCTTGAACCTTTCTGTCATGACTTTTTAACTTGCTGGTATAGGTCATTTATTTCATCATGTCTGCTATTTATGAATACTTGTTGCTGCAGATGTAGGATCCAAAGCTCCTCATCAACTATTCATAGAATGATAATCTGATCTTTACTTTGTTGCTTAATATGCTTCTGGTCCTATCTATTGACAGTACCTCAAAACCCCCTGTTACCAAGCTTTCTAAAGATGAGCTTCAGAAAGAACTGCAGCAAGCCAACAGAAAGTTTCAGGAGCAAATAATATTACCAAGTGTTTTGTTAAGTGAGGATGCAGAATTTCTTTCCAATCAAGAGTCAACAGCTTTTGCTCATAGGATTCAACAAGTTCTCAGGGATTCAAAGGTGATGCAAAAGAACCTGGAGGCTAACATCAGGAAGCAGATGAAGAAACATGGTGAGGAAAGACGTTTTGTGGTAGCCACACCACCAGATGAGATTGTCAAGGGTTATCCAGATATTGAGCTGAAATGGATATTTGGAAAGAAGGAGGTGGTAGTTCCCAAAGCAGCGAGCCACCATTTACTTCATGGTTGGAAGAAATGGCGAGACAATGTTAAAATGGACCTTAAGAAAAGTTTTCTGGAAGATCCAGAACTAGGTAAAAAGTATGTGACGGAACGACAGGTATGCCAAAAAAATAATCGTGCTGGTTTGAGTTTGTCATGCACTTGCTCAAATTCAGCTCTTCTTTACATTTAATAAAGGTGCAATTTCTTTTACTTTTCCCATAGGTCTGACTTTATAATATCTGATAATGTAGGAGCGCATTCTACTGGATCGGGATAGAGTAGCTTCAAGGACTTGGTATAATGAAGAAAAGAATAGGTGGGAATTGGATCCTATAGCTGTTCCTTATGCTGTGTCCAAGAAACTTGTGGAGAATGCTCGAATAAGGCATGATTGGGTAGCCATGTACATTACACTTAAGGGCGATGACAAGGAATATTATGTGGATGCCAAAGTAACACCCTTTATTGTTTTCTTTCTTTCAACAAACCATGCCTCTTTCAAATTCTTCATTGCCGGTGTCATACAATTCTATGGTTTTGTGACAGGAATTTGACATGCTTTTTGAAGATTTTGGGGGTTTTGATGCATTGTATTTGAGAATGCTAGCAGCTGGTATCCCAACTGCAGTTCAGCTAATGTGGATTCCCCTCTCAGAGTTGGATATCAGTCAGCAGTTTGTCCTGATAGTAACACTGTGTCGTCAGTGCTTGACTGGATTGTGGAGGACTTCTGTTGTATCACGTGCTAAAGAATGGGCTTTTTCAAATATAAGGGATATTAATGATGACATAATGATGATGATCGTTTTCCCTATTCTGGAGTTTGTTATCCCCTATGAGGTTGTTCAGCTGTTCATGGAAATTTATTTTTTGAATATAACCATTTTTTGGTCCCCTAGTTACGCTCTTATTGCATAATATGATTTTATTTTCATGTTACAATGCTTTCTTGATGCATTCATTACTGTTTCTTGTTTGTTTATACAGTTGAGGATGCGTTTGGGTATGGCTTGGCCAGAGTATTCCGATGTATCTGTCAGCTCCACTTGGTATTTGACTTGGCAATCCGAAGCTGAAGCAAACTTTAAATCAAGGAAAACAGATGAATTTTCATGGTATTTTTGGTTTTTGGTTAGAACTGCCATATATGGGTACATCCTGTATCATGTGTTCCGCTTCTTGAGGAGGAAAATTCCAAAAGTACTCGGTTTTGGTCCTCTAAGGAAAGATCCCAACTTCAGGAAATTGCGGAGAGTGGTAAGATTCTTCATGCCATCCTTGATAATTCAAGATTGTGTACTGTTGCTATTTTGCTAAAGCTATCATTTTCATTGACTTTGTTTGACTTGAATAATATTAAATGCTTATAAAACTATGGTCTAGGAACAAGCAACGAACTGGTTTTTCCTTCTCACTCTCACTTGCTTGGTTTTTGTTGTAATAATATTTCATGTAGTATGTTTTCTGAATACTCTTTGTGAAGATAAAGAATTGCAGGAATTATTTTTCATATATTTTTGCATTCTACAGCATACGTATATAGCAGATTACAGAAGCTATCTCTCGAAACTCAATCAGCACTTCTAATCCATTCCCTTAATTTAGGGTTTTTCTAATTCTTACCATACCAATTTTAGCTGGAATTTGCTCTGACATTTTCCCTGAATCTGAGTAACAGATATCATATATTCCCAGCTTGCATATAAGGTCACGGAAGCTGTACAACATCAGCTATTTGTTTTCTCAAAGGAACATAGGATAGGCACACTAGTCCTTTCTTCCAGTTTTTCTTTGATAAAATGTCTATCAGTCTCAACATGCTTTGTCCTGTCATGTTGTACGTACAGGATTACAAGCAATGTTGATCCTGATTTCATAGGACCTTCCCACTTAATCCTTAGATCATTTAGGATGACTTTTATCTTGAGAAGTTCTCAAATCCCTTGAGCAATAGCTCTGAGTTCAGATTTTTGCAGAAGATATTGCCAATACAGTCTGTTTCTTTCTTCTCCAAGTTATGAGATTGCCACCGACAAAAGTACAATATCTTGTAGTGGATCTTCTATCCATTAGAGATTTTGCTTATAGAAAAATAGAGCCATTATTCTTAAATCGAATTCCCTTCCTTGGGTTGCCTTTTTAGTAATGCAGAGCCTTTGCATGTAGCTTGAAGGTGACACTCTCTTGGATCATGCATAAATTGACTTATCACACTCACAAAGTAGGCTATATCTAGTCCTGTGTGCAAAAGATATGTAAGCTTACCTACCAGTCGTTGGTACATACTAACAACAAGTGTAGGTTGATCCTTGGTTTCTTCCTACTTGTGATTTGGATCATTTGGTGTAAGATCAGTCTACACCACAATTTTCCTACTTCTACCAATAAATCAATTACGCACTTCTGTTGGGATACAAAAATTCCTTGGATGAATATACCACCTTAATGGCAAGAAAATACCTTAATATTCTAGTTCATTTATGTCAAATTGATTTGCCAAGATTAACTTCAATGCAAGCTTGTCTTCTTCATTTTTTCCAGTAACTATAATGTCAATCACATATACTAATAGTATAGTTACATATACTAATAGTATAGTTACTCCCCCTGAACCAGAATGTTTAATAAACTAGGCGTGACCCCCTTGACATTGTTGGTATTGTGACTGCTTCATAACTCTTGCTAACCTGCCAAACCATATTCTTAGAGATTGTTTTAATCCACAAAGGGTCTTTTTAAGTTTGCAAACCTGGTTATCTGAACTTCCTTCAAATCCCGGAGGAATCCTCATTTATGTGTCTTCCTTTTGTTCGACATAGAGAAATGCATTCTTAACATCATATTGTTGTATCTGCCTTGTGCTGCCAAAGATAGTAAAACCCAAACTGTTTTCATTTTTGCAACCGGTGCAAATGTTTCATTTTTGAGTATACCCTTAGGCCACCAACCTTGCTTTTATCTCTCGAGGGATCCATCAGCCTTGTATTTCACTGTAAAGATTTTGTAGCCAACTACTGTCTTCCTGCGTGGTCTATCAACAATTTCCCAAGTCTGATTCTTCTCTATGCAATCATCTCCTCTCTTATAGCTTCCATCTATTCCTCCTTTACTAAGGTTTCAAATACAGTACAGGGAATAATCATATTTTTCAAGCTCACGATGAAGGTTTTCTGAGTAGTTGAGAGACGATCAGAGAGACATAATTTGACAAAGGATAAGCTGTACTTCTAGTACATTTTCTTGAACCTTTTCTGATAGCTATAGGGAGATCCAAATCATCATTCATAGTGTCAGCACCACTATCAATTGATTTGAGTGTCAGGATGTGGATTAAAAATTTACCTCAATCTCCTTGTAAGAACTTGGGGCAACCTGTCTCTTTGAATACACCTGAGAAGATCTTGGTAACTTGGATTCAAGCATAGGTGGTGGAGATTCATGAGTAATTGTTTGACATGGTAAATGTGTTCAAATCGGATTTGGTTTATAACTTTTATTAGTTGGGGGAGGGGAAAGAGCCCTGGTTATTCACCTAAGTAAAGGTAAAAGTGTACCACTAAGGCCTGAGTACAACTCTTTCGCTCATTTATGGTTTATTACCTAATGCTGAATTTCAAAGATCATATGTATGGAACTGCCAGCCCCGGATCGCAGGGTATTTCTCTACAGTTGTTTCCTTGATGTTTTCTTTTTATTTTCTTTTCATTATCTTCATGTCACTTTTTATTTCTTTGTATTTTCCACTTTTATTTATTTAAAGTTAAAGCGGTATATGAGTAGACATCTTTGGAAAAGGCAAGAATCAACTGCTTGTCTAAATTGATGGTGCATTGGATAAGGAAAACAAAAATATTTGTTTGTTGTCAACATTAATTTCTTTTTATTATATTTCAGTCAAGACATTTAATCATTTAATGTATCATTTGTTCACTCTTTAAGATACTGAAATGACATTGATCATGAGTTTATTATCTTTTATGAATTTCTGCAGAAAGGTTACTTTAGATATAGGATGAAGAAGATTAAGCGTAAGAGAAGGGCTGGCGTTGATCCTATCAGCACAGCTTTTGATCATATGAAGGTTTCACTCTATGCTGATTTATCTCATTGTTTTGGAGTTGTAAAGTATTTCTAAATTAGTATCCTTAATTCTAATTTTAGAGAATAAAAAATCCTCCAATACGACTGAAAGATTTTGCAAGTGTTGAATCCATGAGGGAAGAAATTAATGAAGTTGTGGCATTTCTGCAAAATCCCAATGCATTCCAGGAAATGGGAGCTCGTGCGCCACGGGTACGCCAATTTATCATATACGAACATTATATGATTGTTGTTCCCTTGTAAGATACTAAGAGTACATGATAATTTCTATATTATCTTATTCTTGTCAACTAAAATGTCTATTTCTGTGCCTTGCATTTGCATGATGACTGTCGTATTTCCCAATTTTTAAGAAATCGACTGATTGGGTTATATAAAATGTTGTCCATTTAGGTGTGAGACTAGTCACAGCCTTTGAACCATGCCTTTGTGCAGTTGGTAGATATCCTCAAATTAACATTTTGCACTCATTATCTTCATGGTTTTGGTAATATTTCATGTTTTCAACTGTTATCATTGCTCTAAGAATGTTGTCATTTGTTGATACTAGTTTTCTACCTGCGCGATGCGCAGGCGTAGATATTTTTATTAATAATTTATTATAAATTATATATAATAGTGATATGTGCCCCTAATTCCTTGAATTAGCTTTGTGTTCTTCATTGAGTTTGCACTATCATGCTCCCAGTACTGATATTTATGAGGCTATATTGATTTACATAACATATGAGTTGTATCTGAATTTCATACTTGTGCATCTCAGGGTGTTCTAATCGTTGGTGAGAGAGGAACAGGTAAAACATCCCTTGCACTGGCTATAGCAGCTGAAGCCAAGGTTCCTGTAGTTGAAGTAAAAGCCCAACAGCTGGAAGCTGGTCTTTGGGTGGGCCAAAGTGCATCAAATGTTAGAGAGTTGTTCCAAACAGCTCGTGATCTGGTTGGTTATTCATACCTATCTTTTCATTGCCTTATTGTTTATCACAACAACGATAGTGATGAAACTTGCACTGTTGTGTACGGTTCAGAGGTTCAAAAGACACTGCATTGGTTATTGCATAACATTTTGATGTCATTAACTAGAAACTTGACTCTGTCAATGATAAAGGTGAATTCTTTGGATTCACGAAATCTTTTCGGATCATGGTACTTATTTGTGAATGTTAGATGGTAATTGGAGAATTTCTCAGTGTAATATTCATACAGCCAATGCATCTATATATACAAGGAGAACTAATTTATGTCTAGGAAGTAAATCAAGTACTTAAAGCCTATACAATCACAATAATATTTATATATATTCTATGACAGTGAATATGAGTCCAAAACACTTCAAGAATAGTTACATTTGAGTTACTGAGATTTAAAACCTGCAAACAGAACTGTGGATTTGCAACTTATTAAGAAAATTCAATTAATTCTGAATAAATGGAGCAGTTCTAGGTGAAGCGAGCTCTTTCTCATCCACTGGAAAGAAAAAGGCTCATCCTAAGGAGAAGAGGGTTTTATACTTTTATTACTATTTAGTCTTTTCTCTCCACTTTCACTTTCTTCTTTGTCATTCTTATGACATGTATTCCATAGATACTGTGATCTAGTTCTCTTAACTATTTGAATCCCCCCTTCCTCGTCCCAATGTATGTGCTCAATCATCAATGTGCTAATGCACTGTTGTAAATGTAGGCTCCCGTCATTATATTTGTGGAAGATTTTGACCTCTTTGCTGGTGTGCGGGGTAAGTTCATTCACACCAAAAAGCAGGATCACGAGGCATTCATCAACCAACTTTTGGTGGAACTTGATGGGTAAATATTTTCTGTCCTATGACTTTCTGATTTACATTATTAACTGTTTCATAACTGCATTGAATTAATAAAACATCTTGAATCACTTACATGTTATAAGTGTTTCAACACGTAGAGCTTAGTCAACGTTGTCTTATTAGAAATCAGTCAATGAAGTGTTTTAATTATATATGATCATGAAGATTTTAATTGTAAGTTTGCCAATATCAGAATAAAAATGTTTTAAATTTGAAGTTGCTCATAAAAAATGCTACGTATTTCACTGACCTCTGATTTGGAGTGTCAAATATTTCTATCATGGTGGAATCAGGATTTGGTTGCATCCTATGCATGGTTGTAAAACTAGGTAGGCACTATCAGATGGCGGAAGAATGCCTAATTGGCTCTTAGGTGAGCGCATATTAATATTACATTGTTTTTTCTTCTTGGCCAGGTCCGCATCTCTTTCTCAATTTCTGTCTCCCATGTGTACTCTCTCTCTTCTCTATTTCCTTTTCAGTTTGTCTCTCTCCCCCTAATGTCCTCCTTGGACCTCTTTCTCTTTCTATCCCCTTCCATTGTAAACTCATTCTCTTTCTCTCCCCCATCAACCATCTTCTTCATCTCCCTTTCTATCTCTAATTCACTGACTGTGGTCATGTGGATCAATGATGCCGGTATCTATGCTGAGAACTCCACGCACGTTTGCCTCTGCCCTTGACACGCCGGCAAGAGGACCATGGCTTCTCTCTCTAAAAATCATGATTATCTCTCCGGTAACTGCAGACATCTGCGTATCTCTAACTCCCAATTATAGGCCCAACAAGGAATGTAGATGAACTGAGGTTTTTGGGGCGGCCAGTGGGCCTATTTCCTGAGAGCCTACTTGGCCGTGTTTTTCAACCATGAATCTATGATCCTAACTTAATCTATGAAAAACTGATTGAATAAACCTTACCTTGATCAAGTTAAATAGGGTTCCTCAGTATATAAAAGGTTTTTTTTATAACCTTTTTATGGCCTTTTAGCATACTAAAGGAATGTCCATATTTGTATATAAATGAAGTGTTTATTCTTTAACAATTGGTCTACGGCTTCCACATGAATTTGGGTCTGAAGGCTGCCTAGGTTTGAGCTTTTCTATGACTTTTTAAGGTTTCTAACTGATAGATGGATTCCTAGAATAGTTCCTCCGAGGCATGTAAGGTTTCAGGATGCATTAATCATACTGTAGATCAGGAATATAATATAAACATGTCCTGGTTATGCATAGGTTTGAGAAACAAGACGGAGTGGTGCTGATGGCCACTACCCGAAATCTTAAACAAGTTGACGAGGCTTTGCAGCGTCCTGGTAGAATGGATAGAATATTTCATCTTCAAAGGCCAACTCAAGCAGAAAGAGAGAAGATCCTACGTATTTCTGCTAGAGAATCCATGGATGAAGATCTCATTGACTTTGTTGATTGGAGAAAGGTAATGAAGTGACAATAATGACCTCTTTGAACTTACAGTATATGTGTTTTAAGATATATACATTTCTCATTATTGTTTTTTTATTTAAAAAATACTTTGGCGGACAGGGCTTGCCATATACTGCTTTGAGCAGTTTAGATTGGTCTGCTCTGATGCTCGAAACTCAAAAACAGTTACTAATTTGTACTTTGGGATGCATATTTGTTCTTTGTAATGAATATATTGAGCTTAGTTTTACTGAATGTGTAAGCTAAATTGGAAACAGATGTGGTCCTTGCCTGTGCACTTTAATATACCTTATACCTTGTTTGTTTTCAGTGATATTCGAATTTCCAACGAAGGTTCAATTTTTAAGTATGGGCCAGTTGGAAACCTATTTCTAACTGCTGTTATTTTACAGAACCATCCAAATTTCACGTGGATGGTTTCTGAATTGTATTTCTCTCTATTTCTCCTTCTAAACCGTGTAATAGTTTTTGAAATGAAATGTTCATGCATAATTCAACTAAAACTTCAATACACAGTTGAACATTTCTTCAGTTGAATTCTTCTAATGGGTCGTTAAACTATAAATCTGAGTTAATCCACCAAACTACCAGATGATTACATTGAATATTTTTGTTTGCATATTGATGCTTTACGCTATGTGGCTTGTACTTGTAAATCTGTTTGTTTTTCTCAGACAAATTGTTCTTGTGAATCACTGAGAACTATAAGATTGCTAAGTGTTTAAACTTTCAATGATTGGTGAGACCAGAACTCAACTTTTTTTTTCAATGCCGATTTGTTTCAACTAACTGAGAAAAATTATCCGGTTATATCTGAACACTGCAGGTTGCTGAAAAGACGGCTCTTCTTCGTCCTATTGAATTAAAACTTGTCCCATTATCTCTGGAAGGTAGTGCCTTCAGAAGAAAGTTTGTAGACACAGATGAACTTATGAGCTACTGCAGTTGGTTTGCTGTAAGAACTAATTTCATCCTTATGTTATCACCCTGAACATTTGCTGTTGCCGTCCACTATTATTTTGCAAGTGAATCATGATTGTTTCGATTTCCATGGTTCTATACAGAAATCTGGGTCCTTGACTTAATGAATCCTCAAAGCCACTCTCTTACTTCTTCTTGGTGGTGCTCTTTTCTGTGATCAATGTTAAGATTGACAATTAATTGATAGACATAATAGAGCACATGTCAGATACTAAAAGACATTAATCTACTCGTGTCTGCACTATTACAATGTAAATTAGACTTGTGTTACTTTTTATTTTAGGAACTGCTATTATATTGATTTATATTCTCTGTTCCAAAGTTCGGTTCATATCAACATCTATTAATTAAGTTTCAATCGCTAGTCCTATGGTGCTATACTGATAATATGGAAGTATAGTCCTTGATAAGCTCATGTTTCCTGCTACTTCCTCAGATATTCTCTGTGTTAGCCACTATCTTTTTGCTTAGTGTAGAGAACAATTGGCAATGGCATATATTTCAGAGTCTTTAAATTACTTTTCATTGTTCTTTTATGTCTTGTATTTGAACAAGCAATACATTCTACTTGTACTAGTGTATGCCAATGTCTTAGTTTCTGTATCTGCTATTTATTGAACAACTGGAATACTAGATATCAAAAATATGCATTTACATAATTTTTCTTCTTTGGTATCAATATTTCCTTTTGGGTTTGCTATAAGACAATCATGGCCTTTTGAGCTCCGAATTTCTCCTCTTTTAACAGTTGTATGAAAGGCTGATCAATTCATACATATTTACTTATTTTAAGTCTGTATATCCATGGTGCAGACTTTCAGTCCCTGGATCCCTGGATGGGTTAGGAAAACAAAAATCTCAAAGAGAATAAGCAAGATGCTGGTGAATCATCTCAGTCTGACATTGACAAAAGAGGATTTGCAGGATGTTGTTGACCTAATGGAACCATATGGTCAAATAAGCAATGGAATAGAACTGCTGAGCCCACCTCTTGATGTAAGTTACTTTATTGACTACAGTTATATCTAAAGGGTCAAAAGCATTTCGTTTTCACTGATTGGTAAGTGCAAGCATATCCTGGGAGTTCCTTATGCAATCACAATATCTATGTATCTTTGTACTCTACGACACAGCTGAGAGCACTAGTAAGATACCTCAAGTTTTCTACATCACAACTAAGTTTGCTTCTTGCTAAGCTGCTTTGAGTTATCCAAAAGATATCAGTTAGTTTACAATGTCACATTAGATTGAATCAGTTAGTTCAAGTTTTCTAAAGAACACTGTCTTGAGTGAATCAGTTGGGAGAATTTTCAAATGCTCTATTATTCTGCATTCTTAAATTGGGATTTGATCAGATGGCAGGCTCTCCTTAGTTCGCAATCTTCTGTTGATTATGTGGGGAATTTTGTACTAGCCAGTAATGCTAATCACATGATATTATTCTGAATTAGAAGGGCTTTATTATTTTGGCACTTAAGTTGTTGTGGACTTTCCACTTCAACATTATAGTAGCTTTTGTTTGACATCTGAGTACAGCGTAAACTATTTTCAACAAAATTCTCTTATTTGATTTTTTGTATTTTTATATATATATTTTTTGTAGTGGACTAGGGAAACGAAATTTCCCCATGCAGTCTGGGCTGCTGGCCGCGGTCTCATGGCCCTTCTGTTACCAAATTTCGATGCTGTTGATAATCTATGGCTTGAGCCTTCTTCATGGGAGGTATTATTTCTCCTCCTCATGTCTTAACAGATATACTTCTGTCATTTTTTGCATGTACGATCTTCACTATGAACTTAGTCATTATCATTTTTCTGAAGATAATTCTCTATTTGTGCTTTTTCAGTACAGTTGTTGCACATGTTAGTTCTAATTCTTCATATGTACATTTCTTTTTTCCTATTCAATCAAGTCCACTTAAAAAATCTGTGTTTTCCTTCACTGGTTATGGCAAGGATGGATTTTATATTAATTTAATGTTGTTAGAGCTTACTGAAACTTGCATGATTAGCAAATTGATTCTGCAGTCATATTTATGGAAACTTTGGCTCTTCGGATTGCAGGGAATTGGATGCACCAAGATTACCAAGGCTAGGAGTGAAGAATCCATAAATGGGAATGTAGAGACAAGGGCATATCTGGAAAAGAAGCTTGTATTCTGCTTTGGCTCTTATGTTGCCTCAGAGCTACTGCTGCCATTTGGAGAAGAAAATATTCTTTCTTCTTCAGAGTTGACTGATGCTCAGGAGGTTGTAGCTGCCTTTTGTTTCTTGTACTTTATCACAATTGTATAATCATCTGACTTTTATTGGTCTTGGGTGCAGATAGCCACTAGGATGGTTATTCAGTATGGGTGGGGCCCAGATGATAGTCCAACTATTTACCACTACGGAACTGCGGTATTAATCTATGCATATTGGACATCTTCTTATTTAGTGATTTTTGCCACCTCATGTGGCTTACCCTTATGCTACCGTGTTATAGTTATATATTATCTGATACCTTTGGTAATATCATCTGATAACTAACAACAGGAACTTTTTTAAATAGAGTTTTTCCAACTTCTCACTTCTAGTGCCTGCTTCCTTCTTATGCTGTAAGCATATTAACTCTTGATTATTTCCACAGGAAACAGCTTTGAGTATGGGAGACAAGTACGAATATGAGATGGCTGCTAAAGTTGAAAAAGTATGTTACTAGTGCATAATTGTGTAAAATCATCGGTGCTCTTAAAGTTTTTTTTGTCTTGAAACAGAAGAGCTAAACCTATTTTTTCTTAAGTTATATTCCTCACCTAGTGTTCTATATGCAGACCCTCCAATCCCTGCCACATTCCTTACCATCTCAGTGACTCCTCCCCTCCATTGCTACAGTGGACAACCTTTTTTTCTTAACCTCCAGGCAAATATAAAATGAAATCCTACTCTCTTGATTTTGATTTTGACAGATTTTAATGGATTTCATTTTTCAAAAATAACTGAATTTGAAAGAGACTGAACTTGCCTTACAATGAAACCTTTCATGGGTTCGAAATGATAGATGTGAATATGTGATAAAATATTGTTACACTTACTTTACTGCATTTTCGAACTTGTGACCCAAACTGGTACTGACTGAAAAACTTAGTCAATTATCTTGTTAACATTTCTGCTCCTAGAATCTGTCTTTACCTGATGAATCTGGGGGTACTATTTCCAATGAGCTAAAATTGAATATCTGCAGATTTACAACATGGCATATGATAAGGCAAAAAGTCTGCTTCAGAAAAATTATTTAGTCCTGGAGAAAATTGTGGAAGAACTGATTGAGTATGAAATTCTGACAGGAAAGGTATGTATTTATTTTCCAAGGTGAAAACTATGCTGAACATCAGTTCACCGTTACAGCTAGGACTTATTTCGAGGCATGTTCTTTGTCCAAAAGCTTTATTTTTTGAGTTCGGGCCTCTAGGGCTTCACGTGCATGAGATCTGTGAACCAGTTGACTGTTGTTATGATGCCAGAGTGAGTTATCTTTAACTAATGAGAGAGGAGTTGTTTTAAGCCAAATAAAATATCAAAGTCTGTTATCTAGAACCAAAATAAATACTAAAGTTTTAGTGACAAACTGACAATCTCCAATTCTTTTTGTATTGAAGCACTGATAATATTGATTCATTTTTGTGAGTTTTTAATAGAATAATATGATGAAGATTCCCTAAATTATTGCTGCTGAACTACACTACTGTTTCGTACTTGTTTGACATCTTAATTTTGCTTAGTAAGGTTATACTTCGTACAAGATTCTATTAATTGAAGGATTTGGTCTATTTTAATAAGATCCTCAGGGTTTTATTTTCTCTCTCTTTTTTCCGGCATTTATTTTCCAATTTCTTTCTTAGTGTCAATTCTATTTTATTTTTTTTGGTGTCCTTTTTCATATATTTTGGAAATGGACTTGTCTTGGCAGGATTTAGACAGAATAATTGCAGAGAATGGGGGGATTAAAGAAAAAGAGCCATTTTTCCTTTCAGGTGCCAATTATGAAGAGGTATATGAAAACTATTGGAATCTACTTCCAGTCTAAGAAATCTATCTTGCTAAGGAAATGATGGAATGGAATCCATCATTATTTATCTATATGAGCAAGCTTAACATACAGCGGAAATTGTTCAATGGTTCTCCATATTTCCAACTTGAGCTAGATTCAACTGCTTGACAATATTAATATCTGAAACCGTCATTCTTGTTTGCAGGCAACCTCAAGAAGCTCACTTGATGGAAATACACCAGCAATTGCACTTTTAAGCACGACAAATTAGGAGTAGTCGCGGTTAGTATAGTACACAGTTGATTCTCGCACGCTTGGACTGCGGCTGTTTTGAGTTGAGAAGAGGCTTCCAAAATTTTCCTTCGAATAGGTATCAGCAGTGCATTAGCCAGTAAATTATCTTTTTCTTTTTTCCAGAAACATTCTTTTGCATTTCCTAATAAAGCTGCTGCATTTACCTTGTCAACATTTTGCTGGTTTTGTTAAATTTGTCTTTGCTTAGTATATATGTCCCAACGTACGAGTTTCTTTTTGTGTTTTCGATTGCGATTGCCTTATTTTTATTTTAGTATATTCCAAAGATGTTTATTTCGTAAAGAGACCTCATTTGACAAAATACGTAGAATTGAAATCATCTGCAATGAAATAAGCTTCAAGATTTCGCATCTTTTCTTTTCTCAAGGCCATCTTCGCGCATTTCAAGCAAGTGAGAAGTAAAAACCATAATTAGTAAAAATTGTTTGGTGGACTAGGCATTAGTTAATGGCAAGTTATTTTTTTATATTTAATAATTATAATATATACTCCTTTCGTCGTGTGTTGATGTAGTAGAATTAATATTTTATAGAATAGAGAAAATGGACAATAACTAATGTGTGTTTATGTAATAGAAGGAATATTTTATTGGTGAATGTTAAAAATTTACTATTTTGAAAAATAAGACTAATAAATGGAAAAAAAAAGGAGAATTGTCGATCCAGGACCTAAAAGATAGTTAAATTGTTAATCCAGGACCCGAAAGATGATTTGTCAATCCAGGACCCGAAAGATCATACAATTCTCAATCCAGGACCTCAATATCAGGTCCTGGATTGAGAATTGTATGATCTTTCGGGTCCTGGATTGAGAATTTTTGTGATCTTTCAAGTCCTGAATTGACAATTAATCTTTCGGGTCTTGAATTGACAAATAAACTATCTTTCGGGTCCTGAATCGATAAAACTCCAAAAAAAAATATGATGAGACCAATATAAACGGGATAGAGGGAGAATTTATCAATAAATAAATACCTCAGTTCAACTAGAGATCAATTAGTGGCTAGGTAGGAATTTTTACAATGATAGAACACAGCAAAAGGGAAGATAAATAACAGTTCCCCCACCTCATCGGACCATTATACCCAATGTAATCCTGCTAAAAACTATACAGCCATACTCCACATGCATGTGACCGATCAAGGTAAGGCAAAATGACAAACACTGCACTTAATTCAACTCAACTCAGGTGAATTCGAACTAGCACTGCTGTCAAAGGCCTTTGAATCAACAACTTCCATAGAAATAAATTCAATCCAAGTTATCATCAGCATCAACGTTGGTCTTTGTCCGATATCGACGGCCTGACTTCTGAGTGCTGCGCGAGCCTTCGTCAACTTCCATTCCAGATAACTCACTTTCTTGGGTGTCCTCTGCTGTAATATCCACTGAACACCGCTTGTTCTCCAGATTCTCTCTTGTCTTGAGCTTGCTGTCACTCTTTCCTGTCGACTCATTTCCAAGTTTCTTTTTAGGCGTGAACACTACTGATTTTGGCATCTCCACGGGTGTCTCCTCCTCCATCAGTGTATCACTGTTTCTTTTCCTCAAGTCATTGAAGAAGCTGGCATACGCCTTCCGATTCGATTCTTCATCCATTTCATCAGATGAATCAAATGTATAGTGTGTGTATTTTGAAGGGTTCCTAACATAGTCAGGAACACCTGCCGAATATCCAGAAAGATCAGAAGCCTGTTCCTTCACTAATTTATCATTACCTGCAAAAGGTTCTGATGTTAAACCACTGGTACCAGATGTCTCCTGATCCTCATGAGGACTACTTTTAGGGTCAACCATGAATCTAACACGTTTCTGTGACTTGGTGTCCATCGAACTCTCTCTCTTTTTAAGGATCGGTTTAGGATTATCAACATCAGCATCCACATCCACATTTTGAATATCTTGAGCATTCAAATTCGGGGCCATAGAGGTATCGGAAAGCTGTAGGGTATCGAATTCTCCAGCAGCTGCTGCATCTTCCCTTAGCCTAACTATTGCAGCTGAGTGATTAGCCCGAGGGTCTTTTGCAGCACTCTTGAAAGAACTGGGGAGCTCACAATATTCACTAAATTCTTCAATTACATAGTCAGCATATTTTACGTTTCTCAGATATAAGCGGTCATCAGATTGTTCAGTGCCAACAGCGACTTTGTCAAATTCGTCTTCCTCTTCCTGTATAAACCAAAAAAAAGAAAATGAATAAGGAAACATATACCTAATATAAAATAGCAAAAAGGGAAATCGGAAAGATCAAGTGCATGTAATAAATTTTGATTTTTAGCAAAAAGAAAAAATGAAATCACCGAGTTGGGAGATAATAGCACATAGTGTAAACTAATTGGCCTGGTGACAGAAACTCATTTATGAAAACACAAGATATCATCGAGATTTATGGGGAGAAGAAAATTATAAAAGAGCATGAAATACATAATCATGAGCAGAACATGACTTTCTTGAACTTTAGAACATGTAGAAACAGACAAGATGTCAAGAACAGCGGTGTATCTATCATCAGGTATCACATGTCTCACGAAGTAATTAAGGAAATATACACAGTGTAACATACAGTTACCAGTAATGTGAGAAATAGAAGTTAGTTAATTTTCAAGCCAACAGTACCAAATTGGCAAACAAATCTGAGAAGAGATGCAAAATGGATGTAATGGGAAAATTACTAATACTAAAGAGAGCATATTTTACCTGTTCTGCTAAATATCAAAATGAGAAGACTCTATTGGGATGCATGCCAGCGATTGACTACAATGAGCATCACAGTAGCAAAAAGGGGACCATATATTTGTAACCCACCACATTAAAAGTACACATGCAGTAAGAAGAGAGACTCCTAGTTCTCTTTCCCAGACCTCATTAGACAGTATTTACCCAAAGTAACAACAGAAGGGGACACTGCACTTTCAGCTTAACACTAGCTGGACACAAAAGGCATCCGTTCCCCAATAGGGTGATGCAATATGGTCAAAATCTGATGCAAGCTTGAATTGAGCTCATTATTCATCTTCAGAGATTACAGAACTTTGAAACCGCTCTATGACTCTATCTTCCATTGAGCTTAAACAAGCAAGAATTTCATGATGTTTACCTTGCTTGCATGAGATAAGCAAGACTTATCTTAAGTTGAAAGCCCAAAAACACTGAAAATAATCAATAGTGGGCAATGATATTCTACACCATTCATATATATTTAATTGTTCCTGCTTTTTAGATTTTTGAATTGATATATTTGAGGGGATAAGTATTGTGCCCTATCCATAATTCTGGCATCATATAGGGTAGATTCTCACACCAAATGACACTTCTTGGGAGATTCATTATACTTAAGCAGCCTAATTTCCAATCCAAGTAACTTTCTTAGCGAGAAGATGCAACTGATAGAGCGCTTTTTAAAGACAGGCCACACTTAAATTGCAGTGAGCCGAGCTGCAGGGCAGTGGGACATGGGAAAAAAGGAGAACAAATTCGATGAACATCGAATACCAAGTAACGTTACATACAGAGCGAGGTTTTAACAATAAATTCCCATTTGCACAACAAATTTGGCACTCGTAAGCTCCCGCTAATAACCAATCCAATAATATTAAAGGGACGTTGCCCTCAACCGCCTCTAGATTTTCATCAATCTTCTCCCAGCAAAATCGCAATGATACAGAAACAGCGAAAAAACGAAACCATCCATTATATGGGCGAGAACCATTGACCTACAAACTGAACATTATTCAAATAAACAATACCTCATAATCCAGGGTGCAGTCGCGCCCAATATTGGACTGAACATCCAAAAACTCATCGACCTGAGTATCACCGGCGCCGTTGTTCCGGCGTCGTTTCTTCGCCCCATCAATTTCCTCGGCCTCTTCTTCTTCGTAGTCGCTCAACTCCTGAAGATCCGATTCTAAATCAGCCCGCGAAACGGACGGTCTAGATTCCACGGCGTCTTCAGGAGTTTCTTTGTTGCGATTCCATTCTCGGCGTTCGACCTCTTCGTCGGTGAGGCACCAGAGGGCGGGGGTGACGCCGACGGAGGACGGAGCATCGCCGCCGAGAGCGCCGAAGACCTTATCTACGCGAACCCTGAAAGTGTCTTCCATAGATTAGATATTTTGTTGGATGCTTTTCAAACGAATGTTCTACAAATTTATGTAGCAACAATGGCGGTGCCGTCGTTCAATTAACAAATTTTTTGCTATTAAGTTATTAACATAGTATTAGGTATATATTATAAATTATTGATTATCAAATTAGATTTAATTTTGGAGAAACCCTTCAATATATCTTCAAGCATTCTGAAATTATGGAATTTTGTCCTACTTTTTTTTTTCCTTTTATGTTAATATATCCAATGTTTATTCAAATTATATTAAAATGCCATCCTTATTTAATGATGTTAATTTTACGCTAATTGTCTATCTGGCAATCTGCATAATAAATATATATATTTTAAAATCTCGTCAAAAAAAAAAAAAAAAAAAAAAAAAAAACAAACAAACAAACAAATTACACACAAAACCTTCGCAAGTGTTGATGGGTCTGTTTGATTGTGCAGCAAAAGTGAACATGTGGATGGATTGTACATACATTTAGTATTGGCTTGTGAGATAATCATGTTCGAAAGAATGGTGTTTTTTTTTTGAGAGACGAAAGAATGGTGTTAACGGGTCTAGTTTGTTCAATTATGCTTTTATATTCAATTATTGGTTCCATTTTACTCCCTCCTTCCCACCTCAATTGTCCCATTTTCATTTTTCGTCCGTCCCACTTCAACTGTCTCATTACTTAAAAAGGTAACTTTTTCACACTCAATAATACTCCCTCCGTCCCATTTTAATAGGCCCCTTTCTTTTTGGCACGGAAATTAAGAGTTATGAGTGTAGAATGAGTTAGTGGAATGAATATTTTATTATTGTGTGTGAAAAAGTTGCCATTTTTGGAAAGGGGCCAATTTAATTGGGACGCCAAATTTGGTAAGTGGGCCTATTCTAGTGGGATGGAGGGAGTAAAATATTAATTCCACTCAATTTACTTTACACTCACACTCCTTGGTTATTGTGCCCAAAGTCATCGGGACAATTCAGCCGGGACGGAGGGAGTAATAATTACACAACTAGTGGATACAGGTATATTACATGGTCATTTGATTAATGAAAAGAAATGGAGTCGAATGTTGGGAGGTGTTTATATGTTCATTTAAAACTTGTTTATGTTTAGTTGTTGGCTTTGCATGTGTTCTATGGTCAATTCGCATAATCTCTTAATTAATCAGTATCATAATTTCCTCTGTTTTGGCTATTGATCATTTCAATTTATGGTTTTGGAGAAGTTTTGTCAATAACTATCTGCCACCATATCGTATTGGGAAAATAGAACTGGTTGCCTAGTGATGAAATTATTTGGTTTAGTGATTTCTTTATGTCAAGTGATAGAAATGTGTTATATATTCAATTTAATTGTTTAGATGAAACATAAAATCTGTTGATTGTTTATTATCAGAGCGAACATGAAGGAAGACCTTCATACAAAGAGAACTCAAAAGAGAAGTATTGTATTGTGTGTTTTCATAAAATCTGTTGATGGGAAATAAGTCTCTCTCTTCATCTTGTAACTACTTGAGGATGGGTTATTGTTCAGCCTGAAAGTTCAACACTTTTGTAGATAACATTAGATTACAGTTGTCGTAGTTTATAAAATTAACTTGCTACATATATGTAGCTAAGAATTAATTTATCTTCAACTTTTAGATGTACATTGATGATCTATTATGTGAATGTCATTGACATTTTAATTACTCTCTCTCTCTCTGTAACACATGTCCTTTCTTTTAATCTGGATATTACCCTCTCATGTATTTAGAGGCATCTTCTCTAATCACTTAAGCAAAAATAGGCAGTGAAAAACATGGGAGGAACTTATTGTTCGATTCAAATAAAATTTTCAACAGAATTTCTAGAAAAAACAAATGATTCATTCCATTTAATATGAGAACCAAAATAAAGAATCGCAAATATCAAACTCCATATTCACCAAACAAAATTAAACTACATAATACTAAGTTCCATAATCACAAAAAAAATACCAATTTTCAAGTCCAAGTTCCAAATGCACCAACTACAAAATATCAATTACATATTCACCAACATAAATAAAACATAAAGTCGATCAAAAAGCAAGTGGTGTGCTCTCGTCAAATACTTGAGAACTTTGACTTGAAACTCCTCATTTTTTTTGTCTATACACATTCGTCATTTCAACTCCTGGAGATCTTATGTAAATATTTCTTGATTCACTGGTGAGTACTCCATATCATGTCCTTGCCTACATGCAAATTAAGTATGAAAATAACGTAGAATGATTTAGATAATAATCAAACAATCTTTTACCTATCTCATCTCTCTAAGTTCGAGAGTGTTTGCCTTGTGTTCATGTAATGAACTCATTAGCTTTTTTGGTCTTCCAGTTTTCTTTTTAGGAGGTGTAGGCTTTGTGGTAGATTCTTCTTGATGCAATGGAAGTTTTTTTGCATGTCCTCATATTATGACCAAATATTTTATATCTTGTACATGCAACTCTAGCGCCCTGCACCCTTATTAGATAATTTTTGCTTTCCTTGTCTTGGTTCCTCAGAAATATTTCTCATTCTATATTTTCTCAGTCTATCAAGTTGTCGGTCAAAAGAGGGAGGAAGTATAGGAGGTTCATCCACAACCAGCCAATTCTTATGCCCATAAATAGGACTCCGACCAATAATTCTTATATGCATCAAAATAATTTCTTCTACAGTAGAATTCATCAACATACTTGACTGTTTTCAAGAAGCATGCATCAAAGCAAATTCCTTTCTCAAAGCTAAAATTCTAAGTAAACTCTCTAAAATACCGGTTGATTATTGCCATTCAAGTTTATTTTCAGCAGAAATCTCCCTTCTTTGTCCATGTATTGCAGATGAGATACATAAGGCCTCAAGTTTTCATAATGGCTCTCAAGGGATCCTCTCAACTTCTCTAATGCTTTCCACTTTGATTTATAGCACAAATCCTCCGTAACAACAACTCCATACTTCCATTTAACATCCTGTATCATTTCCTTCGCAGGATAGTTAGGATTCCTCTTTGTTTGAAACTTCATTTTTTAATAAAATTTCTCTAAGGAAAATTAAGAGAAACTTAAAAGGTGAATTTAAGATTTGTAACCTTCAAGGACCTTTGGTATGGTGTCTTAATTATTGTAGTGTTCACATTTGAAAATGGCCTATATATAGAGCTCTCATTTCATTTGGAAAACAAACCAAAAAGTTACCAATGGAGAATTGTTTCTCATCTTAACTTCAGGTGATTGAATTTGCACCAACGGAAACCATCATCTCCTCTCTTCTCTTAAAGCTCTCATTATCTTCCTAGAGCTTATTCTCTTAGCTTGGGTTCTTAGATTATAAGAACAAGCTTCCTTTATTTCCTTTACCTCCTATTCTTTCCTTGAGCTAGATCCTCTGTTTGTGCTCTTTTTAATCAAGTTCGAGCATTGATCACTGATATTTTAATCATATTAATTGCAATACAGTGGCCAAATAAATTTATAACTCGAATGTCGAACCCACAGAGAATGATGTACGAAATAAACTCATGTACTAAAACATAGTTTTTGGATTAATTGTTTGAGAAATTGAAAAATAGATTTTGGGTTTTTTTTGAAAATACAAATAAAAATTTAAAGCAAATAAACGATAATACAGATCCTAGGGTTGAACTTCTACTCTGGATGACATGCAAATAAACAACCAATCATATTCATGCAACATGTGAGTTATTAGAAAAATGATTAATTTCCTTGGTCCGACAAATAATAACTAGATTAATAATAAGTGTATATCTCCTCTCGGTCTCAAGAACACCTATTAATCAATCTCATAAGATCAACATATTAAAATTCCTACAATCTAGTGCTTCTTGGTCCGACAGTACAGATTGCATCATGCATTCATCATCCCACTATCAATATTCTCCTCTCGGTCCTTCTACCAATAGCTAGACATCTAAACCAATTTTTACCTATCGGTCCTTCTATTAATTTAGAATTATGAAAGAAAACAGAAATCACAAACCATCAGCAATGAATTAATCAATCTAGCATGACTCCCAAAAAAAAAATTCAATCTAGCATGCTTCCAAAACAGTTGTACAAACCCTAGAATCTGCTAGGAAAATTAACTAGACATAATCAAATAAAAAGACATAATGAAATAAAAAGTAAATTGCATAAATAAAATAAAAGAGGAATTCTAAAGTGCACAAATTAAAGTACTAAAATAAAAACTAAAGACTAAAATACTACATAAATTAATGAGAAGAAAAGATTGTGAGACTAAGTCCCCAAAGGGAGGTCCAATGAATAATCTAATCTAGAGGGGTATTTATAGAGTTTGTGTAGGCTTTACAAGGCAAAATCCCATAAGGAATAAGATTAGATTTGATGTAAATCTTAATCTTAATATCATATTTTACATGAATCTTCCTTTTTTGGTCTTCAAGGCTTCCAAGTTGATGTATATTTTTTATTCTCACCAAATCTTGCCCAAAAACTTGTAAAATCGTGTTTTCCAGCATAATTGATCTGCGTGTTGATCGACACCCGGCATGTCTGTCGATACAGAGGCTTCACCAGAAATCCTTCACTTGCGCAATCTCATGGTTTTGGCCATAACTTTTGCTCCCGAACTCCGATTGACCCGATTCCAGTTGCATTGGAAAGATAATTCAAAGATCTTTATATTTTCATGCTTAATTAGCTAAAATTACATATGTGGAAGAATTTGTGACTGTTTCTTTAAACATAAACTGCTTTCGGTACGGGTTTTCAATGAATTTGACCTCAAACCTGCAAAATCTTACCATGTCAAGCATAAAACCACTCTAGATAGACTCATGCAAAAAAAAAAAAAAAAGTAAATGAACTAAAACATATCAAAAATACTAATTAATCAAACCAAATATGAGTGAAAATTTGAACTCATCAAGCATCACTTTAGTTTGCCAAAAATACACCGGTTTGTCTGTTGTATCCTGGAAACCAATCACCCATACAGGACGAATTTGGTTTAAGGAAATTGTGATCTCCACGGGCCTCAGATTTACTAATCCTTGTTACTTTGTCAGCATAGAGATAGTGTCACTGTGAGGTTCAATTTGTTGTTCCACAAAGTTGTAATAGTCACTCTGTTCAACCATATATTTAACAATCATAAACCAAATTAGCTTCTCAAGATGTCAACTGAACAGAGAAATGATGTTTTTGCTGCTGCTACTATTGTGAGGATTGGAGCTGTTAATGTCCCTATCAACCATCCTGACAAGCCAGAGAAGTTCAAAGGCTTAAATTTCAAACATTGGCAACAAAAGATGTTGTTTTACTTGACAACGTTGAATTATGTGCTCAACTGCTTGGTGGATACATTGTATAATGTGTATAGTTCCAAAAGCTCTGTGAAGGAACAGTGCGAGTCCTTAGAGAAGAAGTACAAGACTGAAGATGCTGGAGCTAAGAACTTTTTGTAGTCAAGAAACTTCTTGTAGGTCGATTTCTTGACTACAAGATGGTCGACTCAATGACAGTGGTCGGTCAAGTACAAGAGCTCCAAATAATCTTGCATGAGATCCATGCTGAAAAGATGGTTGTGAGTGAAACTTTCTAAGTAGCTGCTATAATTGCGAAGCTACCACCTAGTTAGAGAGATTTCAAGAACTATTTGACTCACAAGAAAAAAGAAATGATTGTGGAAGAGCTCGTTGTGAGACTTCTCATAGAAGAAGACAACAAGGGCTATGATCAGAAGTTGTTCAACCCTCAAGAGGCTAAAGCCAACGTGATTGAGAATTGTGAGAGCTCAAGGCATAGTGCTAAAAAACGATCTAATTTTGCAGGCAAGAGGCAATTAGGACCAAAGAAGGAGAGATTCAAGAAAAAGGTCATGGGTAAATGTTACAACTGTAACAATCTTGGTCATAGAGCTGCTGATTGCAAAAGGCCTCAAAGAAACCAAGAAGCCACATCATGGAGAACTTCACAAAAGATGTTAATAAGATGCACATGGTTGTTGTGATCTCAGAGGTGAACCTTGTAGGTTCCAACCCACATGAATGGTGGATTGATACGAGTGCTACCCATCATGTATGTTCAAACAAGGAATTGTTCAGTAATCTTGTTGAACAGGTGGATGGAAAGAAGACTTTCATGGGAAATTATGCCATGTCTGATGTGAAAGGCCTTGAAGATGAGTTCTTCTGCAAAAGAGCTAACTCTCACCAAAGCGTTGTATGTGCTTGAGATAAGTAAGAATCTTATCTCATGTTCATTGTTAAGAAAACATGGTTTTCACATGGTGTTTGAGTCAGATAAGGTTATCTTGACCAAAAATGGAGCATTTGTAGGGAATGACTATGAATATAATGGGCTTTTTAAGCTCAATGTCATGGCTATCAAGCCCACTTCTAATAATAAAGTGAACTCTTCCGTTTATATGCTTGAGTCTTCCATAGTATGGCATGGTAGACTAGGACATATCAATTTCAATACCCTGCGCAGGTTAATGAGTTTGAAAAGCATATCTATGCTCCATATTGACTATATACACATATGTGAGACTTGTGTTGAAGGTAAGTTAGCTTGAACTTCTTTAAAAAATGTTGAAAGAAATACTGAACCACTTGACCTAATTCACACATATGTGTGTGATCTTAAGGCAGTGCCCTCATGAGGTGGTTACAAGTACTTCATCACTTTTACAGATGATAGTAGTAAGTTTAGTTATGTGTATCTTCTAAAAGTTAAATATGAAGCTATAGAGAAATTTGTTCTCTATAAAAATGAAGTTGAGAACCAACTTAGTAAAAAGATTAAGGTGTTGAGAAGTGATAGAGGAGGTGAATATGAATCACCTTTTGCTAACTTCTGTGCTGGAAATGGAACAAAGCAAGAGACTACTGCATCTTACTCACCGCAACAAAATGATACTGTTCAACGAAAGAATAGAACGCTAAAAAATGATGAATGCATTAATATTAAGTTCTGAATTGCCTCTAAACATGTGGGGGGAAGCTATTTTAACAGCCAACTACCTTTTAAATAAGGTGCCTTGAAAGAAGTTAGATAAAAATCCATATGAACTATAGTATGGAAGACCACCATCCTATAAATACTTGCAAGTGTGGGTGTGTCTTGCTGATAAGTTCGTTATTTTGCTAACTTATCAATCAGTTTCTAGCTCATTTAGTGTTCAAGTTTTGTGATTTTCATGTTTATTTGTGCATCGTAATGTTTTTGTGTTGTATTTATGTTTGGTGGTGATTTTTCGTTGGAAAAGAGGTGAAAATTGCAAATTGAAGAAATGTTGTGAAAAGTGCTCTGTATTGTCCGACACAGGCCTTGTGTCGGTCGACACAGAGGTCAACGGAGCAAATGTTTCGAGCAGAGCTGGAGGTCGACATTGATACGCTTGTCGACACTAACATGGCTTGTCGATTGGAGAGGATTTTGAGGAGAGAAGCACGTCAACCGACGTGCCTGTGTGTTGGTCGATGCAGGCATTATTTTTCGGGAAATTATTATTTTTAGCATTTTATTCCTTGTTTAATCTTATACCTTGTGGGGATCATTACTACACTTATAGAAACACATGTTATTCGAGTTTTTAGGGTTAGAAACCTTATTTTCAGAGTTCTAAATATTTTCTAAGGTAGATTTGAATTTTATTTTGTATTTTGGAGATTGAAGACAATTGATGGAACTGAATCGATTTCTCGAGACTTTGTTTTGAATCAATGAAAGTTTATTAAAGGTTTTATCTCTTTGTAATGTCTTTAATTATGAATAGCATGAACTAAATTCTTAATCTGATTCTAGGGTTCTAAAATCTATCTTGACTACATGTTTATAGATTAATTTGATCTAATGTCTTTCTTTGTTCGATTAATGAAATTTTGTGCTTTAATTGAAACCTGGATTTGTTGGCCACTTATTTAGGTTATTAGTTAATTAATTTGAGACTCAAAAGGTGATAATTGATTAATAGGAAAAAGTTTCATAATATAATCATTTATAGGATTTAATCTGTTGTTGTTTAGAGTTATTGAATTATTCTTGAGACCGAAAGGGTAAAGAGAATTCGATAATCTTCTTTGTAAGTTGTCAAACCATGAAGTTTACAATACTTTTCTGATTTCCATCTTGCAAGGAATTAAATTGGTATTTGATGAATGTATCTATTGCATGTCCAGAATGATAGTAATAAAATCCCTAGAATCTGAATCTTTGCATCTCATTTAAAACCCTTTTAATTTCTTCTTTTTGATTTTATTTAAAGTGTTTGAAATTTGGTTCCGATTTAGCTTTTAAAATTATTTTTCAACAAACCTTTCAAATTCAATTTCCTCAAACAATGTTCTGAGAAACTGCAGTTCAGTACTTTAGATTGTTCAATATTTCATTCATCGTGGGATCGATAATTGTTATTTGCTGCTGTATTATTAGCTCTGCTAAGTCGTTAATATTTTTAGCGATCAAATTTTGGCATCGTTACCAGGGAGTGAATATAATTAATCTTGATATTGAGTTTGTTATCGGAATATTGATTTGATCTTTATTTTTCTTGTTTTAATTTTCAGCTCGTGTGGAATTTTGGCTCTATTTCAACCGACTTGAGCCTCTGTCGGTCGACGCGATTTAAAAATCCGCATCAGTCGATGCAAGCACCATATCGGTCGACACAGTTCCAAAAAAAAATAATAAATTAGTCTTATATTTTATTCCCTTAGTTGTTTGTTTCTCAAAATATATATTTCCTCTGTTAATTATTTCCTTTAAATTTGTTGCTTATTTAATGTATTTCCTTTAGTATTTGTTTCCTTATTATTTATTTACTGTTTAATCACTTTCCTTCTCTTTCTATTTCGGTAGTTTATGACCACGAGGACAAGAGGAAAGGAATTGATTGCATACGATCCCGAGATCAAAAAGCCACCTGTAGAAGAAATAATAGCATAAAGAACCGAGAAAAAGGAGAAAGCAACCAAGACAAGAAGATGGAGGTGAATAATCAAAACAATGAGCCTAACATTCAGAACAATCCACCTGCTCTTACTCCTTAAGAGCAAGCCGAGCTCGTCCGAGAGATTCATGCTATGAGGGAACATATCCAGTTACTGACAACATGAAACAACCGTAATCCTCGGCCTGACCCAAATCCTGAAGATCCACCAGAAGGAGAAGATGAACAGGAAAGATTCGATGAGAATGAGGAAGAGAATGATATTCAGAATAGGTATCGCCCCAGATTCCGAGAGACAGATTTCCGAGTTGGCATCAATGCCAACAGTTTTGAGCTGAAGTCGAGATTGGTGCAGATGGTACAACATAGTCAATTCGGGGGCTGAGCTACTGAGGACCCCTATTCCCATTTGGACAAGTTCATCATGCTCTGTAATACTGTGAAGATTAATGGAGGGAGTCAAGGAGCCATCCGGATGCGACTTTTCGCATTCTCTCTGAGGGATAAGGCACAATCTTGGTTTTTGGCTCTTGATAAAAGCCAAATAGGTACCTTTGCTCAGAGGCACGATGAAAATTTCTATGAGGCTTGGAAGTGATACAAAGAATTGTTGAGAGCTTGTCCCGACCATGGATTATCTCTTGAGGAGCAGGCAGAGACTTTTTATGAAGGCTTGAATGACAAGATTATGGAGTTGGTTGATGCTACACTTGGAGACAACATCATGACAAAGAGTGCTCAGAGAGCCATGGAATTCTTCCAGAAGATGGCAAACAATACTCACAGGTGGTCCGCTATTCGACAAAGGCCTATCAAAGTTGTGTAGCAAGTTACTGATGAAGTTGATATAAAGGCTGAAGTTAAAAAGCTTCAAGAGGATTTTGCTGCACTTAAAGCTGGACAAACTGTTGCTGCTGTTGATCAAGTCCAAGCTCAGGGTGAAGGAGAGTGCATGGATGTTAATTTTGTCCAACGAGGTGGTTTCCAAAACAACTACCGAGGAGGCTATCAACAAAACAGTCAGACCTACAATCCCAATGCCGCAAGAAATCATCCTAGTTTCTCTTACTCAAATCCTCAAGCAGCAGAACAATTACCACCTAACTTTGCAGTTCGAAATGGAGCAGTTGTGGAGGAAAAAAAGCTGAATCTGGAGGAAATCTTGGCTAAATTCATGGAAGGTTTGATCGCTAAAATTATTAACGACTTAGCAAAGCTAACAATACAACGGCAAATAAATATTATCGATCCCACGAGGAATGAAATAACGAACAACCCTAAGTACTGAACTATAGCTTCTCAGAGAATTGTTTGAGGCGATCAAATTGAAAGGGTTTAGGTGACATTAACTTGAAAAACTAAATAGAAAGCAATCTTCATAAAGATCAAATTAAAACCAGACAGAGCAATTAAACAGGATTTTCAATCAAATGCTAAGATTCAGATTCTATGGATTCTCATTACTATCCTTCCTGACATGCAACAGATAAATCTATCAAATACCAATTTAATTCCTTGAAAGATGGAAATTAGTTAGATATTGCAAACTTCTTTATTGGAAAATTTACAAAGTAGATTATTGAAATTCCTTTACCCTTTCGGTCTCAAGAAATAATTCAATAACTCCAAAAATCAACATATTAAATCCTATAACCTAATTCCCTCTTTTTAAGACAAGAACAAATGATTATATTGAGAAATCCTTTTCATGTTAATTAATTATCACCTTTTGAGTCTCAAATTAATTAACTAATAACCTAAATAAGTGGCCAACAAATCCAGGTTTAAATCAAAACACAGAATTTCACAAATCTAGCAAGGAAAGGCATTCGATTAAATTAATCTTTAAACATGCAGTCAAGATAGATTTTTAACCCTAGAATCTGATTAAGAATTTAGTTCATCATATTCACAATAGAAAACATCATGAAAAGATAAAACCTGTAATAAACTTGCATTGATCAAAAGGAGTCTCGATGCAACAAAAACAATTCCATCAACTGTCTTCAAGCTCCAAAAATGATTCTAACATCAAATCTGCCTTGGAAATAATATTCAATTCTGAAAACTAAATGTCTAACCCTAAAAACTCGAATACAAGTGTTTATATAGGTGTAGAATTAATCCCCACAAGGTATGGAATTAAACAAGGGAGAAAATTGCCAAAATTACAAATTTCCCATAAAACAGGTTTCCGCGTCGACCGACACAAGTGCCACGTCGGTCGCGCGCGCTTCTTGATAAGCTCGTTATTATACTCTCTTATCGCATTGTTTTCTCTTTTCTTTTATGTGTTTTTGTTTATTTTATCTAATAAATTGAGCATGAGTGTATAGTGGACGGTTTTATGCTTGTGGTGGATGATTATGCAGGAAAAATGGAGAAAAAGTGAAGAATTGGTCAAAGAGTTGAAGGAATTCGCCAAAGGAAGCCTATCTATTTCGACCGGGTTCAAGTTCAAATTGACCGTGGTGGAAAAGAAGCAGCCTGGCCGTGGTGGAACACATCCCGGGCGAGATGGATGCTCAAAATGGATTGAAATCGGGCCAAAGGAAGATCGAGGCAAGGCGAAGATCTCGGCCGTGGCAACCTTGATCCCGGCCAAGACGCGCGATTCTGAGGATCAAATTCTCACGTGCTGAATGTTTAAAGAAGGAAGATACCATATCAATTGGTGGACGAATTTTGGGGCCAACATACCATCCAAAGCCTTAACCCTACCACTATATAAACTCTTGAATAGCTCAGAATTAAGCCCCCCCTCCCCCCCCTTCAGTTGTTATTAGAATTGAATTTTATCTTTGCTTTAATATTTTGTTTTCTTTACTTTAAGTTTTTCAGAATTCCTCTTTATTTTTATTGTTTGAATCTTTACTTTTTAATGCAATCTTTAATTTTCCATACAATGTTTTTCTTAAATATGTTAGGCTAGAACCCGAAACAGGCTCTAGGGTTTCTCCATCTGTGATGCATGTTTTGATTCAATAATTCAAACCCTCAAACTGGTTTAAATCTTATGTTTTATTTTGAATCTATTCTCATCGAATGATCGAGAGATGAAGACTGAGGTAGGTTACAATTATTAATCGAAGGACCGAGAGGTGAAGGTTAGTATTAGGAAGATAGGATTTAATACTTTTGATTTTCTATCCGACCAAGAAGAATTCAATCGTAGGAAAAATCTAATCTTTATTGAAATTGATTAATTGGTGTGTTTGAGACCGAGAGGAGATAACCACTAGTTAGTAATTTAGGATTTAATTGCCCGACCAAGAATTAATTCCACATTAACAGATTTTCCACCAAAATATATTTTCTGGGTTTGAATATTTGTTTCTTGCATGTTGATCAGATTGGTAGATTTCCCTAGAATCTGTACTTTTTAATATTTGAATTTTCTCTCTTTAATTACTTGTTTTGAAAAACCCACAGCCCTTAAACTTGATTTGCCTAAACAAATGTTTTGAAAACTATATTCAGTACATGATTCCCTTCGTAGCACTATCCCTATGGGTTCGACAACCTCTGGGTTATTATAAATTTATTTGTTCTGTGCTATAATCTCTGTTTCAGGTTTTGTATCCGATCAAATTGGCTCCATTGCCGGGGATAGTCAGACGGCAAGTCATTATTGTCTTGTTTAAAGACTTCTGGATTGGGTATTATTTTTCTTATTTTTAGTATTTTTCTAATTTGTGTTAATTTTTATTTATTTTTGGAGTCAGTTCGGTTTCTTTAAGTGTGCGTGTGTTTTTGTTGATTCTTGTCTTTTTCGACCGAGGTGCACCTTGCCACGGTCGAGACAGAGCAGTCCATCTCGGCCGTGGTACCTACCATCCCGGCCGTGGTACCTACCATCCCGGCCGAGATTTCCTGATTTCTTTTCTCGTTTTCTGTGCAGGTGCATGAACACACGGAACAAAGGAGAGATACTTGAGCCATTCATACCAGAGATTGAAGCAGCCTGTAGGAAGAACATAAAGAAAGGAAAAAGATTGAATTTTGTGATGGAAGCAAACCCAGAAGCCCCGCTTCAGAACATGACTCCTGAGGAGCAGAGACAGTTTGTCAATGAAGTACAACAGCTGAGAATACAACTACAAGCAGCCCAGGCTACTCAGGCGGAGCAAGCTGCAAGACTGGCGGAACTGAATAACAGGCAGATAGTGGTTCCACAAAGGTCCATCTTGGATCGATTTCTACCACAACAGGAAGAGGCTGGATTCAGGGTTGGCATCAACGCCAACAACTTTGAGCTGCACACAGGGCTGATATAGATGGTGCAGCAGAATCAGTTTGGGGGGAGAGCCGATGAAGATCCATACGCCCACCTCAACCTGTTCATCGAGGTGTGCGATACTGTGAAGCAAAATGGAGTCCCCCAGGATGTCATTAGGATGAGACTCTTCGCGTTCTCACTCAGAGATGAGGTGAGGTCTTGGTATGTTGGGCTTGACAAAAGCCAAATCGGGACATGGGAGGAGCTGCGAGCAGAATTCCTCACCAATTACTTCCCACCGAGCCTGCTGCTGAAGAGAAGCTACCATCACTACGTTCAAACAGTTGTATGATGAATCCCTACATGAAGCCTGAAAGAGGTACAAGGAACTCCTGCGACTCTGCCCTGGACATGGAATTGATCTCGAGATGCAGGTTTGCCATTTCTATGAGGGTTTGAATCCTCACATGAAGGAGATGGTGGATGCATCAGCTGGCGGGATCCTGATGAAGAAGAGCGGTGCAGAGAGTATGAGGCTACTGGCAAACATGACACTGAACATTCATCAATGGCCAACTGACAGACAGATTCCAATCAAAGCTGTGGAAGCCAAGCCAGAAATTGATGTGGTTGCGGAGGTGAAGAAACTTCGAGAGGAAATTGAGAAGCTGGGAACTACTAAGATGGCTGCTGTTACTACTGAGCCAAGCATGACGATTGTTTCGGTGGAGGCTGACTACATCAACCAGGGAGCAAGCAGTTCATCTGGGGCTGCAAATTCGGAGGTAAATTACATAGGCGGTGGTTATCACAATAACTACCGAGGTAATCAGGGGTATCACTGTAACCATGGGCGATCTCACCCTGGTTTTTCTTATGCTAACCCCTCTGCTGCAGAACATCCTCCACCTGGTTTTGATGTAGGAACAGGAGGTGAGATTCTAGAGAGAAAGAAGTCTGTGCTAGAGGAGACATTGGAGAAGTTCATCAAGAGCTCAGACAACCGATTTGGCAAAGTAGAAACTGAGATGAAGGGCATGGCCAACCACATGCAACTGATGACAAATCACTTGCAGATGTTGGACACCCAACTGAGTCAGATAGCCACTACCTTGGGCAATCATCATAAGCTGGGGCAACTTCTGAGCACAACAGAGACAAATCCAGCAAAGGAGAAATCAGTTAATGCCATCTCGCTTCGATCTGGAAGGAGATACGAAGGCCCAAGCAAACCGGAAGGAGAAGAAAGTGAAGCAGAGGAGGAAATTCGCGCAGGAGACCTCTCTGTTTTGACCGAGATGGATCACATCCCAGTCGAGGCAGAGAGGAGCAGGTCGGCCGAGACAGAAGGAAACACGGCCGTGATAGAAAAGTCCAACACGGCTGAGATGACCTCCATCCCGGTCAAGGCGGAAGGAAGCAGGACGACTGAGATTCAGTCATCCCGGTTGAAACAGAGGCCCAAATTGGGCGAGAAAGAAAAAGAGAAGGAGGAAAGAAGAGTTGATCCAGTTGCTCCAATGCCTTTCCCGTAGAGATTCGCGAAGAAAAGGGAAGATTCTAAATTCACTCGTTTTGTTGAAAATTTAAAAAAAGTGAACATTAACATACCTCTTGTTGAAGCTCTCAGGGAAATACCGAGATACATGAAGTTCCTCAGGAGGCTGATGAGCGAGAAGAAGCAGTTTGTGGAGAACAAAACTGTAAGGATTCATGAGGAATGCAGCTTACTCCTACAGAAGCAGATTCCGATCAAGAGGTCTGACCCAGGATGCTTCTCGATACCTATCAAGATCGGAGGTAAAGAGTTTCAGAACGTGCTTTGTGACACTGGGGCAAGCATCAACCTGATGCCCTGGTCCATCTGCAAAAAGCTGGAAATTTGGGAGATGAGAGCTACTACAATTACCCTCCAGATGGCGGACCGATCTGTGTCCAAGACCAAAGGTATTGTGGAGGATGTTTTGATTTATGTTGGTCACTTGATTTTCCATGCAGATTTCGTCATCCATGACATGAAGGAAGATGCCAACACTCCGAAGATCCTGGGAAGAGAGTTCTTCGACACAGCTGGTGTCCTGATTGACTGCAAGAAGGGGGAAATCACCTTGAGAGGAAATGAAGAATCTATCACCTTCTGCATAGACCAGAACAAGAGGAAAGGGGAGTGCAACCAGATCACAGCCACTGAAGATGAAGAAGAAGATGACGAGACACCGGAGGAAGAAGAAGAAGCCATCCGGTGGGAACAAGGAAATTGAGCAGTGAAATCGACAATTAAGCTGCCTGATTCCGAGTACACCACCATCATTCAGAACCGGAAAGTCTTCATCATAGATTCAAGGGGTCGACGAGTCTGGACTCGACCACCTTGGTGAGCTGATACTGAGTCGAGCCACGACGGTAAATAAGGCACTAAATGGGAGGTAACCCATTGTGTTTCGTTTTATTTAATTAATTTCGATTTATTTCTATTTTGCTGCTTTTACTTGTTTTATTGTTTTTTGAAAAAAAGAAGAAGATAGTCCGTTTCGACCGAGGCAAAGCCTGCCACGGTCGAGATAGAAGACTGAGATGTGGAACACTTCGGTCGATAAGGAGGTCGATAAGAAGGCTCCATCTCGGCCGAGACAGGGCATGACAGGGCCGAGATAGAGTGCCAGCAGAAGCAAATCCACGCCGGTCAGAGGTTTGAAGATGAAGGATAAAAAGTTGGTGTCTGAGGCCAACAACTGAGGTACAGTTTCAATCTCTGGAACTGATCTCCAAACTTATTCTCTCTGCTTTTCGAATAAGTTTGGGGGGATGAAGATTTAAGGTGTTGAAACTAAATTCTATCTTTTTATCTGCTTTATTTTAATTTTTGCATTGGAAGTTTGTTTGAATAGAGTAAGAAGTAGAACTTGAGCATGATTGAACCCTAGAACTTTTTATGCGAGATTTAAATTGATTGACTTAGTTTGCATTGATTGTGATAGTGGTTGAGTATGCCTATGAATGTGAAAACCGCATGATTACTTGTTTTGATAATTGCATTGGCATGATGTGAACGATGATTTGATGTTTTCTATGGAAGAAAATTTTTCCCAAGTGTGAGTTTTGAGCCTTAAAAATCGATTGAGAGTGTGTCTGCATTATTAAGCTTCTCTAGAACTTGCTTTGTTTCTTTTTCAAGACTGCTAAGTGTGCACAAGTTTAGGAAATGATTTTAGGCCATCTTTGTTAGCCTATTTTCCCTTACACTATCCTAATCGAATATTTACCACTAGTCAGCCCTTTTGAGCCTATGATGTTTTCTTTCTTTGTCTGTGAGTTGGAAATAAATAGGGAAATCAACTTTTGTCTATGAGAGTGGATTGGGATTTGCTTGAGAAAGGATGAGATATTATTAGAAGGGTAAAAGCAAAAGATAAGGTTGGGCACTGGAAAAAGAAGAGAAAAGAAAATAAATAATTGTTATGTTTAATCCTTATAAGCTCAAATGAATATTCAAAATTGTTTAAGAGCATAAAAGGATGTGTGGAAAAAGAAGAAAAGAAAAAAAAGATAAGAGAATAAAAGAGCATGAGTTGTGTTGGAAATCTCAGGAGTTGGGTAGATATTAATAGATAGTGGATTAAGATTGATGAGGTGGACGCACTGAATTTGATTTTGAATCACTTGGCCAAATATTTCCCTACCTTTCACTAAAAAGCCTACATTACAACCTTGAATAAAGTCCTTTCTGATCTTAGACTTGTGTGCACATGAATGCAGTGGAGATTTAGAATATTTGCAAGTCTATGGTAGAACTAGATTTGCATGACTTTTGTGTGAACTCTTATTATCCTAAACACTTGAGTGAGTGAGTGAAACACTTTCCAGTGAGTCTTCCATAGTTTACAGATTTTCTGATTCTTTCTAAATGCTGATGTCTTGTGGATTTTCGAGTTTGAATGTGATGAATCTTGTGAGGCATTGTACTACTCTTCTGCTTGAACTTTCGATTCTTTCTTTTGTTGATTGAGGACAATCAAGTGTTTAAGTTTGGGGGGTTTGATAAGCTCGTTTTTCTACTCTCTTATCGCATTGTTTTCTCTTTTCTTTTATGTGTTTTTGTTTATTTTATCTAATAAATTGAGCATGAGTGTATAGTGGATGGTATTATGCTTGTGGTGGATGATTATGCAGGAAAAATGGAGAAAAAGTGAAGAATTGGTCAAAGAGTTGAAGGAATTCGCCAAAGGAAGCCTATCTGTTTCGACTGGGTTGAAGTTCAAATCGACCGTGGTGGAGAGGAAGCAGCTAGGCCGTGGTGGAACACATCCCGGGCGAGATGGATGCTCGAAATGGATTGAAATCGGGCCAAAGGAAGATCGAGGCAAGGAGAAGATCTCGGCCGTGGCAGCCTTAATCCTGGCCGAGACGCGCGATTCTGATGATCAAATTCTCACGTGCTGAATGTTTAAAGAAGGAAGATACCATATCAATTGGTGGACGAATTTTTGGGCCAACATACCATCCAAAGCCTTAACCCTACCACTATATAAACTCTTGAATAGCTCAGAATTAAGCCCCCCCTCCCCCCCCTTCAGTTGTTATTAGAATTGAATTTTATCTTTGCTTTAATTTTCTGTTTTCTTTACTTTAAGTTTTTCAGAATTCCTCTTTATTTTTATTGTTTGAATCTTTACTTTTTAATGTAATCTTTAATTTTCCATGCAATGTTTTTCTTAAATATTTTAGGCTAGAACCCTAAACAGGTTCTAGGGTTTCTCCATCTGTGATGCATGTTTTGATTCAATAATTCAAACCCTCAAACTGGTTTAAATCTTATGC
Organism: Plectranthus barbatus; assembly: GCA_026898455.1. Lineage (NCBI taxonomy): Eukaryota > Viridiplantae > Streptophyta > Magnoliopsida > Lamiales > Lamiaceae > Plectranthus > Plectranthus barbatus. The sequence continues at coordinate 38,251 of JAPKLW010000727.1, forward strand.
TTTATTTTGAATTTATTCTCATCGAAGGACCGAGAGGTGAAGGTTAGTAATAGGAAAATAGGATTTAATACTTTTGATTTTCTGTCCGACCAAGAAGAATTCAATCGTAGGAAAAATCTAATCTTTATTGAAATTGATTAATTGGTGTGTTTGAGACCGAGAGGAGATAACCACTAGTTAGTAATTTAGGATTTAATTGCCCGACCAAGGAATTAATTCCACATTAACAGATTTTCCACCAAAATATCTTTTCTGGGTTTGAATATTTATTTCTTGCATGTTGATCAGATTGGTAGATTTCCCTAGAATCTATGCTTTTTAATATTCGAATTTTCTCTCTTTAATTACTTGTTTTGAAAAACCCACAACCCTTAAACTTGATTTGCCTAAACAAAGGTTTTGAAAACTATATTCAGTACATGATTCCCTTCGTAGCACTATCCCTGTGGGTTCGACAACCTCTGGGTTATTATAAATTTATTTGCTCTGTGCTATAATATGTGTTGCAGGTTTTGCATACGATCACTTCTCCTCGACATACTTTGCCTTGACACGCCACATCAGCCTCGACCAGCACAGATCTCGCGTTGGTCGACATAGAGCTCCCGCGTCGATCCCTCTGAAGTCGATGCCAGCTCTTCTGTTGATTGCTTGTGTCAACCGACACAAGCCTTGTGTCGGTCGATGCAGAGCCAAAAATGCCTGTTTTTCCCTTGCATCGAATATAAGCTCTTTTCCTGCAAAAACTCACCATCAAACACATGTATAACACTAAAACACTACAATGCACAAATAAACATGAAAATCACGCAACTCGAACACTAAATTAGCTTGAAACTAATTGATAAGTTAGCGAAATAACGAACTTATCAACTCCCCCAAACTTAAACCATTTATCGTCCTCAATTTATCCATAGATAGAAAATCCAATCAAATGCAAATAAGAGTGTGCAATGCCTCACAAGTCTCTAAACAATCTAAGCAACAATCATTCACGCATAATGCACAATCAAGACCACAATCAAGCAATCAAATCATCAAAGGGGAACCTCACACAGGAATATATGTTTTCACTCATCCCTCAAGTGTTTAGGTTGTGTAACATTACTCAAAATCAAGGCCAATGCGCACTTACCATATGTTTGACAAGTTACTCATCTCTCCACTACTAAAATAGTGCAATAAGTCGAGCAATCAAATAGGTATTTTATTGGGTTGTAACGTGGCTTCCTAAAGTTGGTGGGATGTTTTTGGCTAAGTGACTCAAACTGTTAATTCAAACTCTCAATTCACCAATCACACCATACTGATTTTTCAACTCAACCACTTCACCTTCCTTTTTTCCTTTCTCTTTTTTTTAGTTCTTTTCTTTTTCAATTTAACACATCACTAGTGAACTTAACAAGAATTAAGATTATACAATTCTAGTTCACCTTATTTCCACTCTTTTTTTTTTTCTCTTTTTTCTATTTGACAAATCAAATCCACAAAATCCATCTCTACATTCAAATCATACCCCTCTTACTCATTAACCATTCTAATACAAAGAATTCATTTAAAAGGCTCAAAGAGGCTACAAGTGGAGATTTTTAAGGCTAGTGTATAGGATTTTGGCTAAGAAAGACATGTCTAAGATCATTTTACCCTATTATCATACTTATGCAACCTCGAGAGAGAAGCAAGTCAAATTCTAGAAGATTATTGCATACGCACCTTGTCACACATCAAACAAAAACTAAGGCTCAAAAACTCACTTGGGTTTAATTTTTGTTCCCCCTCAACAATCATCAAATTCAATCTTAGTCTAACATGCACATGCACGAAACTCCTATCATTGGCTACCCTATCACATAGATTATCAATTCTCAATCCACAAACCAACTAATCATCGATAACAGTTATCAAGCAATAGGGAGGATTTATTCAAAATCTCAAGCCAACAAAAATCACAAGTTTCGACTGCCCTATGTTCAAGTGCATGAATGAAATGCAAAACTAACTAAAATCAACTAAAACATGCTAAAGCAGTAAATCTAAGTAATAAGCTAAAAGGCAGTAATAAAAAACAGAAACTAACATAAAAATTCAATAAAAACAGTAAATGACAAAATAAAACATGTTTTACAATCCATGTCGTCATCCCCCAAACTTATTCAACGGAATGAAGAATAAGTTTGAAAATCGAGCAAAGGATAGTAAAACTGTACCTCACTAGCCATCCTCATCATCCCCCTGAGCGCGGCGGCGCCTAAATCTGCAGCGACGAGCATAAACAGTCTCCAGCTTCTCCTCGGGTGGCAACAACAGCTGCTGCAACTGAGTCTCAATGTGGCCCAGCCTGAAATAGACATCCTGTTAGAACCTAGAGCTCCGAGTACGCTCCAAATCGGTTGCAGCTCTCTCGGCGACCTTTTGCTGCATAAACTCGTACATGGCCCCCAAGTCAGGGCCAGAGGAGGAATTGCCCCCCCGTGTAGTAGCTCGAAGATCCGTCGGGCCCCCAGTGTGGGACCTCATCAGTAGCGGTGTAGCCCTCATCTCTCGGCTCCTCCTCATCATCCTCCTAGGCTATCTCAGCCCATCGCCTCTCGGCCGCTGCTCTCTCTGCCGCGGCCTTGCTCCAACATGCCTGCTCGGCTATGTGGGTGGCGATCTCCTCGGGCGTCAATACCCGGTTGTCCGGGTGGACTCCAACTCTGTGTAGGAGTCGGTTCTGAGGTGCGACCCTATTCTCAGGGATCATACAAGCAAGGTGGGCAGGAGTGTGCATGAACCAATTATCCTTGAACTCTAAATCTATCACATAGGTGAGGGGGTGTTCGGGAGAGGGAATCTATCGCCGGTGGACATCCTGAGGGTCAAAGGCAGGACCTAGATCAACATCATCCCCTAACATATGTGGTGGATGTCTAAGAAGCGTCATCTATAAGCCAGGCGAAGATCATCAGTGTCAAATCCCAAGGAATGGGCAATAGGGGTGATCAGACCACCCGACCATATATCTCCTCGCTTGGCCTTCGATTGACAAGCCAGATTGTCCATGAAACATGCAGCGAGGCAGACATGATGGCCCCCGAGCATACAATAAAGTGCATGTACCTTTTTTTGCCTCACTTTCCTGCTCTCGTGCCTCCCGAACACACTAGTCTTCATCCACGTGCTTGCGTGCAGTGCGTTCTTCGTCTTTTTAATTTTATAGATTTAATTTAAAATTGAAATTACATGGAAAAACATCCTACTACAATGTGGAAATTAAATCTAACCACTGATTTATCTCGTGGGTTAAAAATGAATCCATATAAAAGGGCAGATTAACGCGAGAACCACGAGGAACAAAAATCATACAATCCCAAAACCATTCATTCACAGCAATGCAATAATAATAATCATGCATAATCACAGGCAATATTATTTTGCCGATAGAGCCAATTAATTCAACCTGGCTCTGATACCAATTGAAGGGATTGCTGGCAAATAGAATCGCCAATCCATAACCCAGGTTGAAATTGGATATAAAAAATAAATTGATATGCCTATGAATAATCCTAGCATGCTCCTACTAAAATGTAGAAGAAGGTTTATGCGGAATACCTGGATTGTAGAAACTGAAGAACTGGAAGCGCAGAGATTTGGTCCTCGATCCTCTTTCTTGTGCAACATGATTTAATCCTACAAGATGAAGAACTTAAATCTTTGGAATTAGTTAAATTAATTTCAAAAATAATGAGAGAAGAGGAGAATTTGATCCTCCAGATCTGATCTTCTGATCTGTATCCCTACTCCGATCCGAAAATCTTGTGAAGATTCCCTCCGGATTCTGTACCTATCAAGAAGCAGAATTTCCTCCTTTTTCTCAGATCCTCAGTCACCTATCACAGCTCCCAATTACTGGTTTGCTGCTCAGCAACTTATGATCTTGTAGTGTGCTGTGATTTGAGAAATTGAGGGGTATTTATAGCAGAAATCTGATCTCAAATAGGCTTGAGCTTTCATGAGCCAAACTAGAGACCAAAATGAAAATAGCAAATAAATCCTATCAATTAATTAATTCTCATATTCAACTCAGAATATAATTAATTAATTAATATTGATTCTTACCACCAGAGAATTAATAATATCCTACCTATTTGCTACCACGTTATGATGAACGAGTTGCATAGGCTCGGAAAATCCCCACATTTAAGGTTACAAACATTCATTAATTAATTTTAGCTCTAACAAGCCATTAAACTAATTAACATATTATAGTCCTGAGTCAATCCACTCAACATTTTTTATTTATGATTGAACTTAATCAGACTGCAGGACTTTAACATATTGAACCTTTTGAGCTGCTCAATAAATGTCACCATCATATAGTGGATGTGGTTACCTAGTTCCAGTTACTGACAGTCATACACAAACTACTACCACCCAAGATACAGATATACAAGCTTGACTAGAACCTTTCACTGCATCTCAAAGTGACACACAAATCTGTGTATACTTTTGTACCTTCATCTAGGCCTAAGATTTCATCAAGCCACCAAGATCAAGATTCCTTTGATGTCAGATAAAGGAATCGATCTTAACTTAGGTCCTATCAATGTGTACCACATGCACCAACATACCAAGCAACTAAGATAAGCTACTTATAACCGTGTATGTTACAGCCTATACCGATAGTCTATCCTTGGACTGTCTCAACCGTGATAAATATTTATATCTCGCTAGGTTAGTGATGCTCACAAAATTCAATCAACCTAAGTTAACTAAACTCTATTGCATTCAAGAAATAAAAGATCAATCCGAGTTCTTCCTGATTCGCCCGCTAGAATACTAGATAAGCATGTATTGCTTCATATCTAAGAATGAACTAGTTGTTGAGTTGTGAACTATACTAGTAATGAATAACTCCAACTATCTAACTAAGAAAACTTTAACTAAACATGCCTTCTCTTAAACATTCATCAATATACTTCCACACTCTTTAGCAATTAGAATTCTCAAACACAAGAGATCAAATTCAACAAGGACAAAACAAGGACATTGGTAAGATATCCACCTTGAAACCATGAAATTGATTTGAATGATGCAAACAAATATTTAATCCATTCAAAGAT